>CM040241.1:32079242-32142592 GCA_022545495.1 Chrysanthemum lavandulifolium | reverse complement strand
TTTATCTAGTTGGTTTACTTTAACCTTTAAAGGTGCTACATACCAGTATGGGGAAGGTAGACCTGTTAAGGAAGAAATTGCATACCCAATTTTTCAAGTTAATAACATTGATGGATAACCCATCATTCACAGAGTAGAATACACCTGTTAGTACCTTAGTAATGATTACGTATGGTTCTTCAAAGGTGTAGGAAAGTAAAAAGCAAGCAAGTTGTTTTCACCGGTTATGCAACACTTACAATGTTGTCGATTCGGGGAGCATTTGTGTTGCATTCGAATAAGAAGTTGTTTTAATGATTTCTAATTCGGGAGCTACAAGCCTTATTTCCTGTAGTAACCTGCATTATCTTCAAAGATAATTACTTTCCAATTGTAGGCACTTATGGTTTTCAAGGATTGTCATGTACGCTTCCTTACTAATCAATATAGTCCTACATCTACTTGTTATATCTATGACACAAATCATATTAATCAAATAAACGAACGGTATCGTGTTGTTTATCGCTACATGATGTTGTTCCATGCACAAGTGGGAGAAATCTTTATTGTGTGCAAGGTACAACACATATAAATATGATTCTCTTGACCGAAGGTAAGAGAGTAACGTCCAATAGGAATTATACATTTAAATATGTATGATTGCCTTATTAAGAACATGTGTCAAGATGATAACAAAGACTACTTTATTTTCAAAATTTATGTCATTCAATATTTAAGAAACACTTGTAGTTACAATTTATGTTACGTGAGAACGTGAACTAGATTATAGCCCAAGGTAAAATATCCACGTGTCGAGAACGAGCATGGATGATTTTGCGCTTCACGTTGAATTTTTCATGGAATGACATAATTAAATGAAGTAATCTAATACTACTTTGAATTTAAGTATTCGTTGAATGACTTAAATATATGTAGTAAATATTAACTTAAAATATTAATTGAAACACCGAAATGGTGTTCATAATTACTTTAATTACAAATGTTTATGATTTTGTAAAGTCACAAACATGAAGTCTTTTAATACAAGACTTACAATATAAAGTAAGACGTTAACTTGCTATGTTTTAAGACATATGCATGAAGTCAATGAGTTGATCAATGACTTATAACGTATAGTGGGATTATAACCGATATGTCTTTTGATTTGGTCAAAATACTTGAGTTATAATGTATGCAATTGACTTGGTAATTCTATTGTACCATTAAGTTTTACTTTGTTGGTAAATAGGTAAGCCAAAGAGTAGATGGTTATCTTAAATATTATTAGATTATCTTACAATATTAATTCTAATGAAATACCATAGTTTTATGGTATGTTCGCTAGAAGAATCAAAATCTATTGGCATGTTTGATTCAAGATAACTATAGTTTCTTCCACATGTTATCAAGGTTAGAAGATTGAGTATAGATTGAATATACTCAATAAGACTCGACCTAGAAGATTGATAAGACACCATTTGTTTATGGAATGTGATGAATCACATTAAGTCTTATAAATGAAGTTTCGAATTTGTTAAACTACTTATAGAGTGAGTTGTAACAAACTAATGTTAGGAACTCATCAATGTTTTTGTAATATCCCAAAAGAGAACAATGTATTGTTGCTCTACTTGATAAACTATTTAAAGGTAATCTTTAAATTGTTAAAGGCAAGTGGGAGTTTTGTTTAGATCTTGAAAGATTGAATTACAAAATATATAATCTTCTAAAATGCACTAGCAAATATCATGATGAGGCTAAACATGTAAATGATAGACCTCAAAATGATGGAGTTCTCATTCATAGATCCGTAAGGATATCTCAGATATTTAATATGTTGAGGATTATGAGTTACAGGATCATGGTAAGCCTGTTAATCATGATGATGAATTTACCAAATGTTGAATTGTGGTAAATCAATCATACTATGAATGTTGAGATGTTGTCCATAAATATAATCAATTTTAGATACTTGGTTTATCTAAATGAAGATGATTTTCTTCAAAGGATGGAAACCCTAGTGGTTTAAATCTTTATGTAGAAATTATATGGACAATATTGTACATATTTAATGCATGTCTAGTGATAATAATATTAATCATATTTAAGCAATTAACTATGATTGAATAGTCTTTTCTAGATACATTAAATAAAAGTATAAAGATTATAATTGTCATACTTAGTTTCACCGATATGAAATTTTGACAATGAATATCAAAACTCTTTGTTGTGGAATTACTTTTATGAGGACGATAAGTAATACAAAGTAGTTTTATGAATTCAAATAATCTTTGAATATGTACAACCGCAAGAATCCATAAATGGATATATGCATGCATCTATGAGATGATTCTTATGTTTAATATTAAATCAATGTTTGATTTAATGAATTAAAATAAGATAGCTCATAAGTATTCCTGAAAGCTAGTGGGAGTATTATTTTCTTAAATCTTATATGTTGTATGGGCAACTACATTCCACCTAAATTAAGTTTTAATTGGGAATGAAACTTTGTTTGTAAGATTTGGAAATAAGATATACAACCTTGGAATATATGTTTATAAACATATGCGGTAAAATAAATGAGTCTAATAAAACATGATAAATACATATCTTTAACAAGATATAATATGAATGAGATCTTAAAGTTTAACTTGAAGATTCATCATGTACATCATGTTGTGTATAATATTGTTGTGTCATGCTTGGTTACAAGATGATTTGACAACATTGAAAGTTGTTAGTGTAATAAATATTTTAAAAGGAATATGTTTGGATTTAGAATCACATTCCACATCTGGATATGCTCCTAGATTCTATGGACTAAAATATGGCAATTATTTCATAATTGTCATTGCCAACAAACTTGAGTTTGGTAGGCACCAACATTACACTATAACTGTTCAAAGTTTACGGATGTTTAAAGACCATATTGTTGTACACAATGATGCTTTGGTATAATTGAGATGACACTCAATTCTAGTCATGGTATCCTTGATAATGACCATGTTGACTAGTTATGCTAAGAGCATAGTTGCATTATACATTAAAGAATGAAGAATACTTTAAAACTTTAAAGTTTTGAAAGATGATTGTCATATAAAGGTGGTTCGTGTTATCACGCACCTTATGGAATGATATGACAATATCAAGATATGTAAACACATACAAGAAATTCAATTATTGAATTTTGAAATAAGTATTCTCAAAATTTTGTAGATCAAAGTTAGTTGAAATTATGCCTTGTCAACAAGTATGAGTTGCATGACTTGTGGCAAAATTCATTAACCGAGAATTATCATGCATTGATCTATTTAGTATTTGGATAAAGGATGTTAAACAATTATTATTTATAATGAATTAAAGTACGGTATACGCTTAATTTCATTTATAATATTGTGTCCTCAGATTTGCATGTTTAAATCCTTGAATAACTTAAGTTATTCTAAATAGTCCGTTGTCAATCAATAACATGGGAATGATATTGAATTAAGACAACTGAGTATTAATTAGAATATACTTGAAAGTATATTGATGCGTAGCATGACTAATTTCGTAGATATTCAATGAATCGAGTATATGACTTATCCCACCCGCATGATGATACTTTATGGATCTTTGTCATTAAGTATATCATGGATATTTATCCTCCGACTTGAGATACAAGAGATATGTCATGGATGTAGTGCATTTTGTGAAGCAATCTAACGTTACACGAATCGGTAGTTATAAGGGTTGTTTTCGTAAGTGTTGCTAAATTTATGAATCTCGCTTGTAGTCAAAATGGGATTTGTTTCTTCAAATTTATTTTGAAGTATAATACTACCGGGCCCTCGTAGGATTGTTAAGATGTTTGTATGGCCATACCCAAGGTCTTCTATTCAAGAATTGGTAATCTTAATAAATCATATAAAGCGAGAAATGTAATAGTTAATTAAGAAATGAGTGAGATCCATATTCTTATTAACATGGTATTAGAAACAAAGGATGAATATGATGATGAATCATCAAACTTGGTTTTTCTCCGTAAAACCATACACGAGTTGTACCGGGTATTGGCGTGTTGCTAGACGCTAACCAATGTCATTTCACGCTTTGTAAACATATCCAAGTGGGAGTCGTTGGAAATGCATATATTTACAAACATGTGAATGTCCGATTCGAACTCGTGACCACGGATTGCACACATTAGCGAATGAGAATTAAAGTTAATAATTAATGTTTATGTTTACGATTAATTATTACACATTAAGTCCGGTTAACGATCGTTAAGTATTTAACGGAAAAATGACTAACGACCGTTAAATGGAAAAGAGAAGGACTAGAAATGGAAAACTTGGAAATCCTAGGCCTAATTCCCTAACTTGTTCCCTAAGTTTACCTACTAGTATATAAGGAGGGTTAGGTTCTAGGGTTTCATACACTTGTGCATTGAATTAACCCTAGATCTCTCCTCTCTCTCTCTAGTCCAATATTCGGCCGAACACCCCAAGTAAGTGGAGTTTGGTTTCGCTTTTTCTTAAACGAGGACTTGTGTTAGATCTAGCAATCGCTGATTCGCTTGGTTAATTCGTGTACAAGAACGTGGTTGTAAGACATTATTCTTACACCAATAAGTACTTCTTTGTTTTGCTTTGCTCGAGGGTTGTTTTGCTTTGCTCGAGGGATTTGATATTCGCAAGAGGTACGTTACGCATACTTTCGCTAATTAATTTATTTGTTATGATCTTAAGTCTTCATTGTGTACTTGATGTCTTTATGTTTTATTGTATTTATATATCATAAACTCATCAACTTAGAGTGACTGGGTGGAAAGAAAGGTAATATGAAGTGAAGTTTTCTGCAAAGTCTCCAGAAGATCTTGAGTCGATACGAGTGGATAAATTGTTTTGTGAGTGGATAAATTGTTTATCAGTTGTGAGTGGATAAATTGTTTTGTGTAGTCACATTAAACCTGCTTAGTTATAACATGTTATTGTAGAAGGGTATAATAATAGTGAAATTTGAACCTGCTGATTACTTTTAGAAGGGTAACATGTTTATAAACCCAACCCATTCTCATTTTCATTCCCATAGTGATTCCTTTTACTAAACAAACACCTTAAGTTACAAATGAAGTATTACAAATGAAGTATTCTAAAACCTCAATACTTAATTAGCAATAGTGTCATACAAACTTATATTTGAAGTCATCATATTTGATTGTATGGGTTTCATGAACATGTTCGGTGCATACCAGTGAAGGCATAGTTAAGAAGGCACATATGATATATTTTATGGTGCCTTCCTAATTATTATCACACGGCATGTGCTATAGGCTATGTTAGCACTTTCCACATGTTAGTCGCCTAAGATTCACACACACACACACACACACACACACACATATATATATATATATATATATATATATATATATATATATATATATATATATATATATATATATATATATATATATATATATATATATACTAGTGTCAAAACTCGTCCGATGGACGGTATGACTTGTGGTTTATATTTTTAAGTTTTAGTAGAACAAATATATACTAAAAAGTTAAATTAAACAATTTACAACTATAATTGATGTTATATATATATATATATATATATATATATATATATATATATATATATATATATATATATATATATATATATATATATATATAGGTATTTACAACTATAATTATACAGTGACTTGTGATAATTTTTTCATTGTATTGCGTTACGAATAGCAGGAAATCAAATACTGCGTAGTGAAGAACAGTACCACCAACTATATCTCTTAATGGGGCTTCTTTAATCATCATATTACTTCATTGCAAAAAAAGATACAAATAAGTCATAAAAAAAATCTAGTCTTTTTTTTTTTTGGAGATATGAATAATTGAAGAAAGTGCAACCTCTCTTGTTGACCCGCTAAACACTTGAACGATTAATGAAATGCTAACTTCTATGGAAATAATGTCTTGATGGTTAAAAACACAAAATTAAAATTATAGTTTTCTTATAAAACACCTTTTGTCGTATAATTGTTCTAAAGACTGTTTCAAAGTCTTTGATACTGGTTGAGCACGTTTACTTGTGCAAAGGCTCAGACGCTTCGCATTTCCACCTTTTCCACCTTTTAGAGTTATCTTTTCCACCTTTTAGAGTCACTGTAACCAAAAAAATTAAACTTACAATGAAATTCATAACACAAACTACAAACAAAGTCAAATTATTTCCACGTGTTATTGGTACCCAAATGCGCATATTAACGATAAGCATATGCCCACTTGCGCCTTCAGTAGTGATGAGCTTTTGCAGGTATTCTGAAGAATGTCTTTAGGATACTTATGTTCGTATCCAGTAATTAATTCTTAATTTCATTTTCTTTGGGGTCAAAAGAATTTGAATTTAGTATCCACATGAATTACATTCGAAATTTTTACATATTTATATTCCATTTAGTTTCTTGTAGAATCTGAATGCTTTTATGATTCTTAATACAAAGATATGTTACCCTCCAACAGAAAGTAACCGCCCACGGACGAAAATGTAATAGTCAAGAAAAGTTTAAATATTGCGCTTTAAGTTAGCAAAATGCCAGCTTTATTCTTGACCAGTTATTCATTTTTTTATTAATATTTTATTAATGATAGTTAGGGGTGATATGGGAAACTTAAGCAATTATATGTATGCTTTTTAGAATCGGACAATCATTTTTAGGACATATTAAAATAGTAAGGTTGAAAATAATTGTGGGATATATGGAGTATCTTGCTTACTGATTTAGTCGAGGCTTTCATGTGCACATTTCCCTTTTTGGCATATGCAGTGTTGAAGCTTAATGCAATCTTTCACATACCATCTCGTCTACGTGACTTCCCATCAAAGACTCAGCAGTTACATGGTAATCCTTCTGCCATCTCTGTTGTTGGAGCAACTGGTGCCCCAATTATGGGCTTAACTCCACTGGTTGGTCCCTATGGTGGTGGCTATAATGGTGAAAAAGGAGATTGGGCTCACAACCTCTACTCACCTCCAAGACATGAAGCTATTTCGAAGAATTTTCTTTGTTTACTTTGTCACACCGAAAATATCGGTGGTGTAATTGGCAAAGGAGGTGTATTGATGAATCAAATTAGACGGATCCGTGCAACGATCAATGTTGGTAATGCAACAGCTAAAGTTCAAGACTTCGTAATATCTATTTATGCACAGGTGGTAGGTTCGGTCTCAATTCGGATGTCATATAAGTTAGAAAGATAAAAGGATATAGCTTTATGTGGTTGTAATTTTTTATGTATGTATTTGACGACACATTTTCTCCAACTATTGAAGTCGCAATACGCTTGCAACCCTGTGCAAGTGAGAGAATTGAAAGAGATTCAGGTCCCGTCACATTTACCACACGATTACTTGTGCCATCTTCGTATATTGGCTGTCTAATTGAGATAGAAGAAGCACATTACCATTAATGACTTCTGCAGGTCAAACATTGTAGTATTTGTCATTATCAACAAAGCATGCACTAACCATCCATTTTGGTGGTATATATAATCAAAGGCATCATATAAACTGTAATAATATGATGAGTAGGTTTTATTATATTCAATGAAATTGTACCACATGAATACATATATGACTAAGAAGAAATATATATACGTTGTGTTAACTGTTAAGTCATGTAAACGTATCCGTTGTGCCTTGAAGTTGGGAATCATGTCCAGCACCTTTCCATGTCAAATAAATTGCAATAGGGAAGCTCTGTTGGACCTTTAAAATGAAGACAATTAAGATAGGTCGTTATTAAATACATTACATATGAAAAGCTTAAAACATAATTACATTGCAAAAACAAATATATGTGAAAAGATAAACCTGGATCATACCTGGAAGTCTCTCACTTTAAATTTTGGACTAAGGATAGTGCATTCTAAAGCACAACCTTTGGAAACAAATTCACTTGCGTTCATTGTACGCCTTGGCTCTTTCCCAAATAATTCGGTCAAAATCTTGATTATAGCTGGCACCCTGTAGCCTGAACCAACAACCTCCACAGCATAAATATCATCAACCGTCAAATGTGCCTTCTCCAAAATGTTCTTAGGCCTTATTTGGCTAAGCTTATTTAACATAAGCCGATTTGGGCTTATTTTTTATAAGCTTCGATTTTGTGGCTTATTTTGAGACTTGTCGGCTTATATAAGTTTATTATGATATGATAAACTTATAAAAGCCGATAAGTCTCAAAATAAGCCGTAAGTTTGTCAAGAACCCATGCGTACTTGAATGAACGTTGGTTCATCTCAGCAGCTTCCTTCTCAAATCTTTCGATCACACGCTTGTTGATACCTCCTAGTTGTAGATCAAGTGACCAGCAATGGTAGACTTGCCAGAGTCGACATGTCCGACGATACTGATATGAATCTTTTCTTTATCCATAATGTGATATCAAGAATCTGCAACAAAAGTCAGGAAAACATTAGTGACTTACAAACATATTTCATAATCAACAAAGAAATGATATTAGTATCACACAACTATATAAACAAATCATACGTAAGACAAAGGATACAAAAGTCTATCAAAATAGTGCAAATACGTATATAGTGAAAATGATATTACCCATATGTGTTTTTACACGTATATAGTGAAAAGGATATATAAAGTTGGGAAAAGTTAAATCATTCAGTTTTTTAATTTATCTATCCATTTATGGTAGCGTATTGAACTTCTTCTCGTGAATTCGAGAATATTTTTTATCAATCAGATGAAGATGTAGCACATGAAAAGTTACATCAAAAGAGGTAATTATTTGACAAGGAATGCTTTATTTTTATCATACAAAAACTTAGAAACACCAAAACATAGGAATTCATGTCTTCTAGTAAACAACTTCAACAGTGCTCAAAACCGTTCTTAATCGGGTTATAATCGCATCAATGACAACTTGGGTCTTTCTACTAAGGATCGGCCACTTTTCTCGGGTTTAGCCTCACCATTGCTTATTCCTTGACCAATTGAGCAAATTCCTTAACCATTAACGCTTCTTGAGGAAGATCGGTCGTTATCTTAAACTCACTTGGTTCAGAACACAACCAAGTGACAATTACGCCCACCTTGAATTTGCTATCACAGTAAAAAGGTCCAACCTTTTCATTAAAAGGGATAACAAAGTCATGAACACGAAAATTTCCTTTTGTTCCTGTATGTTATGTCCATAGGTAAATTTGATAGAAAGAACAATAAAATGTGGCTACTTTTCTACCTTCATTCCAGCTTGAGCGAAGCATCGCATGACAAGATTACCCCTAGTTCATTGTCACGGAATGTCTTGATCTGCTTTTGGAAGCTCATAATCGTTAGCCCATAAAATGGCTCGTATGCTATACCAACCTTGATCACCAAGAGCTCCTAGAGAATCGAGATTGGGATTTACGCGGATGTCATTCTTTAAGAAATCACCTTCTCCTATGTACGAAAAATTGCTATGTACCTATTAAAATCAGTATAAGCCACTAAAATAGTTATTGTAAATTACCCGTTTGTAATGAATAAAAAAAATATTTTTACGCATTAAAACTATGAATCTACGTGACTAAATGCAAATTAGGAGTACATAAGTGTGAATGTATACCTTTTAGTGTAAATCCCAAACTCCAAATGTCAAAATTTATTACAACACAGGTACACACTACCAACACAGGTACACATTATAAACAAAATTTCAATACAAAATTCCAAGGTACACATTATAATACCTTTTAGTGACTTTTAGTGTTTATTAGAGTTCTACATCGTATATGACATGACACAACACAGGTACACACTAAATTTCAATACAAATAAGCCAACCCACTTGAACATGTATGTCTGCCAAGTACCATAAAAGGTAAATCTTAAGTGGTGTTGTATAAGAATTTAAACAATTTAATGTCAATTTAAACTTATCTGAAGATCTTAGCATCTATCGTTTAAACTTAGAGCAGGATACATTTTTCACATAACCCATTTTAGTGATTATAGTTAATGCACATTCAAAAAGTTAATAAGATATCTATTCTTGACAAATAGTAAATCAATCTCACAACTATGTTTTCAGGCTCATATTAGTTATTAATAAAAATCCACTATATTAAACTCAATATAATTGAATGACAGCCAAAAAATATGTTACTGCAGAGGACAAAAGTGGTAAAAAAAAAAAAAAAAAAAAAAAAAAACTTTATCGAAAACTCAACCTTATCTAATGACTCCAAACGAAAATGTATCCCTTAAGCAATTTTCTCGAGACTCGACTCAAAGAACTTTAACAAAGACCCTTGCAATGTCAAGGTAGGAGCATATCTACAGAGGAGGAATTAGATATATTGCTAAGATCATTTACAAATGGTAATCGCTATGACAGACATAAGGCGATACTTATTTAACTACAACTCAAATCCCATTGGAAATAGGTTTCTCGCAAGGATCGAATATCATAGAAAAGTTGATATATAATGTTATAACATCCATAACACATTAGTAATGTTCTAGCAAAAACAAGACAAGAAGTCAATATGCTGACAATACATATCAGCAATTACACATTCAAGTTATTACAGAAAAAAGGGTGAAAATCATTAAATAGTAACCAAGTTTGAGATATGTTCCAATTTGGTACCTCAAACTTAATATCAACCATAAAAACCATCAAAGTTTCAAAACTGTTCCATTCTTATGCAATTTTTATGTTAGAGTTTCAAAACTGTTCCATTCTTATGCAATTTTTATGTTAGAGTGACCTGAATGGAACACTTCTCAAATTTGGTTATTATTTTGTGGTTATTGTTTATGTTTAGTCATGCATTAACGGGTGTACATAAAGTTGGTTGAAATTAGTTGAATTCAGGGGGTGGGTGTTTAAAATTAATGTATAACATGTTAATGCATAAATTGGTACTTTAAGCACATTAATTTTAGAAAATTACATAAGATTGGAACACTTTTGAAACTTTGATGGTTTTTGTGATTAGTTGAAAGTTTGGGGTATCAAATTAGAACACTCATGAAACTTGATTACTATTGAGTGACATATTCCCCATAAAAGAACACTAACAGTACCTCTATCCATTTATAGCTAACAATATGTCTTTTAGACATTATAGCATCAAAAATCAAAAAATATGCCCTTATTGCAGAGAAAACAAGGTTTGAAAATAGGCTCACCGATGCCTAGATGGCTTTCAGACGAGCTAGTGATGCACTTGTCAAAGCTAAATTTGAGCTAGAACTTCAAGAGGTTGATCCAAGGAGTTAAAGAATAAGCTCTCGTCAGAGTCCGAAACTCACAATTGCAAAGATGTGATTGTTGAGCATGATAGGGACATTAAGAAAATTCGAGAGAGCATCGCCTTCTTTCAAAGCACTTTGAGGATCTTGTTTGAAGGTTCCTCAAGAGTAGAGAGTTTAGCCAAGCACTTGACAATGTTTGTTCTTTAGCTATCAATTCGGTTTTGAGTGAGGACCTGCGTATGGCTCGCTTGAATGAGCAAATTTTAAGAGATTACAATGAACATTTCTAAATTCATCCTCGGTGCTAAGTCCAACTGACCACATTGTCGCTCTTCCGAACCAAGACTTCCTTTTTTCTCCAAAGTTTCCCAACATGTCAAGATTCATCGCTGACATTGCCACCCTTGAGCCGCATAAGGTAATTCCTCCGCCTAGAGCTCTTCAAGTAGCAAACTATCTCGAGACTTCCTTGACCGGAACCTATGGCCGCACCACGACTCCTTCTTCAGAAATTGTTGTCATCACCAGTACTCCGGAGCAGAAACCATGTGAGATACACTTCAATACTCTGTCTAAGTAATTACCAATAACTACGACATCCCTGAGAAAGAAACATACATAGTGTAAGTAACTACTAAAAATATCCCTTTTGAGCCTTACTAAATTCATGCACCTGCCATGCTTTCACTACTAAGAAATTTCAACAAACACAACATTTAAATATGACCCTTGAACATCACCTTTTTTTCTTATCCCCATGGGTTAATTTTCTGCAAGAAAACCTATAGTTTTAGTAATTTCCATTTATGCTTTACTTAGGCCATAAATGTTGATGAACCTGTAGCAACAAAGGAGTAGTGGATTTCGTTCTTGGGCGGTTAGACTCTAAGACCAAGTAAGAAACGATTATCAAGGTTGTTATAAAGTATATAAACATATTATATGATCTTTTTGTGTTGTCCTAGCTGTCTACATTTATAATGGTTCAAA
Organism: Chrysanthemum lavandulifolium; assembly: GCA_022545495.1. Classification (NCBI taxonomy): domain Eukaryota; kingdom Viridiplantae; phylum Streptophyta; class Magnoliopsida; order Asterales; family Asteraceae; genus Chrysanthemum; species Chrysanthemum lavandulifolium. The sequence continues at coordinate 32,130,358 of CM040241.1, read as the reverse complement.
ATCAAGCCGATGGCACCTTAAAGTTGACGTACAAAAATAGTTTCCAATCCCATATTAACATCTCACTTAAAATCTCGTCGACTAACTACTGCCACCCATTGATATCCACTTTAACCCATATAATATTCACCATTAGCCCCAACACCATATGCACCATAATCACCTCTATTCATGCTTTCAAAAAAAACCAAACCAAACCAAACCCATTGTGTCGCCTAGTTGCACCTGGGGAAATTCGTTACTTAAGAGGCATTGAACGTGTCAGGTTATTAGTTTTGCACCTAAAACTAATAAATGGGTTTCTATAATTTGAATACCTAGACTTCCAAAAACCACTTCTTCACCATCTTCCACATAAAATACTTCAACAGGTGGTCTGCTACCAAGAGAGTGTAGTTCTGTTTGACTTTGATGTCGCCATGGTGCACGCTTGATCTGTTTAGTCCAAGTGGGTGGACCGTCCTTTGATCCGTGGTCATGTGAGATCTCGCTTATGAGGTGACAAAGGAAATGCATCTCCATAAAGTGATCAAGATCACCCTTTGGGGTTTCTAGTGACTTTGTTATTGAGAGAATTTGCTAACTTTTGATTGCTGGTGGTGGGACTTTAGTCAAGCGGCGTTTTGACAATTGAAGAAATTAAGCGATTGTGAAGAGGCGGTTTTGGACCATGTTGTGTCTCGTGTCAACAAATAGAATATCTAAAAGCTAGCAGGATAATAACATACATACCTTAACCGTTCTAAATTTCGGAAAACACTTTTGAGATCTTCACGTGAAACAACATCCTTATTGTCTTTGTACATGTCGCAGACATTTTTAGTCTCAGATTATTCTTCTTATTACCCTCCTCCTTAGCTTCATCACCGAACCGGATTTCAGATCGCCCTTTGGTTCACTCTCTTCTCGGTCTCCAATTCCATGGAATATGGTTTCGCATCACCGACTTGACACGGTTATCGCTTTCACGGATGCGCTCTTCAACTTAAATGCAACAATTAAGCCTTTTGGGTATCTCGTTACCATCAACATAATAAAAGATATTCGCACTAATGAATATTATAACTAACAACAACGTCAACAATTGAAACTTATAAAATCGATGTTTTATTGACAATATTCAAACTGTTAATGCTCATAGTAGGGACGCATCCGATGTCAGTCACAAAGAAAAGGGAAAACACAACATTGATATGGTTCAAAATCTCCAAATTAAATACACAAAAATACTAAATTAATTAAGCTTACAACGTCATATTCCTAAGCAAATATACTTGTAACTCCTGTTTGCTTTGAAGACTCTATCGCGCGTCCTGTTGTACATAGGCATGTAATTAGTTTTCTGCATCACGCATCGTAGAAATGGTTAGAAATAGGGAGCAAAAGACCTTCATTAAAATTGACTTTTGTGCGTTGCATACAGTAATCTCAAATCAATTTTGACCCATTATCCTACTCACCTGATTTGAACCTCTTTTCAAGGCTCATAAAAGCGGTCTCTTCACAAATAGCCCTTTGTTTGGTACATCTCACCGTGGATTTTAGGCAGCGTTCTTTATATGGTTCAAATAACTTACATGTCAGAGGGTAATAAAAAACTACCTTTTGGAAGATGGGACAATTGGCATTAAACATGGAGCATGCAAATTCTACCACTTTCTCACTTGATTCGGGTTCCTTGTTTAAGAATTGATTGCAACGGAATGCTAAGATCTCATGACTTGTTGATAGTAAATGAGCCATTTGGCCCAATACTCATGCTTGTAATAGAACAACTGCATAAGACTTTTGAGAGATTAATGAAGAAGCACAATGGTGTAAAATCAAACCTTATGTAATGCAAAGTAAATAAAAGCTGAAATTGAATGACCCATTAAACCTTCATGTTAGGAATTATAAATTCCCAGTATTAAAGAGTCGGTCACCTCAAGTATATGTAATCGTTAGAAAGCTCGTAGTCGTAGTTATTTTAAGTTAAGTAGTATTTAGTTAAGTAACACCGTGGAGGACGGACGGGTCTTTACCCACTGTATGCCTGATCCATAGCCCGATGTGTGGCGCTTATGTAAGACTATAAATACTCTACCTCCCAAGGTAGAGTTGGAGCTCATAATAATATCTTTCACTTTCTCTCACTAAGTTCCCTAAACCTCTAACTTTCTCTCTAGAATTCCATCTATATGCTACTTTGTGTTATGGTTTGATGTGTATGTGAAAAGTTATATCTTACAATTGGTATCAAGAGCCATGGTTAGATCATATCTTGCACATCTTTGGATTTATAGTGGTTTTAGGTGGTTTTGAGTTTGAAAAAGTTTAGTGGTTTTTGCATCATTTGGTTGATCTCTTGTGTTAAAGTTTGAATTTTGTTGGTACTTTTATGTTTAGAATCATCAAAAGTGTTTAGGTTTTCATTTGGTAAGCTTGAATCATCTTGGTTGGGTTGTTTTGGATTGAAAAGTGATGTTTATATGGTTTTTCATGCTAGCGACTTAGCTCACGGAATAGTTTCTTGGTAGCGACTTGCTTCACGCTTTGTAGCGACTTACGTTGTTAAAGCTAGCGAGTTAGATCTAGCGAGTTAAAGCACAAGTAGTGGACCTCCACCACGGATAGCGACTTGTGGTAGCGACTTGGTCCAGTAGCGAGTTGCTCTTTAGCGACTTGCATATCTAGCGACTTGTGTAGCAAATTGTCGCCAAAATTTGGCTAGCGACTTGGTCCAGAAGCAGTTACTATTTAGCGACTTGCTTTTTGTCTAGCGACTTGGGACTCTAGCGACTTAGGGTGTAGCGTAATTAAGGGTTAGCGACTTAGTGCATTAACTTCTAGCGACTTAGTGCATTATCCGCTAGCGACTTAGTGCTTTATCTTCTAGCGACTTAAGTGATTGTTTACGGTTTCTCTTGATTTAGTAAAACCCGTGAAAGAATCTATTTCCGGTTTAATCATAGAGTTATAAAATCCCGTATAATCGTTAACATGTCTACCAACGTTCCTACCGTTATTCCACCGCTGTCGAGGATGTTCAAGCAACTGGCTCGATACTCGCCCACCCATGCTTGATGAATCGACTACGACTCTTGGGCTCAACGAATCGATCAGTATTGCCTTGGAAAGGAAAATGGTGTCAACATTCTCAAATCCATTGATGAAGGACCATATCGAGTTGAGACGACTAGAGACATATCGATACTAATGCGATGGTACTCCTGCTTACGGAATGGACAGACCTAAGATGTATGATGAGCTTGATGATAAGGATAAAAGAGATTTGATGCGGACATCGTGGCTTCAAACATTGTTCTTCAAGGTCTTCCTAAAGACATCTACAAGTCGATCAATCATAACACGTATGCTAAGGCGGTTTGGGACAATGTTAAAATGCTTCTCTCGTGTTCGAATTAACTATGGAAGACAGAGAATCCCAACTCTATGACTAATTTGAGCACTTCAAGATGAAACCGATGAGAGTGTCTATGAGTACTATGTGAGATTTCATAAGTTAGTTAATGACATGAGGAACATCGAATGACTATGCCTAACATTGATTGAACTCAAAATTTGTAAACAACATGAACCCGAATGGCACAAGTTTGTTACCGTGAAGCTCACTAAAGGATTGAAGAATACAAACTATGAGCAACTCTATGCCTTCCTCCTTCGTAATGAGAGACATGCTATGTTTGAAAATTAATTCTCAATCGGCTCAAAACCAACCGTGGAGAGACAAGCTCGCCTAATGACTCTACTGACTTTCTACTCAAACATCGAATCACAACCAAAGCATCACAAGTCACACCTTGGGTAATGGTAATCACAAACTCATTCCCGATCCTATGTACAAACAAGCCGATGTCGATGCTCACGCTGGTAGCTTCATTAATCAACTAGCTCTCCTCATTAGTCAAAACATGAATACTCTCCCACAAACCAACAACAACCTCGAATCAGATCTAACCCACACAATCAAGCTATTGTTAAAGATGGAAGGATCGTGGTGCAACCGATTCAGAAAGACAAGATGATCGGGACGGTGGAGCCGGGAGAGGTTATGTTGGAAACCGTAATCGAGGAAGGAATGGTAACCTAGGTCAAGCTAAGCCAATCAAATGCTATAAGCGTGGTGGTGAGGACACATTGCAAGGAACCGCACATCTCCAAAGCGCCCACGTATCGCCAATACTTGAGAGATAAGATGTCACCGCACAAGCTCGGGACAATGGTGTCGCTTTGAATGAAGAGGAATTGCTTTTTCTTGCCGAGGGCAATGCCAAGACCTATGATGCGATGTAGATGAGCAACCTATTCGTGAGATAGGTCACAATCATCAAAATGCCTTTCAAGTCGGTGGATCGCGATGCTTACGACTGATGTGGATGATGGACCCATCGCACACACAATCTTTATGGCTAGCATTTCTCCAATGGTGTCTCCCAAGGTCTCTTCTTCACCACCACTGGACCATCCCATGACAAGCTAATCTCGAGGTATTAAAACTATACGATGATGTCGATAGCAACAGATGCATAACAAAGTACAATCAATCGAAACTATTGAATCAAATATTGAAAATATGGGTAATATCGATAATGTTCCATATGATCAATATGTGAAACAAAGTGAAAGTGAAGTTGTACCAAGTGATGCATCTTCCGCAGTCAATAATGACTATGTTTTTGATGAATACACCGCATGTGCCCCGATGATTCCGTAATTTCAACTAAATGCCTATAAAGAACGTGTTGCTATTTATGAACAACGTGCTAAGTTTGAGTTGACCACTGTGAGCGTGAAATGGATGACCAAGTAAGTACAAGAATTAGAAAAAGTAAGTTTAGAGAAGAAGTATTGAAACAAGAATTAAATTCCTTTCAAGAAAAACTTTCTAAAACATCTAAACAAAACAAGAACTTCAAGAAAATGTGAAAATGCTTAAGCAAGAATTTAATGCAAAGGAATCAAAACTCTTGAGAGATTTTTCTAATCTGAAAACTTTGAAAAACAAACTTGAGAACAAGTTGTACATACAAGGAAACACCATTCGATCGCTCACATGGTCACTAAACATCGAGTCTTAAGCGATAAGCATAGCATTCCCCTGGTTGAGGAACCAAATCCAGAGGTAATTAAAAAGGCTAGAAATGCTCATAAGGTGCTCTATGATGGTAATGAAATTCTTAAGCCTAGGCGTAAACCTAGTTGCGTTGAGTGCATCGAGGAAGATAAGAAATCGATGAAGTCACTAGGAAAGGATGAACAAAAACTAGATGACCAAATGCAAAGAGAAAAAATTGTCATCACTCCCCATGACTACAAGAAGGAAAACTGGATTTCCTTGAACATGTTCAAACCTCAAACATTGCCGACTCCTAACAAATTTTTCGAAAAAGGATTTAGAAAAGTCGAAAGTGAAAATATTGTTGAAACAAACCCCCCTTTATGGAAAATGCCTAGAGCGACTGAGTATCCTCCTAATACACCAATGCATCTAGTTCCTAGAAAAATTGCCACTAAAAGCAAGACATTAATTAGCCAATACGTTATATTTCAACTATTTGTTGATTTTGAGAAAACTTGCAAGAAAAGGATTACACCCACTGGTATAACTGAAGGAGAAAGGGGTTTTGAACAAATGAAAGAATGTTACTTAACAGAGGTCATGCCTTTCTTTAAACTTCTGAAAGATCACTTTGAGAGTCTTAAAAAGGGAATAGAAACTGATATCAAGGGAATGGAAAAGGAATTTGATGCAATGGTAGCTGAAGTTAGTGATTATGAGCTCAATTAAAGGGTCAAACGAACAATATGACAGGCTCCCAAATGCCTCCTCCTTTAGATTCTCAGAATTCTCAAACGTTTCATCTTCAAAACCTAGTAAATGCTTTACAAAAGGAAAACGAAAGTTTTCTAGAAGAAAATGAAAAGGTTAAACGTCATTTCAATGAGTTATTTGAATCAATTAAAGTCACTGTAACAAAACAACGAACAAATAGCTTCATTGCAAAAGGAAATTGAGAATCAAGAGTCGTAAAAGGAAAATGCCAATGACAAATGGGAGAATGTTGTATCAAAGGTTCACTTTTATAATAAATATGCTTTATCCGTGAAATATGTTCCCTCATCTAAGGAACAACAAACTTGCCATTCAAACATACTTCTCATCCCTTAAGGAGTGCCTAGAATGTCTCGTGAGATTGTTGAAGAGGATAAGCTAGAGAAACCTCATGATAATGCAACCGACATGCTTGCTTATATGCCAAACGATCTCAAGAAATCTTAGAATGCTTGATCACAATATGCCCAAAGTCATTAGGTGAGAGAGTTAATCCTTTGATTCCATGCTCAATGCCTAAAGCTAAGTATGATATGCATTCGATTCCCAATGTCTTGAAAGTGAACAAGAGGTGCCTTTAAACATTTCGATTCCGGATCTGTCAATGCTAAGAAAGAGAACTCAAGTGTGCTTCCAGAGTACAAATCACAGTGCCTCTAGTTTTATGAAAGTGAACCTAAGTGCACCTGCATGTAGTTCGGACCAAGACATCTAAACAGTGATGCAAAGAGTAGTTAAACCAACTAATGTTCCCATTCCTCTACAGAGTAAACAAAGGACATTAAACGGAGCAGTCAAAGTCTCAAGACAATACAAGGAATGATAGGACCTCTCAAGCTAAGAATGTGCAATGGAAGAAAGTAGAAGAACAATCTAGGAACTTTAAGCTTGAATTGAATAAAACGAATCGTGTTGATTCTAATAATTGCCATAGGCGCATCGTAATTAATTGAATTCGATACTATTTGCAAACCTTGTAATCGATGTCCGCTTGAATTCGCTTTCTAATCATGAATGTGGTGTTACTGCTCGCCTAATGATGTTAATTGTCCGCTAATATTGTTAATGCAAAATTCATGCTAAGAAGGCTAAAAGACAAAACGAAAGAAAGTTAGAAAACAATGGAAACCCACAGAAGAACATTCAACAAAATAGGCTTTTATTGGACACCTGTTGGCCTTAAGACTAATCGACAATGCCCACTAGAAAATGGATGCCTACCGGTAGAACTATCCCCTTAAGAAGTGATCACACCGTGAATGTGGCTAATGTTGACACTAGTATCGCATCTATTCACAACGATTCCATTGCCTCACTTTCGATATGAATGCTTCTATTTCGATGCGGGTGGTCCAAACATTTTACTAACCAAATGGAACCCATTCTTGCACGGGGATCCCAATTATCCAGCTTATCCATTTTGTCTCGTGTTCAACCGCGGATCGCTCAAATCGCTCGTGGTACCGGACTCAGTCGTTCCAAGCATATGACTGGAGACCGGTCATGCTCATGAACTCGTGAGCAAATTCATCGGATCGTTAGATTTGGTAATGATCATTTCAAGCTATTATGGGTTATGGAGATTATGTTGTTGGTGATAGTGTCATCTCGAGAGTCTACTATGTTGAAGGTTTGGGTCATAACTGCTCTCTCGTTGGTCAATTTTGTGACTCGATCTAGAAGTTGCCTTGTAAAACATACCGCTTTGTTAGAGATCTTAATGGTAAGGAACTGTTAAAAGGAACTCGTGGTCAAACCTTTACACCATCTCTATCGATGACATGATGAGTATGCCCAATCGCTTGTTATCAAAGGCTTCAAAACAAAGTCATGGTTATGGCACCGTCGCCTCAATCACTTGAACTTCGCACCATCAACCATCTTTCCGTAAAGGACTTAGTGGTAGGTTTACCTAGACTAAAGTATGAAAAGGATCATCTTTGTTCAAAGATGTCAATTGGGAAAAAGCAAGAAATATGCCCATAAACCCAAACCTACTAACTCGTCACGAAGTTCTTCATATGATTCATATGGATTTATGTGGACCAATGAGGGTATGTAATATCTTTGGAAAGAAATATGTATTAGTTGTGGTTGATGATTATTCTAGGTTCACCGGTCAAGTTCTTAAGGACAAAGGATGAAACCCGATATCATCATCAAACTCATCAAACAACCGCAGTTCGACTTAACAAAACCGCCGAATTGTCGTAATGCACAATGGAACCGAGTTTGTCAACAAACAACTTAATGAATTCTATGAAAGCGTTGGAATCACCATCAAAGAAGTGTTCCACGAACTCCTCAACGTAACGGTGTAGTTGAAAGACTAAATCGGACTCGTTGAAGCCGCTAGAACAATGTTGATTTACTCAAAGGTTCCAATGTTTCTCTGGTCAAGCAATCGCCACCGCATGCTATACACAAAATCGTTCCCTAATCCACACCGCTCATGGAAAACTCCATATGAACTTGTCCACAACAGAAAACCTAATCTCTTTCCTTCGTGTGTTTGGTGCATTGTGCTATCCAACTAATGAGGGTCAAGACTTAGGGAAACTTAAGGCTAAAGTCGATATTGGAGTATTTGTAGGATACGCACCAAACAAAAAGGGATACCGAATCTACAACAAAAGAACCCAAACATCATGGAAACAATTCACGCTACGCTTGATGAGTCGACCGGTCAAATGGCCCCGGACACTCCACCAGACCCGCACTTCAAGACAAGTCCCATTGGTTCATCTCTTGTTCCAAACTCTACTCAAGAAACTCCATATGTACCTCCATCCGAAGATGATGTAAAGAAATTGTTTGATCCTATGTTTGATGAACTGTATGATTCAAATACTAATGAGGTGATGATTCCCACAACAGAGGATGCTCATATTCCGTTGAATGAAGTCAATCCCTCGCCTCAATGTCTTTAAGTCATGAAGCACCCGCACGATCCTTCGCCTCATCAACAAATCATCACTCTTCAAATGTACATCATGGAAATGTTTCGCATCAATGATGAAGATAATCCTTTGCAACCTCGAAGATGCTCCATTTGAAAACATATTTGCTACTCCCGAATCATCATCGAACCATCTTCTTCTGTGAGACATCGACTCGCCTACCCTCGCCTCAACAACCGCCACATGAACACCTAAGAAAATGGACTCACGATCACCCCTTAGACAACATCATTGGAAATCCTCTCGTCTCTGTATCAACACGAAACAACTCGCAACCGATGCCTTATAGTGTTTCTTCAACTCCGCACTATCTAAGATCGAACCAAAAGATGTTAAACCGCCATGAATGAAGACAATAGTTCAATGCCATGCAAGATGAAATTCATGAGTTTGATCGACTTGATGTATGGGAGTTAGTACCGCCCAGATCGTGCTATGATTATAGCTCTCAAATGGATCTTCAAAGTAAAACTTGATGAGCATGGTGATGTGTTGAAGAACAAGGCTCGCTTAGTTGCTAAAGGATATCGTCAAGAGGAGGGTATAGACTTTGAAGAATCTTTTGCCCTGCTGCTCGAATCGAGGCAATCGAATCTTTCGCTAACGCCGCTAGTAAGAACATGGTAGTTTATCGATGGATGTGAAGACGGCATTTCGAACGGAGATCTTAAAGAGTCACCAACCCAAGGATTTGTGAATCAAGAGCATCCTACTCACGCTTATCGTCTCAAGAAGGCTCTTTACGGTTTAAAGCAAGCTCCAAGGGCATGGTATGATACATCGTCAAAGTTTCTTCTATCAACCGGATTCAAGAAAGGAGAAGTTGATCCTACATTGTTCACCGTGAAGTCGATGTCGATCATGCAGTTGTCAAGATACATGTCAAGTACATCCGAGGTGCTCGCTGGGTGATAAGCTTGTGAGTGGTCTTCAAAGAAGCAAATGAGTACTTCTATTTCCTCTCTGAGGTCGAATACATAGCCATGTCATCTTGTTGTGCTCAAATCTTATGGATGAGATCTCAATTATCCGACTATGGCTTTGAATTCAACAAAATCCTCTCTGCATCGTGATAATAAAAGTGCTATTGCTCTCTCATGCAACAACGCTCAACACTCAAGAGCAAAGCATATCGACATTCGACATCATTTCATCGTGGAACAAGTAGAAAAGGGTGTGGTGGAACTATATTTTGTGAGGTCCGAATATCGCTAGCGGACATCTTCACCAAAGCTCTTCCAAGAGAACGTTTGAGTTTATTCTTCCACGCCTTGGTTTGAAAAGCCTTCAACCGAAACTCTCAAACGCCTTCGTGGAGGAAGACGAGGAGTAAAGGTCTATCTTCATCTATCTCTTGTAAATATTTATTCGAAAACAAAATAGAAAATATAAAACTTTCAAAATCCATAAAATTTAAAAATTCAAAAATCTTCAAAAATATTGTCATTTTGTCATGTTTTTCTCGATTTGATTATATCTACGGTCTTTGTGTTGTCATTCAAAGAATGACACGGGACTTTAGATATTGTTCGAATTTTTATTAAAAAAAAAAAAAAAAAAAAAAAAAAATCAAAAATATTTTTTGGGAGAAAGAGATATGGTTTATTGTCATTTTTAGGCAATAACCCGGTTTTAAAAGAAAGAACAGAGCCATATTTTATCATGTTTTCAAATTCCATGCTCGATTCTATAATCATTTATCCATTGAAAACTAAATGCTTTGAAAAATAACTCGATCTCTATTTTTGATAATCATCGACTTATTTGTCAAACTTCTAACCTCAATCAACAACCTATGTCATTGATTGAGGGGAGAATGATTTCAATTAAATTAAAAGTTATTTGGCATTAAAGTGTTTTCAAAAGATGTACATGCATGTTTTATCAATGGAGTTTAAAGTCTTAAAATCCGATCCTTATCGCTAAGAAGCTTTCACAATCAAGTCACATTTCTCCTTAAAAGCGCTCAAAATCAATTTAAATTATAAGAGATCACAAATCTCAAATGATTTGATAATTGTGATCGGGGAAAATGTTGAATTTAAACCGATAATTCGGTAAATGGTTTTATAAGGATGTATATGTCGTCCTTCTCACATGTGACAAACGATTTCAATTTTTCAATGCACATGTTGAGGGGAGCACCTATCTTAAACCTATGATTTGAAACGTGATCATTTATCCCAATGTGCAGGTTCCCTCTAGTATGTGCAAAACTCTTTTCTAATCTCGAGGCACATATTGAGGGGGAGCAAATTTATGGAAACCTCATCCTTCCTGGAAATGCTTTAGAAAATTTACTTGATCTACTTGATTTGATCAAGGGGGAGCAAATTTATGGAAACCTCATCTACTTGATTTGATCAAGGAGGTGATGGTGATATTTTTTAGAAAATGGTAATCAAAGAAGTAATTTCTTCCTCTTGCCTCCATGTGCAAAACGATTTCAAACATTTGATGCACATGTTGAGGGGGAGCACTTATTCTGAAAATATCAAAAATAATTCGGTACAAAATGCTTTGATAATATATCACAAGTATCCGAATTGATTTTCAAATGGTTTTCAATTGGATCCAATGGCGTATGAACAATACCAAATAGACCGACCAACTTTACTTTATGTACGGTGATATAAGGATGATAAGGTTAGGTATTGGTTCCCATGATCCGCTGTAACCGGAGGGATCGCCGGGACAATCCACTAGTTAGTGTAGAAGTCCTTAGGTATGATGAGAAAAGGAGAAAATGAGATATGGGAAGAGTGCGGACTAAGACCGAGCTAGTAATGGAATAAACCCAACAAGGTTCTAGCTATGAAGTCTCGTAAGATCGAAGGGGTTGAAGAATTAAAAAGAATTGAATGAGAAAAGGGAAAACAAATAGCCCTCCATTTATTCAACCTTAGGGCGTAAACCGGGTTCACTTCATATGCTACCGATGGTAACATCGGTATTGAAGACAAGACGTCATGGACCCAGTGACGCACCGCACTTCAACTTTCCAAACCACTCAAGTTCCTCTTAAAAGGACTTGTTTCATTCTCACGGGAACCGACATTATCTATCGACTTTCTCTTAGAGATTGTTGATATTGAAGAAGGAGACCTCTCCTAGTCTCCGGCATAGGATCCAAATATGCACAAATTGAGTCTAGAGCCACGAGATCATCAATAAATCTCATTAGGACACTTTCAATGAAGACTCTGCTTCACACAATGTGGAAAGAGAGATTATATCTTGAGTCCCACGCATTATCCTTGTGGTATTGCCAAAACATCGAGTGATGTGTTTACACACTCACAATGAAGATGGAAAGCCTTCGGAGCCAACATCAAACAAGCTCTCGGTAGGTGGCATGTGAGATCCATTATATGGATCAACCATGTGACAACCGAATGAAACAATGGGCGATTCAATTTCTTGAATCAATCTCGGTTCGTGTTAGGGATTGACGAATACCTTTGAAAACCGGTCTTTGTGCTTAACAAACCTTTTATTTAGCACATCGACCGTGTACTCATTTTTTCAAATCAAAGGTGTTTTATGATTGATAATTGATTTTCAATAAAACCTTCGTTGTATTGCAAAACAATTTCTATTGAGCAATACTCGATTGTTTTCAAATATCTTTTCATCAATCGCTGGACTTAAAATTACCGGTTCACTCACTCCGTGTTGTCTTCTTTGAGACGTTCCGGTTTGAGAACACTAGAACAATACGAAACCCTGTCAAGGAGATTCTTAGGAATCCTACCGATCACAAAAGACTTGTAATCGATCAACGGGAACCGTGGGCGTGTACCTCAATTCAACGAAGTGATCAAAGACACTTTTGTGCGATTTATTGCTAATCGTTGTATGCGTGTACGCCGACGCTTCGGGTCGCTCGAATGAAGCGGTCAATCCACGACCACATGCTCACTTAACACATTCATCTCAAAAGAAATCATGATTAGTGCATCAATGACTCGATATTTACACTCCATGCTTCGCTTCACCGCCGCCAATATCATGAATCACTAATGCTTCCGCTACTCGATGAGAAGATATCATGATCCGTAATGTGAGCATGTCGGTCCTAAAGTCACAACATCACATAATACCAACACCACAAAGGATGTGTCGAGATTGTTGATAGCCGATGATCTCAAAAGATGGCTCAAGATTATTATCACGTGGATCAAGAAAAGACCTCCACTTGATGTAACCAAACATGCAATGTGATGAATCAATGACTACGAGCTCAGAGCAAAGGACTACATCAAGAATGCAAGATCAATTGTAAATGTATTATCCGTTGTATTCAATGTATTTTTGGTACATGATTGAGGTGACCTCCTTGGGAGATTGTTAGGAATTAGAAATTCCCAAGATTAAAGAGTCGGTCACCTCAAGTATATGTAATCGTTAGAAAGCTCGTAGTCGTAGTTATTTTAAGTTAAGTAGTATTTAGTTAAGTAACACCGTGGAGGACGGACGGTCTTTACCCATCTGTATGCCCCGATCCACACCCGATGTGTGGCGTTTTATGTAAGACTATAAATACTCTACCTCCCAAGGTAGAGAGTTGGAGCTCATAATAATATCTTTCACTTTCTCTCACTAAGTTCCCTAAACCTCTAACTTTCTCTCTAGAATTCCATCTATATGCTACTTTGTGTTATGGTTTGATGTGTATGTGAAAAGTTATATCTTACACTTCATTAGTATGATACTGGAAATTCTTAAATTCCATGCCAACAAGTGCCTAAGTCTTTGTAGTATCAACAACCGCCCATTTGCATGACACATACGCTTGGTCATCACACGTACATCACATAGTATCACCGAGATTGTGTCTGGTGTCTTTTATCACTTTGAGGTAGCCACATAGCTAATGTGCCAACCATCGCATGAGTATTTATTGAAACAATCACAAAACTATAAAGCAAGTATGCATTAACAATTTGTCACACAATGAGTTCATTTACGCGTAGGTAAAGCATCAATGTAACGTAAAGCCTCACGTTGGCTAAGTCTTACTCGAGATTTTGACAAACGTCTAAACATAGTTATTCATGGAATTTTTCATTCGCCTTAAAAAGCTAAAAATCATTAGAAATTGCGAATTGGTTAATATTTATAGTCTTCATAGCAATTAATAAAGCGGTGTTTGGAGTCGGTGGCTACACATTATTGGATGATAAACACGTACCTGTTAATATTGAGGTCTCAACCATTTGACGAAGTAAACCATTTCAGATAGAAATACCCCCACTATACCCATCCATATGTAAATGAGTCGAAACAATTAAATGGAAATGTGGCCCACAAATCGTTATACAAAAATACAACCCGAGTTTTCCACATTTGCTGAAGGCTGGGTCTTTCAAACGTTTGATAAAATGCTACTATTTCGCCCGTTATGAGGCCCCTCTAACCACTCATCCCACCACCTCTAAAAGAGCCTCAGTTAAGTACTATAATTATGGAGTGCCATTTATTGTTATGTTTTGAGGTTTTAGTATAGTGGTTGGTGCTGTGACACAGGGAAACTTGATGCTGGCATTAAGAAAATATAATCTCATGAAAATTACTCTATTGGGAATTAACAAAATTATCTTGTTAAAATTGAACAATGTTGGTATGCACCATGCTAATAACTCACATGTAAAGTAAAGAATGATATTGAAGGGCTAAGTTCATCATTATCGAATCAGAAATTCACAAAACTTAAATAATTGATGACTGTTAACATAGTTAATTATCAAATGTTCTATCATCCCAAGCTGTATATATAATCTGCAAGTAAGAATCCAATAAGGAGTTGGAAAGGAGCAAATATCAAACTGTAAAACAACCATTAGAAAATTATAACCCAAATATTGGATACAGTTTGTCTTACCAGTTGGTCATGTGCTATTGAAGACCACAGACCCAATTGTAGTTCCAATTATTGATATCTCCCAACATCTCACCTAAAATTGTTCTCGTAGTATACTGAAAATCCAAACGCTAACAATTTATTTTGAGTTACAACAATAGTTGTCTCCAGGTTAAGAACACAATGCCACCAACCAGTTGGAACGTAGATAGTCTTACCAGGTAGCTACGTACACTCTATTGGCTTATCTTCATCAGCAAGAAGTGGGTAATAATCCATCCACCACTATAAATAAAGTACCAATAAATATTATAAAAACATCACTAAAACTTTAATTGAATTAGACTATAGACCAACTCAACAACTTTTATTATTTAGCATCAGCAAATACAATAAAGAATTCATCTTTTTTGTGCAGGTCTAAAATCTTTGACCAAACTATATAGGTATACCAAAATGAGTAAGAATTAATAACTAAAAAGCTAATGGAACTGATTTGATTTGATCCAAATCTAGCGATGGCTATTAAAAATAACAGGTTGAAAGTAGGAACTAAACATGAAGTAAAGTTATATTAAAAGGCTTTTTGTGTGATGTACTGTTACTCCTTGTGAACTTACGGGTTGTTGGGCATTGTGTGTAGATAACAAACCATGATCCAGAAAAGCACGACATCTCCTTTATTCGGTTTAAGACAAAGTCCCTTCACCATTTCTGAACAGCAGCTTCATTCCTCTGAACCAGCCTGACATGTAGACACATAAGGTTAGATATTTGTGGTTAGAACCCGAAGTATGGTTAAGCATGATAATGCATCCACATTGAAATATACTCCGAAATGTGAACAGGTCATACGGGTTGGTAACGGGTCAAAACGGGTTGGTAATGTGACTAAAGACTGTTTGGTCAAAAAGTTTAGATCTTGTCTATCAATAATTAGTATGTACATAATTTCAATAACACTTAAGTCATTTTACTAAAATGACTAATGAAGTATTACGCATTAAAGGTACACTTTGAGCAATATATGAGCATTAAAATTTACTGTTATACTTGGTATTTAATAGGCTGACTAAATTCATATTTCTAATAATCTGATCTGCAGGGTGTAGCTGAGATAGTGTAAAATGTATTCTCCCATGTTCTGGTCATGAAAATATATCAATAGATACCAACTCTTGATGCGTTAAAGAGACTGTTTAATATCGATAAAGTGTCAAATGAAAGAACTAATGTATGCAGTTCATGTAAATTTGTGGTAATGGGTTAAAGAGACTGTTTATTATATTCATAAAAATATAATCAAAAGAACATCAAACAATCAAGTCGTAATGGGTAGAGGTAGCAAAATGGGCAACTTGAGCGATAAGGTAACAGGTCAAAAAGGGCGTGTTGGTGAGAGTTACTTTGCAACCATTTTTAATCCATTTTTCTATCTCTCATAAATAAGTGATGTGTTGCTTATGATCAAAAAAGAAAACCACTATTACGAAACTATAATAAATTTTTGAATAAAAATGACTCAGGATGTTGTTGGCATTGAGTAGTCTTTGGACGACTTACACACTGTTTAACCAATTCACCATTTAGCTGAATTTTAAATTTTACCCATTTGATCTTTTAGGGACAATATACAACCCATATTGACCCATTAATGTAAATGGGTCAAAACTGCCACCACCTCATATTAAGAGTTGCCAATAAAGCCAGCAGATACCATCAAGTGTGGGTTTATTGCACATTTGTTCTATACTTTTAAATCAAGCAAGAAAACAGACCACCTGATTCTAAGCTAACAATAATGTCAAAACCACACTGTGAAATGAGGAGAATTACCAGATGCTTTTATTTCTGATCAATCTAATGCACGTTGACATTAGTAATTCCACACTCCAAAACATCACGCTGAATTTCTTTTTCTCCCTTCCGTGTCATTATACCATCCTGCTAAATTGCAAATTAGTGCCAATTGATGTAAGTGGAAAAACAACACCTATGAAAATGTTTTTTACAGACTTCGTATAAATCTACCAAATGAACATGTGTAGACCGATATAGGCCTATTTAAATCGGTCGTGTAACATTATTTTGACATCTACAGGTGCACGATTGGCAAGGTAGGTGGGCCTTTTCTGAGCCAAACATGTTGAAGGTCACACAAAGGGCACTGATAATGTATGGTGAAATATCAATTGTACCCAGAAAAAAACCCACACAAAGTAGTTAAAGACGCGATCCCAAACAGCCGTTATATAAGCATAATCTATAAGAAATTTTAAACCATTACACGACTACTTACTCACATTGTAAAAACAAATTATATTACTATATAAACTATAAATAAACAGATAGTAATAAGGTTGTTCGAAATTTCTTATTAAGATAGCTTATATACTTATTCATCTTTGAAAAAAGTATTCTGGAATGGTGAGGGTGTGGATGCGGATGCAGGTTAAGTTTTAGATTCATATTGTGTTTGATGCATATAGATGTAGAGTGTTACCTGTTCTTTCGTTGACACAACTTATGTCGTGTGTTTGATGTTGAGGGTGTCGATGCAGGTTCCACGCTTTTTTGCTCTTGCTTTTCGATGGCGTTATTGGTATTGATGCATATAAGAGTTCTTGCTCACCATCATCATATG
Organism: Chrysanthemum lavandulifolium; assembly: GCA_022545495.1. Lineage (NCBI taxonomy): Eukaryota > Viridiplantae > Streptophyta > Magnoliopsida > Asterales > Asteraceae > Chrysanthemum > Chrysanthemum lavandulifolium. The sequence continues at coordinate 32,113,055 of CM040241.1, read as the reverse complement.
ATACCTAAGCATAGCAACACATGTAAGTTAGCATACAAAGCATATTGAAAATAAAAATCAACACATTGGAAAAAATGGTGGTGAAATTCACACCTTCTGCTTCTTTTTACTATAGTCAAAGGATTCCACAACTCCTTCATAATACCTGCAGTAAAAAGATGTGGCAACCAGCTCAACACAAATGACATAAAAATTCTTCAAATTTGCAGTATAAAGATATGTATATATAGAACCGTTTTTTGTATAATTCCAACGTCCATACAGAAACTTTATCAGCACTTATTTACCAGCTCGCTGCATAAAGAAATTCACATGTTAATATATGTTATGTTCACATCTCGCAGCTTAAATAAATACATTTACTTAGAATGGGCCAATATAGGTTATGTTCACATATTGCAGGTTAAATAAATACATTTACTTAGTTGCGTAAATACAACTACTTAGAATAGGTCAATACATGTTATGTTTACATCGCGCAGCTTAAATAAATAAAGTAATAGCATAAGGTCAATACAGATTATGTTTACATCGTGCACCTATTCCATGGGCTAAATCCTTCCAGATAGTTCCTTCGTACCTTGAGATAATACAGTTAGGTAATGAGTGTTAGGAGTAACTTACCGGACTATTCATCTATTTCCATCATATCGAGAATGAAAACTATCACTGCTGCAATGAACCCATAGAAAATGAAGAACATGAGACAACATTTAATGTTCTGTCTTTATATTTTTAGCAATATGGACCTGAATCCAAACACGCCTACATAAATGCATCGAAACAATATTATATCAGATTACGTACCTGAGTAGGACAGTCTTTCTAGGAGCAAGCCCATAGTAGTCTGTTGAATGGCAAAACGATGTGCAAGAAAGGCAAAACGAATTCACCAAAGATAATTAATATCCAATGTGCAAGAAAGGCAAAACGAATTCACCAAAGATAATTAATTTATTCATCGTAAGCCTGGTGATTTCATCAAACAATGTTGCATGCATAAACTTTCAAATTGGGGACTAAAACTAACCATAAGTATAAAAATTAAAATTAGGGATTAAAACTATACCAGATAATAAGGCGCATAGTGAATTCCAATCTCCAATTTGAATACCTAATTTAAAAAACAAGCAATAAATCATTAGTAATTAGTAATGCATAATAAATTTGAAATATAAAAAAAAAACCTCATATTATCACGGACGATTTCAAATGCAGAATCTTTACTTACAATTTGTAAATTAGGGTTTATTAATTAAGATGGTTGATTTTTGAAATCGCAGCTTGAGATCTTGAATTGTCCTCCGAATAAGGTTGTGCTAGATTTGGGCTTGAAGAAATCATTAATTTTTATTGTGCCAAAGAAAAGGAATTAGATGGGCCAGTATGATAATCACATATAATTTGAATTTCTAAATTGCATTCAGAGAATGAGGAGTTAGTTAAGGATGACATTATTGTTTTGAATTATCTATCAAAAAAATCTGGTTTGATCCAGTGGTTGGAGTCTTCCTTTGTGAAGGTAGAAGCTCAGGTTCGATTCTTGCAATACCCAAAATTTTTATCCAAATTTCCGAAAATCACCTAAATTCTGATTGCCAACTCATTAATTTTGATGACATGGAAATATGACGTGGCATTGTTGGATCCCACGTGGCATTTTATGTGGCATGGCTCCTCTTATATATATATACTAGCTTCATAGCCCGCCCAAATGGGCAGGCTAGCTTCATAATATTACTTGACGAATTATAACTGGACGTAAATAAATCATCAATAACACAAAATATCTTAAACACAAAAATTGAAGAAAAAAAAATTGTTCATGTAATATATGTAAAAAGAACATTTGATAATCATATGACCGCAAAATTGTCCACGTTAGGACCAAAGACTCGACATTCCATCATTTTAAAATAGTTCTTGACCAAAGAAACAATTCTATGCATTACATAACAATAGTATATAATTTCACTATGTTGTTGATTTCTTGACCAACTGTACCAAGCAAAACCAAAAATTGTAAAAATAAATATAAATTTCTACTTCGATTTATTGGATTCTTCTATTGTGCAATGATGAAAGTTTATTAATGAGGGATGATAGGATAAATATTGTCAGGTAGAACTAATAATGTTTTTTTCATTTCATGGTTGCAGTTGGTAACTAAAGTTCATTACTTGGGAGGACTCTTATTGCGAAAAATTACTTTTGTTTCGAAAGATATTCACGTTGTTATGACTTAATTCTTAGTTGGTTAAGATTTGGTTTCTTCAAGAATGCCACTTTCTTGTAATGTATGATCTGTAAAATACTAAATAGATATTTTATTGATTGTGTTTTGTCGCATTTACATAATGGAATATCATCTCTATTTATAATAAAACATATCTTGGAGAATAAGCCAACTAACCCTAAACCTAATGGACTCAAACTCACAACTGGGTTTGGGCCATAATCTAATCGTCTAATACTCCCCCGCAGTTTGAACGGCAGCATTGTGGACGGACAAACTGTAATGAATGTTGAAAGCGCTTCTTCTTTTCTTCATCTTCTTTTTTGTTTGTTCGAGCTGAAGCATAATTGTATTTGGCGGCATAGTTGTGTATTGCTTGCGGCATCCTTTTTTGCATGACGATTGCTTTTACGTCATGGCTTGCTTTGCCTTTAGAAGGGAGCGGCAATTTGATGATCAACTTTTGTTGTCAAGAACAATGATCTTCAACAATAAAAACAAATAGATGATGAAGAAATAAATATATAGTGGATCGTTGGCAACTCAACATTTTTTTTACGGCTAGAGTTTAGGGTTTATAAATAAAATACGAAAATAAAATCCTAAATAAAAAAATAATAATAAAGGGAAAAAAAACATGATCCATCCGGATCACCGACAAGTAGCCGATGACCGGAGGTTAACAACTTTTATTGGTAGAAAAGGTTGTATTGCCAAAACTCAGATACCACAACAAGTAGCCATGGAACTTTCGACCATTTCATTTATAAATTGGGTGATTCTGGATATGTCTTTCGCTAACGGGTCAAAGTGGTAAAATGAAAATAAGTAGCTGAAAAGGAAGAGGCCAAACCTATAGCCACTCGCCGAATGTGTATTTTATGCATAAAACCTCTTATACCATTTTGTTTAAAGAATTAGATTATCATAACTATATTTAGCACACTCCTTATAAAAAGTGCCTTGGATCAATCCAGTACGATCCTACCCGAAATAAATAAATCATATCTACTTAATATTAAGCAAGCATTTTAAGAGAATACAATGTATGTTCGTCATAAATAACCTTGTAGCAAGAACCGGCAAGTTAAGGTGCCAATTTGTACCAATTTACTCATAATGGTCTGATAATGGGTCAAATTACAAAATTAGCTAAATAGGGAGTGGGGCCAAACGGGGGTGAAAGTTAACCAACATGTTTTTCGAATGCATACAACATCTTATATACTTTATTAACAGTTACATTAATATTGTAATAACTAATAATATTATGTAACAATATTTGATGCATTGTAATCATATTTGCGGGTCAACCCAAGCCAGTGCAACCCATATTATAGAACTTCATTTTGCTAAACAGTAGATTAAAAGACGAGAAATACTTACTCTGGAGCATGGTAGCCAAAAGTTCCTAACACTCTAGTTGAATGCAATCTTTCCACTGCAGTATCAGAAGACTGATTGCTCAAATTGAAATCAGCTATATTGGTTTGAAAATCATAAACAATAAGATATTGCTTGACCAGACATCGCGGTGGACAATTGAAGGCTGGACCTTTTCATGTAGAAACTCAAGACCTTTTGTTGCGCCATACGTAATTCTAACTCTCTCAGTCCAGCTGATAACTGGACCAGGTGCCGCCCCCTTGCACACCCTTTCTTCCTATAAATACAGAAAAAAAAGGACACCAAATGCATAAAAAAACTTGAGACCAGAAGTACAAAATGGAAGGAAAATGGTGAAAGGGTTTTCTTATGTACCATGTGATCACAAAGGACATGACAGTGGATTAGTCATTGAAAAGGCAAGGTTCAAAGACATCATATAACACTCTAGTAGGCAAGGTTCAAAGACATCATATAACACTCTAGTCATTGAAAAGGCGAGGTTCAAAGACATCATATAACACTCTAGCAACAAGTGATGTTTATTATACAATTGTTGCTAACCTATAACACATATATAACAAATAACCACTCATTAAAAAGGCAAAAGGCCCAATGCATCATATGGCATTTTGGTAAATGAATTGTTAGAAAAATTGTGGATACATTATTGGTCATAGATATGTCAAACTTGAGCAAGTTATATATTTATGTCAGAAATATGAGTAAACAATATTTTTGGCTGCTCCTTCTAATAGCATTTGCTGCTCTAGACCTCAGAAGTACATCATATGGCTACCCGTGACTGCAAAATCAGCCAAAGTAACAGTAAATGCCTATGTTTTTTAGCTTTCGTGTTGTAAAGGTCTTGCAATAAATAATCTTTTAAAGAGAGTTAAGGCATCTGTGGTAACATGCACATTTGAAAACATAGTGGAGCTATTGATTTTATAAGATAGGTTCAACTGATTACCTCCTTATTAGCTAACACAAATAAGTCTCTGGCATTAGTCAAACCATTACTGCACCTGTAAATAAACAAAGAACATCAGCCACTTCAAATTCAATTGTCGATGCCACTATTTATCTAAGACAAAAAGGTATAAAAAGTAAACTTAATTTAGATGATAAATAGAATTAACAGGTTGTTTTCGTAGACACATACAAAGAACAATTCCTATAGTAGTTAAATCTAAGAAACTTGTGCTTTCAACTTGGCCATATTCATGGATAATTCAACCAACAACAAAAAAGGTGCATGCTCGAATCCAAATACGGGACTAAACGGAAACAACACCCTTTCGGCTGCATCAAGGGTGTTTGGTTGTACCCAAGAAGTAGCCAAACACACCTTTTGAGATACATCAGTCTAAGCACCATGCTGGTACCTATAATAGGATTACTACAAATCAGGAATTGGGAAATACGAAGAGCAAAGAATTGCATATGAACCATTGGTATCTAATGGCGAGAAGAATGGTTAATGAAGTCATTTGTTTGGCTGTTTTCCACTTTCCCAAATTATTTACGACGACAACCTGAAATCATGCAGCTGTATTTCATAACATGCTTGTGATAAAAAGCTAATAAATAAAAGACGATGATAGAAGAAGTGCATAGAAATATACCGCATAAAGTTTACTACCCTGAGAAGCAGCCCATTCTCTAACTGCAGGCATTGTTATTTGGAATACGTTGAAAAGTGTTCATCAGATACTTACTAAAAAGATATTGCAAACATTACTGCCTATAAAAATGTCGATTAGTTGTAACGCATTGGAAAGATTCATTATGACATTTTAAAGCTAATCTAAAATGAAAGTTATAATTGAAGCCATAATTCTGCATAATATGTAAATAATGCTTGAAGATCAAGGTTTTAGATATGGTCACATATGTGTGGTGGAAGCATGTTACAGCAGCACAGGGTGATATGTGACACAAGTTTAACCTCGTATTCATCGAAAATGTTACAACTTATACCCATAGAGGAATACAACATTTTTATTTTGTCATATTTTTTAATGCGCTTGATTAACCATTACAAAAGCAATTAGAGTATCAAACTCACCAATTTACAATAGCTTTTATGTTACATAGTCGCAAAGGTACTTCACGCACAAATGCCAAGAATGCGGATAATCTATACACGCCACCTAAAACCACAAACACCAAAAGCAACAACAGAAACCCAATAAACACAAAACCTTATAAAACACACCAAGATTCAATTTTTAACACGAAAACCTGTCCTTTTTCTACAACCATGAACATTTTTGTCTTCACTTTATTTGCAATAGTAGAATCATGCCACAAATTTATTACAACATCCATGCCACCAGTACATGATAAGCCATTTAAACAATCTGAATTTGATAAGAAAATTGAAATCAAAAGTGTCGATACCGGGTGATATAGTCGCCTCATATAACGGATTGTTGATTTCAAAACTATCAATATTAAAATTCATAATTGCAAACAAAAATAATCCCTAAATCATCATACTGTACATTAATATTGACCAACTAACCTAATTCAGTTGAATCCGAACAAATCAGATAAAAGATTACCTCAAAAGATGACTCGGAAGCCGGTGAGGATTGAGTGGATGATATAGTCCGATCCTTGTGTAGGTTTATGGATTCGATTTAAAATTTTTCAATTAGAATTTGAATAGAAAATAATGAGATTGGTGAATGGGTTTGAAATTAAATTTTAGATCAAGCGTTTTTCTTTGAAAGTAAATATAGTTTTTTGGAGATAATATTAATGAGGAGTTTTGTGTTTGCATTTTGAAATTCGAAATATGATGCACTAAATAATGAAGTTAATTGTGGAAAAGATTGAGCAAATAAGGGGTGTCAGTTATGAGGAAGAGGATGAGAAAATGACGGATGTGAGTTAACTTCATTTGGTCAACGATTAGAGTATTGGCCATTGAATAATTAAAAAAAAATGGTAAAACGATTTGTTGAATATTAATTTGGGAATGCAAGTTGTATCACAATTAGTGCATTGCTCCATTGGTTGGGTCGTTTGTTTCTTGACGTCAAGACCAGAGTTCGAAACTTGCAAGGGACATTTTTTTTTAAATGTAGACAGATATTGTGTCTAGTCATCATAATGCTCCATGTTATCAATAATGCTTAACAAGATTAGTGGCCAAGATGTAGTCTATATATATATATATATATATATATATATATATATATATATATATATATATATATATATATATATATATATATATATATATATATATATATATATTACTAATTTTGACCCATGAATTATAAATGGACCAATATGGATTATATTATTATATGTCGCAGCGGGTAAATGAACAATCTTTGATAAGGAAATGGGTCAAAGTTTTCTTAGAAACTTAGGTGTGAACATCTTGGTTTTTTACTCTTCACCGTATGTCCTGAATGAAATGGTTGGGCTAATTGAGGTTTTTCGTTTTTTAAAGTGCAGGACAGGAGTTATTCAGTTGAAGTGTGATGCTTACAAAGATCTTTAAGTGGTCTATGTTATATGAGTGAATAATGTTTAGCCGGGCCGCCCTTTAAAGGACAGAAAAGAATATTCAGTGTAGTAGAACTGGTCCAAAAGGACATGCTCTGTCAAGACCTTCGGTGGTGAGTGATTTATTAGATATATTACGTGCTTTTGAAATAAATGGTAGTTATCACTGCAGCATATTATATGAAGCAAATTGATTAACTGAACCAGTGGTTTAAATATGATTTGAAAAATGTAATAACTTATGTCTTCATTGAATAACTTCTATATTAAATTGAAAGCAATTCGCGACCCTAAATCAATCAATCAAGTGTGTGTTATAGTGGCTTCTTCAACCAATGTCTTCAATTTGCAAGTGTATATGGTTAGTCAAAAATCATTGTAAAGTACAATGCTTCAAGAGGCTCCAAAATGGAGTCGGTCGGGTTGGGTGACAATTCGAATTGCTTCCTATTTTATTTTAAGTGAACTCTAAACATATAATTTGTTTGTTTGCTATATACACATTTATGATAGTACATGATAAATGTAAGAGAACACTATGTCATAGCTAACATTAGGCGCTGAAATGTTTTAGGCTTGCTGCATACGTAAAGTGAGTTGATGGGTTAAAGTACTGCAAGTGAAGAAGAGGTGCGGGCTGAATAATGTATTATGTATTATGTAAGTATAAAGTAGTTTAAAACACAACAGGTTAATGTTTTTAGCTTATAAACTGATTTTGGCTTAAATCGAATTGTTGTTGTGGCTGAGGAGGTAAAGGTATTTAAAGACACCACATTATTTTGGTTGGAATAAACACAATTTTATTAGCACCATTGAAGTTATGTATTCCCAAACACCTCCTAACCCATTACATCAAAATTCCGACTGAAACCCCCGTACTACACGGGTCATATACTATTACATTATAACAAACCCATAATGTTTGAGCACGATTGGTATGTTTTATATAGCGAGTTCAAAGGTAATCTATATCTACAATAATATATATCCTTAATTCAATATATAACCACCAATGTATTGCATATAGAAAGAAAATATTTGAACTTGAAAGTTACAATGACGTTCTCAGCAATGGTCGAGAAACTGGAAGTGATCGGAACTAACAGACCAAAAAGGTGATACTATAGACGCCTTTACAGAGGTAATGGGGGCCATGGCTCATTTTGATGGAAGCCCGATGCTCCTCTTCAAAGGTGTTGGTGTGGGTGCCGGAAAGAGCATTGTTCTAAAAAGAAATCCTTAAAGAGTATGATACAACACTACTTAAGAGTTACAATCTGAATATGAATGGTTGTACATCTCTCTAACCACGGAATACAAGGGTGTTTATGACACCATAATGAAATCCATTGAGACACGAACATAGGGCGTGTATTTTGTTTACTGGTACGGAGGTACCGAGAAGACCTTCTAATGGAAAGCACTTGATGCCGGTATTAGAAGAAAATGTGATATAGTCTTAAATGGACATTTGGTATTAAATTGATTGGCACTCGCATACGTCATTTGCTATTTAAGACAATCAAATTTGGAGACGACAACACGTGGACATTTATTTTTTTAATTGCTACAAACTCAATTGATTATCGAATAATTACCGTATTATCTCATTGCTTCCTTCATATATTAATGGAACATGTCTACGTTCAATGTTTTCTTATTATCTGTGTTTCATATTTCTTTAAAAACTCCGTGAATTCACGAGTCTTTAAGCTAGTATTTAAATACTTAAGGGCTTGTGACCCAATGCAATGCTGAACATGAACATTTTTCTTAAGAGGGCCGAAATCATGGAAATATATTAAAGTAAAATGTCAAAGAAGTTATTCGTTAGTTACATAAACTTTGTAGTAGCAACACAAAAATTGATAAGCCCCATTTAACCTTTACCATAAGAGAGGATGGTATAATAACGCTGGAACGAGCGTTAAACCTTAACGCGAGGGCGTTACGCCCGTACCCACACTGTCCGTGGCGTTAGAGCCACGTTAACGCCCCAACGTTAAGGAAATAACGCTCCGTTGAGGGAAAGCAGTGAGAGAAAAAAAATCATTTAACCCCCTCTAAATGGCTAACGGTCGTTGGGGTTTAAAAGAGTTATTTTACCCCCAACGTATAATAACGGCTGGTTTCAAAAAATCAAAACCATTTTATTACCACTATAAATACCCAAATAAAACACCATTTTTTTCACACTTCCACTACTCAATCCTCTCAAACATATACTTCCAATTACTAAAACAATTGTCGGGAGGCAAAAACACCGATGATACATTGATGAATCTTCTTGGTGGTGGGTGGAATACCTCAAACCCGGGTTCATCTTCAAACCCGAACGCGGGTTCATCTCCAAACCCCAACGTCTCTTTTCCCAACCCACAAGGCATGTCGAGCCAAGATTTTTTCCTACAACATCAACAATTTATGTTTTGGCAACAAAGTCAACAAAACACACTAAACACCAATTTTCAAAATCTACGATTCTCACAACAGTCACAACATTCACAAACTGAAATACATGATATTCCCGAAACACCACGTCTTCTCCAAAGCCCAAAAGTCGTGGTAAACAAAAGACCAAAAAATCCAAAGACCCTAAATCAATCGATGATGATGACGAACACTGCGTTGCTAGACGTTGGAAACCAAAAGAGGAAGAATTACTTGCCACATGTTATCTAGCTGTTACGGAGGATCCGATGGTCGGGCATGCACAAGGATATGATACGTTTTGCCATCGGGTCATAAATGAGTTCAATAGACTCAATTTTCAACGACGCACCAAGGATATGATAACAAGCAAGTGGAAAACGTTGAACCGTGATTGCACGAAGTTCAACGCGTATTTCAAACGTAACCAATGGCATATGCGGTATGCGGGTGTCAGGCAACAGGAACAGAGAAGTGGAGAAAGTGAGATGGATGTCCTCAAACGGGTGAAGAAAATGTATCGTGACGAGCACAAATCTACGCCGTTTGCTCTCGATAATGCTTGGGAGATTTTGCGTAAGCATAAAAAATAGGACTCGCCGGATCCGGTTGATTTAACCGGTAATGTCCCAAGCCAAACAAACGAGGCTTTGTTTGGTCATGATGAACAACCACGCCCCATGGGAAAAAACGTGCTTCTAAGAAAGAAAGATCCGAGAGCACGACAAGTACTGGGGGAGCGAGCACGACAAGTACTGGGGGAGCGAGCACCGGAGGAACCAGCTCGTCAAGCCAATTCACCGAAACTGTGACAAATGAGTATCGTATCAAACGTGAAACCGCCCAAGCGGCGTATCGGGCCAACCAAGTCAAAGATGAAACGATAACAAGGTTGGAAGAGATGAAATTTTTGATGATTGACACTGATAGCAAAGATCCAAATGTCATGGCTTGGATCAATGAAGAAAAAGACCGAATCATCAAAAAATATAACTTGCAACCTCATCACTAGATTGTATTTTCGTCATTTCCTTTATGTTGTAGTTTAATTTGTAGTGTGTTTTTTTATTTCATTGTAACTTCTTTTTTTTAATTTCGTATTGTAATATGTTTTCGAAGTAATGATATGTTTTTTAATAAATGAAGTGTTTGTTTTAGTTTAGGGGTTGAATTTGAAAATATCAAATGTTAAACTTTAACTTGGGAATGTTATGATAAGGGGTGTTTTTTGGTGAGTTAAGGTAAAATGTTAAAGCTGATGTGGCGCTGATGTGACAAATGTTAAAGCTTGACCTAAGGTCACCACACCTTAGGCTCTAATAGCTTCTACAAGCTAACTCCCATGAAAATAAAAAGTTAAAAGAGTTCTTTGGGATTTAGAGTAAAGTTCCAATAACACGTACACTGCTATAAGCATTGATCCTTGTATCTCCAATTTCATTATTATCTACTTTCTTTTTAGGGTTAATTGCTTGAAAATGTATTATACTTGACACTTTTTATTATTATGTATACTGAACTTTTTCTTTTCTTATTGTGTGTACTAAACTTTTAGATTTCAATTATTATATATATTTTGTGACCATACATTTTTAGACCAGATAAGATCTCTTACTTCCATGCGTACGAGTATCTCTTCATGAATAGCAAGGGCAAGTTCTATCATTGTAACCTTTGGCAAAAAGAGTTAAGATCAAAAATAAGAAACAAAACCCTAATAACTTAAGTTTAGAATTGAATGAATGAAAACGGTCGACATCTCCCATCTATACTTTCACAAGTTCATATATTGTCATGGGCTAGAATAGTAGGGTTGGATCAGTTGCAAAACCCATTGTCTCTCAACCTAGAGGTCAAGGGATCAATCCCCACTCCCCACAAAAAGGTTGGGGGTGATAGGTTGGGGGTCATTTTCTAACCTTAAGTAGAACTGGAAGCAGCCTCTCTACCTTGGTAAGGGTAAGACTGTCTACATTACAACCTCCCTCAGAAACCTTGAAAAACAGTATTGGGACCCATAACCCATAAGAGACAGTATTGGAGTTACTTTATGCATCACATTTTTTTATATGTATCATAATATATATTCTATCTCAAAGTTAGATAAATTTACATAAATAAAAAATGCATATCATCAAGTTAGGCGAATTCTATTATTTTGCGTCCTTTGTGCACGAAAAAAATGCATATCATCAAGTTAGGTGAATTCTATTATTTTGCGTCCTTTGTGCGTCGAATGCGTTGATAGTACTACTTTGTATTGTTTTCACTTCAAAATCACTTTCAAAACTATTTAAGATGCGTCTAAATGAATAGTAGAGGTGTATTAATTCAAGTCGGTGTATCTCAAATGTTTTGGTAATATTTATTTTTCATCCGTCTAATTTTAAGGTTTTTTCTCAATTGATCCATAACCATCAATGTATTATTAGTCTTTTATATAATAAAAAAAATTACATCATTTTGAAGTATTTTTGCAAAAACCTTCTCATTGAAAAAAAATTAGACCTATAGGAGAGGTTGATTTTGCCACGTAAGCGAAATCAGGCGACGTGATTGGTTAATAAAAGTCAAAATTAAATTGATTTTGGTCAACCTTTAGTTTATTTGGTGTAGAAAGTTGGTTGAGAAGAAAAACACATAAAAATATAGATGTCAAATTTGTGAAAACAAAAACATTAAAAAGAGGGGTAATTAATAAAACTTTAGTGGTTAAATTTTTAAAATTGTATAGAGTTAAGTATAATATTATAAGTTTCTATGTTTTTAATAACTTTGAAATTAAACAAATACTCCATTATATTTTATACCCTTATACTTTATAACTTAAAATACAATATACATGTTGTTTTAAAATCCAACATATAAATATACATAAGATTATAAATGTCATTTTTTAACTATATATATTTGTTAAGTACTCATTTATTTCATATTAAAAGTATGACAAATGTGGACACGAATTTGAATATTAAATACGGCTAAATTATTGAAAACGAGAATATAATTATCAAATTGTAAGTACGAGCTACTATAATATGAAGAAAAAAAAATGTGATTGTACTTATAACAACTAATCATGTAATTTTTATTTATTCATATAAGGATATATGTGGAAAAACATTTCTAAAAATTTTAAGGAGTATATTTTAACTTCATCAACGTTTATTATGTGCAATTAAACTCGCATCTTGTGTACATCATAATATCAATGAAATTTAAATAGGAACATCAACATCTATATCAGCTAAATATAGTTGAATCTTGAGTTATCTAACAAATTTTTTTTTACAAAATTTGATTATACAAAATTCTAATTCATATAATGAATAATGAAAAATTTGTGCATAAGTATATAATTATATGTAATTACCTTTAAAGACATAATATTTAGCATTGATACAAAATATTTTTTTTTTGTCAAAACCTTGTGCGTGCACAGGTATTATAACTAGTTTTTATATATGACAATTTCATCCAAATGTATGTCGTAGAATTGTGGAAACGGAGAAAGTGAACCAACTTTAACATATTATAACTTTCCAATAATAATTACTGTTCATTGGAATGCCTTTTTATGGTATCAAAGGCAATTGGCAAAGGTATAACTTGTTCGCGTTAAGATTTACATTTGGGTAAGCTTAAATTTTGTTGTTTCGCAAATTTTAACTAAATATTTTACCATAATTTGTTTAAATTCCGATGGCCTAAAAAATGGTTTTTAAAAACAGGTGAACCTGCTTAATTGGTATAAATAAAATAGATCAACTCTAATATGGTCACTTTTCCAGATATCTAAAAATAATATATGAGTAATACCTCTTAGAACATAAGAAAATTCGTTTTAAGTATAGTATAAACAAAATCAAATTAATACGGCCTAAACAATGGTTTTTAAAAACGGGTGACCTTAATTGGTATAAATAAAAACAGATCAGCCCTAATATAGTCACTCTTTGAAATATCTAAATAGAATATATATATGAGTAATACCTTTTAGAACATAAGAAAATTCGTTTTTTAAGTATGATATAACATTTGTCTTAAGGTCATAGTTTGTGTGTGTTTCGTACAAACTCGAGAAAACACTCTAACTCAAATTCGAGATAGTTAGGAACATGTAAGTTATGTTTCATGGGAGTTTAGATTATCAAAGTTACATGATTTTGTTTGATAATGGTATTGATTCTCATGACATTTAAAGAAAGAGGAAGAAGATGTGTACATTGAAGACTTTAGAAGAAGTGAAGATTGAAGACATTAGTTAATAGGGTACAGTCCTAAAGATTAGAGTGTCTGTGTTTTTATTTGCTTATTTTTAGCATCGTCTAGCTAGAGTACGTCTGAGCTGTTGAGGATTATGTGTTGTGACTGAACCAATTTTAATCGATCCACCACAGGGCATGTCTTTGATAATTCGGTTGCATGGCTGGTCATGACTATGTATAAAACTATAAAACAATATATTCTAATCCTTCATAAAACTTCTGTGATCAAAACATATTTTAAATACTCTATGAGATATATCATAATCAAAGGTTAAACATGTCTTATACAGTGTATATCACATGCTCAGTTTAATGTTTTAAATGAAAATTAAGATGTATCGATTGAATGAGTAGTGATAAATTGTAAAAAGTGTATCTGATAAAAACGACTCATCTAGAATTTAACTCGAGTCTGTGTGCAATTTTTTGTTTACTGGTTCTGAAGGGGGTTTCCAGGATCGAAAATAATCAAACAACATCATGCCAATATCTCATAGAACCAATAAAAATGAAACAAAAGAGAAGATGGGTGAACCCCTTTTAATCTGATATATAAAAACTAAAGAGGTTGCATTGTTTGTTACAAAATCTTCAGATATATACATGATGAATCGATGTGTAGAAGCATCACAACGTTTCATATAAAACTAAACGACATAACCTAATAATAATAACCGTTTATATAACTGCCATGTTTATTCATCTATTGGGTTTGTTGGCCTGTTGGCCCAAACCTGAAGAATTTACAGGCTTTTTGACATCCAAGACATTAACCGGGTCCAACAGTTCCCCACTAATGTCAGATGCCAAAAATCTTCTTCTCAGTTTCTTGATGCCTTCTTCAGTCTTTCTTTTAATCTTGATGTCTTCTATGTTTGGTGTTGTCACTGATCTTCATGATCAATTATGTGACTTCAAGGCAAGTAAATCCCTTGGCCTTCTTCCTAGCACTTGAGTACATCTTCATCTTGGTTAAATCCATAACCAATGTAACAAGCAAACTGTGTTCTTTTCTTTGTAACAAACCGCAGTTTATTCTGGTGTTGTTCCTTCTTCTTGGTTAACCACCGGGTTGGTGGTGTAACTATTGGCATCGATGGCAGATTCTTAAATGACAATTGTAACATGACTTGGAATGTTGTTTGATCCCCGTGAATCTCTGATACCAATTTTTACAGGTTCTGAAGGAGGTTTCCAGGATCGATAATAATCAAACAACATCATGCCAATATCATCATAGAATCAATAAAAAATGAAACAAAGAGAAGATGGGTGAACCCCTTTTAATTTGATATATAAAAACTAAAGAGGTTGCATTGTTTGTTACAAAATCTTCAGAAATATACATGATGAATCGATGTGTAGAAGCATCACAACGTTTCATATAAAACTAAACGACATAACCTAATAATAATAACCGTTTATATAACTGCCATGTTCATTCATCTATTGGGTTTGTTAGCCTGTTGGCCCAAACCTGAAGAACTTGCAGGCTTTTTGGCGTCCAAGACATTAAACGGGTCCAACATTTTTGACAAACAGAATTTCGAAAGCAATGGAACTGTAAAAGCAGCTAGCGTCTGAATGATTATTAATCACATTTACATAAAGTACATGAAATCGATCAAGTTCAGGACATGAAGAGACTCAGAACCGACCTTTTGCTATAGTTTGAGTAGCTATATGTATTAAAAAAACTCACTTGATCAAAGAGTTTAATCGATAAAATACATGAACTATTTTCAATAGAATTTGGTCCAAATGAGAAATAATGTCATTCAAACAAAGTTGAGTTAACACTACATGATTTTTTCCAGGAGGCGAACCCGGGGTAGTTCGTACCTTAATAATTCGAGTTTGTCAAGTGAAGCTTACATCAAAGCGTTTGTAGTCCAACGTTAGGATAATTGCCTTCCAAGCAATAGACATTCATTTTACTTATTTTTTATTTTCAATGGAACTCTAACGAAATTAATTTTGGGTTCTGTGTCTCGCCATCTCCTGAACCTGATCGACTTTTTTTACTTTAATGAAGGCTAATTTAGGGTTCCAATGTTCTTGAAATTGCGGTTGTGTACATCTGAACGTAAACTTGACTTGGATTTTCAGATGAGATTTTTTAATCGTTATGTCATATGTAAGTGTTATATTTGATGAAAACTAAAAGCATGTTTGGTTAACTAGCATTACAAAGAACAGGCACATAATTTGACCAGATTCACTTTATAGATTCTGAATGCTGCAATTTGTTTTTACAATGGATCAGCCATGATTTCTTCAACACAAGATACTCTTAACAAGAGGTAAATAGATCCCTAGCAGAAGCATGGACTAGATTATTAATACGAGTTTGTAAAGCATATAAATGAAAGAAAAAATAACAAACTTCCTAACGCGCGCAGTATGCGATCAAACACATCTTAAACTCGACACTTGATCGAAGAACCCTTGGTTCTCCCTTTAGTTTACTTAACTGATAAATCAAATAGGAAGTTATATTTTAATGCCCATAATCTATGTTACAAGTATAAAAGAAAATAATGAAATAACATTGAGTATCTGAAATTCTTGTTAGATATTCGTTTATTGTGTCTGCATTTCCATCCATTTTGGTTGCAATTTTGTCAATCAAATCATGAGCGATACAGAAAGAGCAAAAATCAAATCAGAATTAGACCGATGGACCTTAGAAGTATGATGTTATTCTATCATTTCCTTCCTTTTTCTCTTGTGTATCCCCTCATTGCCATTGGCATCTTCCTCTCCCTCCTCCTCCTATCCACTCTCCTTTCATCGTCTTCGAAATCAGAAGATTCATGGCTTTACCTTTTACTCTTAGCTCTCCCTCCATCGGAACGGTGAAACACAAGGCTCTCCCTCTTCCTCTCACTTCTTTTCCGATCCAGTCTCCTTCCATCGTCATCGGATTTAGAAGCTACAAGGCTTTGCCTTCTACTCTTAGCTCTCCCTCCATCGGAACTATGAAAGACAAGACTCTCCCTCTTCCTCTCACTCCTTTTCCTATCCACTCTCTTTCCATCGTCTTGGGAATCCGAAGATACAAGGATTTGCCTTCTACTCTTAGCTCTCCCTCCATGAGAACTATGAAACACAAAACTCTCCCTCTTTCTCTCACTCCTTTTCCTCTCCATACTCTTTCCATCGCCGTAGGAATCCAAAGATACAAGGCTTTTCCTTTTACTGTTAGCTCTCCCTCCATCAAAACTGTGAAACACAAAACTCCCCCTTTCTCTCCTTTTCCTCCCCATTCTCCTTCCATTGCCATCGAAATCAGAAGATACATGTCTTCGCCTTTTTCTCTTAGCTCTCACTCCATCTGAACTGTGAAACACGAGGCTCTCACTCTTCCTCCTTTTCAACCCCACTCTCCTTCTGTAGTCATCGAAATCAGAAGATACAAGGCTTTTCCTTTTACTCTTAGCTCTCCCTCCATCGGAACTATGATACACAAGGCTCTCCCTCTCCCCCTTTTCCTCTCCACTCTCCTTTCATCACCATCGGAATCAGAAGATACATGGATTTGACTTTTACTCCTAGCTCTCCCTCCATCGAACTGTGAAACACAGGGCTCCCCCTTCTACTCTTCACGCTCCTCCCATCACCATCGGGAGATATCACGTTTTTGTTGGAATTATATATCATAACATTCAATAAATAAAACACAAAACATCAAAGTATACATGCGGAAGCGCATAGGATTTATTAAAGAATAATTAATTAACATAAACAAGAATAAGCGTACCTTTCTTAATTCTAGCCGAACAGGAATCAAATCCACAAACTAGTAACTGGAAGAACCCTAATTTGATTTTATTAGGATTATGTGAATTACCCCTTACCGTTTTGTAATTCAATCCAAGAAAACTAACAATAATGTGTTAGTACCACTTTCCTGTACACATGTACTATACCGAATTAAAGTAATGCTAGTTTTGATTAAACAAATAACTTGAGTTGGAAAAGTTTAGGTGTCGACACCCTTGGTGTAGCTGTCGACCGGTTTTAAGCAAGAAAACACACAAACAAATTTTAGGTTTAGCTTAATGAGTACAAGAGATAAATTACAAACACCCTTGGTTTTGTATTTATACCCAAACAAACATGGTGAACAAGTTTGAGTTGTAGTTGGATTGGGTTTGGGTCCTCTGTGGCCGAACGGTTGTAATCCTACAAGGGGATTCCGGAACCTTCCCAATATTTACAACTTAATCCTTTTCCAATAACATTTAACGACCGTTAGACCATTACAACTAATTACTTAACGTCCGTTATGTTATTTCGTTTAATTAATAAATAAAAATAACTATTACATTTAATTATTAACTTTTATCCTCATACGTAAAGTGTGCAATCCCGTGGTCTCGAGTTCGATCCTAACTCACGTTTACTAATTTATATCCATAAAACCAACAGCTCCCACTTAGATATATCTTAATAGAGTGATCACATCGGTTAGCGTCTAGCAACACTTCGATGCCTCTAGCACAACTCGAGTAAGGCTTCTAGAAAACCTTTTAATGATTTCTCATTATTATTATCCTTTTGTTTCTAATACCACGTTAAATAAAGATATGAAATTGAGTCATTTTTAATTAAACTATTCTGTTTCTCGTTATAAGTGATTGGCCAAGATTATCAAATCTTCTAAACATATTTAGGGGAGATTTTGGGTACGGCCGTACAAACATCTTGTCAACCATACGAGGGGCCCAGCAGTATTAAACTCCAAAAAAATTTGAAGGAACAAATTATATCTTGACTACGAGACTAACCCACAAACTTTGAAACAACCCTTATGACTACCAGTTACGTATAGCGTTAAGTTACTTCACAAAAATGCACTACATTCATGACACTTATTTGGTATCTCAAGTCTGAGGATAACTATTCATAATTTACTTACAACAATATCCATAAAGTAAATTATGTAGTTGGGATAAGTTCTATATTCAATTCATTGAATATCATCTGAAATTGGTATTCATTCTCATCAATATACTTTCAAGTATATTATACCACATCTCTCAGATTTGTCTTAGTTTAATGATACTCCCATATCATTAATCGACAACGGACATTTAGAATAACTTAGTTATTCACGGATTAAATATGCAAATATAGGACAACAATATTATAAATGACAATAAACATAATCCAAACTTTATTTCATCAAAATAATAAATGTTTTACAATATCCTTTATTCAAATACTAATCACAGTTTTGCATGAAACTTTTAGCTAAATGAAGTCCAATTCCATTGGCAAGTCCAATAAGCTTGTCTCTAGCCAAAGCCTTAGTGAAAGGATCGACTAAGTTATCGTCTGTGTGAACTTTCAATAGATTTATTTCACCTTCACAGACTTGTTCCCGAACATAGTGATACTCCGTAGAAAATGTCCGGTGCCCTTCATGACCTGTGTTCATTGGCAAATATGATTGCGCAGAATTGTCACAATACATATCAATAGGCGATTCAATTGAAGGCATAACACCAAGCCTCGAAATGAATTTCCTAATCCAAACGACCTCCATTGCGCCACCTCAAGCGACTATGTATTTCTCATCACTGACATCACAATTGTACTGCTTCATGCTCTTCCAGATCAATCGCTCCTCCATTGATGACAAAGACATAACCCGTGATAACATCAAATAGTCCTGAATATTAAGTGTCAATTTCCCCCGATAATGCTCGTTATTTATATCATTTATATGGATTTACACTTGTTTCCGTTGTTTTCCACTTTTAGGTAAATTACGAGCATTGGAGCTAAAGAGAGGTGGAAATGGAAACATAACTAAAGATTCATCATAGTATGCCTATTTTGAAGAAGTTACAACGTAACTCCTCTCTCACATTACGCCGTAACTATTGCGTGACCCAGAATACCAGCTTATCAAGAGGTTACGGCATAACTCTTCCCAAAGGTTACGACGTAACTCCATTAGGTCAAAATAGGTTACACGCCGCTGATACTTACGCCGTAATTACTGCATCACTTACGACGTAACCAAGTTTATTGAAGACTACATTGTAACCACTCATAAGGTTACGCCGTAACCAGCAGATCTAGTGCATTTACGAAGAAATAGAAGGTTACGCGAACTCCTATATTGGTTACGCCAGTAACCCGACACCGCCTATAAATACCCCACTAATTCCAAGATTTCTAATCATCCCATTCCACACACAACACTCGAGAACATGGGAAAAAGCTCAAGGCACGCCTAGGGAGCATACGGAGTCGTTTCAAGGAGAAGTCACCCTTAACGATAAGCTTTAGCATTTTATAGTTCTTTTACTTTCAATTCATGTATTTCGTACCTTTGAATATTGAATTGATTTGCATGGTTAATATGAGCGGCTAAGCACCCTTTGGTGCTAGCCTAGTTATGATTCCTTGATTGTTTTGTTTGCGTTTACCTTTACTTCCATACAATTATTTCTAAGTGTATGCATGCATAGTTCTTTGGTAGTCACCTTTGGTTCGGTAGTTTTGAATGGCGGTAGAGGCCAATTGCCTAGGAGATATGACCAATCGACCCTAGGTGAGCAGGATCGAGACGAGAAGGGTAAGATATGACCAACTGACGACCCTTTCTACTTGTGCGATTTGACCAACTCGATCACCTATCGTTTGATGAACTTAAGAACTAGGGTGTAGTGTCTAAGTTCCTAACGGCCGGCACTCACTATTTTGAATCTAGCATGTAGCAAGATTTAATGACTTGGCTTATGGGACCGGGAACAACAAGAATTATGACGGCTTCAATTCTCCGCATCTTTGCCGATAGGTTGGGAGAATTGACCAAATGTTGTCCTCTCGAATGGACCCCACCAAGTAATTGGAAGTACGTGAGCGTAGACATAACTAGCTAGGAGGATTGACTAGGTTAGCACCACTATTCCTCTATTGATTTCCTTTATCCATTTATCCGCTTTTATTTTATTCTGCATTAGTAGTTTAATTAATTAAATCCCTATCGAAAGAATTAATATTCTGTGACACTAGACTTAGTAATAATCCAACACACATAGCCCTTGGGACGACCTCGGATTTACCATTTACTACACTACACGCGACCGGGTACACTGCCCATTAGTGCATTAGGGTAGACCATAGGTATAGCGAGACACTATAAATATTAAGACCGTCGTTGAAACCTACATCAAGTTTTTGGCGCACCACGGGAGTTATATTAGGATTGATATTAAGTCTTTCATTTCGCTTTTAAACTTTTCTCACGATCATATTTCAAGTTTTCGGGCACCATGGAAGTTGTTAACATAAATGACCTCACTATTGAGGAACACTTGGCGTTGACAAGAGCGGAACAAGGGCCGGGTCTCGTAAGACCGCAATCGGAGCGTATGTTCGCTTCAAATTAAAGACCAATTTATGAGGGAGCTTCGCGCTAACCCTTTTCGTGAAATAGGAAGAAGACGCATATGAGCATGTTGAAAATGTCCTATACATCGCTAGATTTTTCAACATTCCAGGCGTATCTCGTGATGTTGTTATGCTTAGGGTATTCACAATGACTCTAACTGGAGCAGCCAGAAGATGGATCTAAAGATTGCCCGCTGGGGCAGTTAATACTTGGGCACTACTAAAGAAACACTTTATTCAAAGATATTGCCCGCCATCGAAGATTTCTTACCAGCTTTTGGAGACCCATAATTTCAAACAAAAAGACGACAAAACTCTGTATCAAGCTTGGGACAGATACAACGATCTTCTTTATAAGTGTCCTACCAATGATCTGAATAACCAGCAGAAGGTCAATATATTCTACAAAGGAATTAACGTAACTATGAGGCAATTGTTGGACTATCAAGGACCGATCCCGAACATGACTCCTACTTGCAATTGAAGCCATTCAAAAATGGCGATCACTCTCAAAAATGGCACGACGGAGGAAGTAAAAGAAACCAAGGCGGAAGTTTTGATTTAATTGCAAAGAATCGCTAGTAAAATTGAAAATCTTAGTCGAGATATGCTAAAAGTCGTGGAAACCGTTCATGCCATCCAAGTAGGTTGTGAAAGCTGTGGGGGAGGACATCTTATGAAAAATTGTCCTCATGTGGACGAAGATATTGAAGAAGCTAAGTACGGGGAAAATCGACCATTTTACGGAGATAATCGAAATAGTAATGGTTATCGTGGATATTACAACCGTGGGCCTTATGGAGAAAGAAGGCCCAGTTTGGAAGAAACAATTAATAAGTTCCTGGAAACTTCGGCCAAGAAACAAAAAGAACAAGATATTTGGTTAAGGGGATTCCAGGAAAACACAAATAAAAATCTTTCCGTGCACGACGAAACCCTTAAAAATCTTGGAGCAATGATTGAAAACTCGGTCTTTGAGATAGATGGAATTGAACTTAATGAAGCGCATGGAGGAATGTAATCTTGTTTTCACCGATAACTCGGGAGGAAATTAAGGAAGGCAAATCCTCAACCGATGAGTCAAGGTCACGAATGCCGACAAACAGGAAGAGTTACGCCGTAAGTACTTCCAGGAGTTACGGCGTAACCATGTTCCAGAAGGCGTATCAGGGTTAGGATCAAGTTTATTCTCAGTCAAGGATATTAGTGCAAATGGGGTAGTCATTCCGTGTTCAGTTGGTAATGTTGATATTTTGGGGATTGTAGATTTTGGATCTTGTGTAAACATCATGCCTCTATCCAAACTCTTAAAACTAAGGATAATCCACCTTTGGGAAACAGATATCACTATTGAGTCAGCAAATGGAACCAAGATTTCCCCTTTGGGAATTACAGGTGGTACGTGTGTAAAGGTCGATAAATTTACTTCAGCCCCCGAATTTATGGTTATCGATAATATGAAAGACAAAATGGAGCATTTGATTCTTGGTAAACCATTCCTTGACACATTAGCTCATTACGGTGGATGCTATGGAAATATAGTGGAGTTTAAACTGGATAAAACCTTGAGCCTTGAACCAGACAAAATTGTTACAACAAATGAACCACCGAGAATTGAACTAGATGACTTTGATAGGTTTCCACCGTCATCTTTTGGCCATTTGCAGGACTCCGAATCTAGTGACGATGAAGACAATGAGGAAGAAATCCCGTTCTCTGTTCCCAGTTACAGTGTAAAAGGAAGAGTTCACTGTTGTGTTCCTTCGGTTGAAGGGACCAAGGTAATATTTCCCACATGTTCCCCTTTCCAAAAAGGATGTAATGGAGGAGGAAAGTATCTCATTCGTATGATTAAAGACACTGCAGAAGTCTGGTGGTGCTGGGAAAAAGAAGAGGATATCAAAGAAAAGTGGTTACAACAGCATAGTGTTTTTAGCGAATGGTTCTCTGATATTGACGGGACCATTCATATTTGCGAACCAGCTATCATGCAAGATGATTACACCATAGCATGGCCTACATGCAACCTCAATCGCAAGATCTGCGATGGTGGAGAATACCCTGAACCTAAATGGCTCAAACGCAGGGAATGGGCATGTTTTGACGAAGACAAGAGAAGCAATGTAGGATACAGAGGGATCTCATTTGAAAATTGGTTACGAGTAAAATTTGGGTATGTTAAAACTGATGAGGAAGAAGAGGCTAGGTTTCGCTTCAAATGGGCACGAGCTAATTTTCTGCAGAAAAGATACACCATGACTCGCTATGTTTCACCACATGTTTGGGACCAACCTTATTTTAAGAAAGAAAACATGGAAGAAGTGGGGCAAGCCCAAAGGCCCCATAGAAGCCTCGTACTCGAGTCTAACTTAAAGACTCGTTAATAAAGAAAAGTGCTCTTTCGGAGACAACCCAATTATCCCTTTCTTTTGTTTTTATTTCTTTTCGCTTGGTTTTGTGTTTTCTAACCATTTTGCAGAAACGAAACTAATTGTCATTGCAGCTTGTCGATCGAACGAGTTACGCGCACACTCATCTTGGTGATTACGCCGTAACCAATATTTTAGCAGCAGAACTCTAGACGATAACTAATTACGCGTAATACCATCTCAAGGCTTACGCCTGTAATTACCGCTCTTCACTCATACCAGTTTTTTGCCATTCGGCAGAACTCCCCATGGGAGTGACGACGTAACTTTCTCTACTTTAATTCTTTCATTTTAAAACACAAGAACCTTGTATTAGTTTTAAATGAACTTTGTGGTGTGTTCCTCAGAAACCCTCACGAGATTTCACTCGTCCACTGGGACGCCAAGTGGTTTAAAGGCTTGTTGCATTCGCTAAATGCAACCGTGATTCCTAAGAAAGTGAGTTAGGTTTGTTTTTTTTTCATTTTTTCTTTTAGAATTATGCTTGTCGGTATTGTGATTTCGTGGATTGAAGTTTGTTCATGACGCTTAAACGAAGACACGGTTCTTTATCGTGGGCCTTCTTCTTTTTGAGCAAATTCGTGGAAGTTCTCGCCTAATTCTACCTTTCTTCTCCTTTATTTTAATACCTAGTACAAAAGGGACTTTGTACAATTCAAGTGGGGGGACGGGAGTAGAATTATCTCTTGAACTTTATTTCGCCCTCATTTTTCTAGTTTATTTTGAAAAATTATGCCATTTTTAAAATGTTGACATGTTTTTCCTAACCTAACTAGATTAGACCTTAGCCGAGCACATATAACCCTTGACATTACTTGGTGAGATTAGCCTTATCCGTTTCCAATATTTTACCCCAAATCCACCAAATTATGAGAGTGCCGGTAGCTTGTAAACTTTAGAACTTGGTCTTTGCATCATTTCGAGACCATAGACGAGGTATGTTGAGTTAGCTCGATGTATTTAGACTTTTCAGTTTTAGAAGGCAATATTATAGGATTATCACCCAAACAGACTACCATTGTGAGTCTATCGATTAGTCACCTCGACTTTTCGACCCCCATGTGAAACCCTTTTGTTGCACTCACCTTTAGTGCAAGATACCCCTAGATACACCCTTCTAAGCCATTCCTTTCATTTTATCAACCCAATATATTACTTCGTTACACCTATACACCTTAGCCTACCATGTATTCTTTATTTGTGATTGGGAAGTCATCATTTTCCTAAGTTCAAGATTCGAGTGGAAAGGTTTGGAAATCACGCTTTCATCGACAACATTTATAAAGATCATTTAAGACCCCCCAAATTCCCATTGTTCATCTCAAGTGGGGGGATGTTATGTTATTATGTTATGTTGAAAAAAGTTGATTGAGTTATGATATTGTAAAGTGCGATGTTATAAGCACTATAGTATGAGCTTTATTGATTAGTATCGAGGAGGCCACCTCGGTCACATTTGAAGATTGGAGTTGGTAGTTATGCCAATGTAAGAAGAAAAGGTAGTGCGCCCATCACGACGCCCTCTAATGACACATCTACCTTGCATTTCATGATCCGGTTTCTAGACTTCTAAGCTTGAACTTTGGGCGGACGGTAAGTGGTGATGACTTGGTTATAAATTTAGACTACCTGCTTGTTTTTAATTTTACACCAATTATATATCCCATGTCTTATCCTACCCTTTAGTCATGAAGCGTGTCTAGGTGATGCAGCAAGCAATCTTTGGTGTCTTGGCCATGGATTTGGTCATGTATCATTGATTTTTTCCACTTCGCCTTGACATGTTAGTAATGATGAGTCACCCCTTAACCTTTGTCGAGTCTACTCATATTTCATTCGAGAATTGTCTAGCCCTTAACTCTAGTGGTGGAGATTTGTGTAACCGCCAAGCTTATGATAGAATACATGCTATGATCAGACGATTGAGTGATCACCCGAAATTGACACTTAGAATAGTTGAGAGATTCGAGTGTTTGTTCCTTTCGTGAGGTGTTCGGATTTGTTTTATTCTAGCATAAAGGATTTGTAAACTCATATTTTCCAGTTTTGGGAGATATCTATTTAGGAATCTATCTAATAAGGTCTACTTGAGGGCAAATAGAGTTCATGGGGGATATTTGATAACATCAAATAGTCCCGAATATTAAGTGTCAATTTCCCGATAATGCTCGTTATTTATATCATTTATATGGATTTACACTTGTTTTCCATTGTTTTCCACTTTCGTGTAAATTACGAGCATTGGAGCTAAAGAGACGCGGAAATGGAAACATAACTAAAGATTCATCACAGTATGCCTATTTTGAAGAAGTTACAGCGTAACTCCTCTCTCACATTACGCCGTAACTAGTACGTGACCCAGAATACTAACATATCAAGAGGTTACGGCATAACTCTTCCCAAAGGTTACGACGTAACTCCATTAGGTCAAGAGGTTCCACACCATCGATACTTACGCCGTAATTATCGCATCACTTACGACGTAACCAAGTTTATTGAAGACTACGCGTAACCACTCATAAGGTTACGCCTGAACCAAAGAGATCTAGTGCATTTACGAAGAAATAGAAGGTTACGTGTAACTCCTATATTGGTTATGTCAGAACCTGCACCGCCTATAAATAACCCACAAATTCTAGCATTTCTAATCATCCCATTCCACACACAACACTCGAGAACATGGGAAAAAGCTCAAGGCAGGTCTAGGGAGTATACGGAGTCGTTTCAAGGAGAAGTCACTCCATTACGATAAGATTTAGCATTTTATATTTCTTTACTTTCAATTCATGTATTTGTACCTTTGAATATTGAATTGATTTGCATGGTTAATATGAGCGGCTAAGCACCCTTTGGTGCTAGCCTAGTTATGATTCCTTAATTGTTTTGTTTCATGCTACCTTTACTTCCGTACAATTATTTCTAAGTGTATGCATGCATAGTTCTTTGGTAGTGCCCTTGGTTCGGTAGTTTTGAATGGCGGTAGAGGCCAATTGCCTAGAGATATGACCAACCGAACCCTAGTGTGAGCGGATTGAGACGAGAAGGGTAAGATATGACCAACCGACGACCCTTTCTACTTGTGCGATTTGACCAACTGATCACCTATCGCTTGGATGAACTTAAGAACTAAGGTGTAGTGTCTAAGTTCCTAACGCCGAGCACTCACTATTTTGAATCTAGCATGTAGCAAGACTTAATGACTTGGCTAGGGACCAGGAACAACAAGACTTATGACGGTGCTACCGATTTCTCTTGTGGTGGCATCTTTGCCGATAGGTTAGGCTAATTGACCAAATGTTGTCCTCTCGAATTTGACCCCACCAAGTAATTGGAAGTAGGTAGACGAGACATAACTAGCTAGGAGGATTGACTAGGTTAGCACCACTATTCCTCTATTGATTTCCCTTTATCCATTTATGTGCTTTTATTTTATTCTCGCATTAGTAGTTTAACTAATTAAATTCCAATCGAAACAATTATTATTTTGTGACACTAGACTTAGTAATAATCCAACACATAGCTCTTGGGACGACTCGGCTTACCATTTACTACACTACACGCGACGGGCACATCGCCTGCTAGTGCATTAGGGTAGACCATATGTATCGCGAGACACTATAAATATTAAGACCGGTCAAGAAACCGTGCATCAACCCGCCTAAGACTTCAGATATCTTTATCACACCGCCAGACACATCACAAGAACTCGTAACACCTACCTGTGTCCGGATTTCCACCATACACTAAGAACATATCTTCGTATTCCTAAGATACTTTAGAATATGTTTAACAGCAGCCCAGTTGAAGTTCACCCGATTCGTTGATATCGATCGTTATGTTCGAGCGAACGCCACATCCGCCTTGCGATCTCACATCATACATAATAGATCCCATCAAGCATAAGGAACTTTCGCATGCGCCACCTCAAGCAGTGTTGAAGCACACATATCGCTACATAAGCCATGCTTTACTTCCATCGGCAAATATCCTTTCTTGGAATTTTGCATATTGAATCTCTTCAATATTTTATCAATGTAAGCACACATAATTAATATGTCATTTCCCATAATTAATATGTCATCGACATAAAGGATAAGTAAAATTACATCACTCCCACTAACTTTGTGATATAAACATGGCTCATCAAGATTTTGAATAAATCCATACTTTTTGATTTCTTCATCAAATCTTTTATTCCATTGCCTCGATGCTTGCTTCAATCCATAAATGGACCTTTGAAGTTTGCATACACGGTTTGGAAATTGTGGATTCACGAACCCCTCAGGTTGCTTCATATAGATGTCTTCATCTAAGTGACCATTCAAGAAGGTGGTTTTGGCATTCATTTGCCATATCTCATAGTCATAGTATGCTGCTATAGCTATGAGAATTCTAGTAGCTCTAATGTTTGCTACATGAGAAAAGGTCTCCTCGTAATCTATGCCATAAGTTTGTGTAAAACCTTGCCCAACTAGACGAGCTTTATAGATGTGTACATTGCCATCCATGTCAGTCTTAATTCTATAGAGCCACTTACTTCCAACCACCTTGGCATTTGGAGGTAAATTGACCTCTTCCCAGACTTCATTTTCTCTCATGGATTGCATTTTCCCATTCATTGCAGCCTGTCATTTGTCCTTTTCAGGACTTGCCATGGCAGCTTTATAACTAGTAGGCTCTCCAAGATCTCCTAACATAGTTTCCTCAACCTCTACGTTAAGACATAGATGTTCGTGTGCACGATAGACCTTACGGGTCTCACGAAAGGGAATCACTTCAACTTCGTGGAGGACCAGCACTATCGTGTTCTACCAGAGGTACGTTAGTGTTTTCGTAAGGTAATGCATCTTCTTGATCATCTTCCGGATCATAAACTCCCATCGAATTCTTGAGATACGAGATCACTATCAAGAAAATATCCATACCAAAGAACAATTACTTTATTTTCATTGATAGTAGAAGTAGTAAACCATAGTTTCCTTAGGGTATCCTATGAAGATACACTTACGATATTTTTGAGTTTATCTCACGAGTCACGCCTAACATACGCCCGCAACCCCGCACCTTTAAATAAGACAAAGTTAGAGTTTTACCATGCCATATTTCATATGGTGTCTTATCAACCTTCTTCAGGGGAACCAAATTTAGAATACGAACATTTGATTCTAAAGCATAATCCCAAAAGGATAAAGGTAGAGTAGTAAGATTAAACATAGATCGTATCATGTCCAACAATGTATGATTTCTTCTCTCAGACACACCATTTTGCTGTGGAGTATATGGAGAAGTGAGATTCGGACAATTCCATTCTCTCGCTAAGTAACTCTCGCTTAGATACTCGCCTCTATCGGATCAAGAGCTTTAATCTTCTTTCCCAATTGTAGTTCTACTCCGCTTTGAAAACCTTAAATGTTTCAAACACCTCATGTTTATGCTTAAGTAAATAAACATAACCATAACGGCTGAAATCATCAGTAAGGTTAAGATGCAGCTAGCACCTCTCTTTGACACATGTCTAAGTGGTCCACACACATCAGTATGAATAAGACCAAGTAGATCACAAGCCCTCTCCATATTGCTATGAAAAGGTTTCTTCGTCATCTTCCCAGATATGCACGACTCACATTTATCAAATGATTCATCATTGATATTTTGCAAAGCCCTTCTTGTTGCAGCTTATGCATGCGAGCCTTGCCTATATGAGCAAGTCTACAATGCCAAAGATAAGAAGAATTCAAGTACAACTTTATTTTCTTATTGATGCTAAACATCTAATTATTATATTTGTTAGATTCATTTTCAATCACATCAATTTCAAACACACCATTCACAGTAATCGCATTAAAATAAAATACACCATTTAAAAAAAATAGAAATTCCATTACGTGAAATAGTATGAGTAAAACCATCATCTAACAAAATTGAAAAGGAAACAAAACCTCTAATTATAGATGGTGCGTAATGACAATTGTTCAATAATAGTACTAAGCCCGAAGGTAATACTAAACTAAACTTTCTTATGAGCTTAATAAATGATGTGCCCCATTGCCCACATGCGTATATTGCTCCCCATAGGCTAGCTTCCTTTCCACTCTAAATCCTGCAGCAGTATTACAAATGTGAATACCACATCCAAAGATCATATACCCGTGAATTTTTATGATTTAGAGTAAATAATTCAATGACAAATAGATTACCAGAAGAACTGGCGTGTAGAAACTAGCAGACCTTGATAGATCTTGAGCTCTTGTAGATCGTTAGTATTGCTTATGTAATCACAAACAAACTAAAAGAAAATCTCTACAACTTGTATTCTTTAGCAGAATATAAACACAAGTATAAACACGAATAACTAAGAACTCTTTAATCCTCTATGGATCGTTATATTATAATTGTAACACCCTAACCCGACAAGGGTAAAGATATCACAATACGGTTTCAAATCAGAACTTTAAGTACTATACAATAGCGGAAACCTTTACAAAACTTACAAAAGATAATATGAATAACTTAATATTCAAAATAAATCTAAGATCCCTATTTTCAAATCTTGCTCGCCTCTACTCTCAACCCAGATCGCCTATCCCATAAGCTCATCTTGAATGCTTAAAACCCGCAGAAAAGAAATGCGGCTGAGCTTACAAAGCCCAGTGAACTGATATAACGAAACAAAAACTAAACAAAACAAAGATACGAATAACGCAATCACAACGGAATGAGAATACTGAATCGTTAAGGATTCTGCGGAAGCACAAATATACAGAAATCCGGAAGAACAAATAGCAATCAAGAAAAACACATAGCACATTAATGGCATATACTCAAACACATCAAAATAACCAGACATTCAATTCATCAATAAGATAGAGTACATATAAGCCAAACGGAAAGTCTAAAGGCTAACGAAAACACTTAACTAGAAAGTAAACATGGCATTCATATAAATTAATCAACCTACATTTAATAAACTTAACCAGTGTCATAGCAGCGGAAAACAACAGTCAACACATAGTAGTCACACATACCAATGAGAACACCTTACAAAAACAACAATTAAATGAACTAGAGACATAACATAGCAGATAGTAAGTTAACAGGCCAGACATTATAAATTAAACCATTTCCCAGATCAAACATTAGCATAAGCAGAACTTAACATGGCAGGTCAAACTTAAGCAGATAAAAAAAAACACTAACGTATAGGAAAAGTTCACAAAATTAACTGAACAAATTATACATACTAAACTTACAGAATACTCACTTTCACACTAGCACATTCATCTCACAGATCAACGAATTCACATAACGATAAACTAACATAATATCATATGACAGCATGCGAATTATGTTTAAACATATTAATCGTATCCTAGCATAGCCGACGGTAGTCTCATAAACATACAAAAGCATGAACACATATAATAACATATAATAAGCCTAGCACCTAATTATAAACACTTGAACATACCGAATCATAATCGGAATACTTAACACAGAAATAACAGATAAAGGTCAGAATATCCGTACCTTAAAGCAAATGAGAGAAAAGCAAACGAATGAGTGAATCATGAAGATGTAACGCCGCGTCTCCTTCAACGAATCTACACGGATTATGATAAATTAAATACTTATTAGCATCATTAAAGTTATAAAGGATTTATCGCAATACATTCTTAGAGTTGTAAGTATATTCTTATTCTTAGTGACGGACGGAATTCCAACATTTTAGAGTAATAATTATTCATTATCCAAACTTATGGGTTACAAATAGTAAATGATAAACTTAAAGATTTAATATGACAAACATCTTATTTGAGGACTTATATGATCATCATTCAAAGTATAGGGTTTACAAATGTCAAGAACGGATTTTAGGACTCTCTTCCAAAATAGTTTACACAAGCCTTCATAACTTACATGATCAACCAAGACTCACACGTAACATTGTTCGAACACCACCTTAATGAGACCATGCATGCAATACTTTAATTCATGATATTTGGCTCCTTGCATGAAATCATAACTCACGCATGTTTACAACACACTTAATACTAGCTCGTTATACGCTTAATCAATGGTTATTAATGACCTCAAACTTACTATTTTCTCATGAAATAACGAATTAGCACACCAAGCCTCTTAACCCTAATCGCTCTCATTAATGTTCTAGGTTTTCCCAATCTTTATTATCATTTTAATGCGATTTACTTTACATGCTACGGACTTTAGTGACCAAACTCTTTGACCTAGAATGTGAAAATGAACCGGGTTAAATCAAAACCCATGCATGAAATGCAAAACCATACGATCACACAACCCCCATGACGACACACATGATATCAACTTGGTTCACAAATGCTTATGACTTTAACCCATATTAAATTATTTAGACACAATTTGTTTTACTCTTTTAGCATGCAAAGCTTTAATCCTATGAAACTCACGATAACACAATTAAGAATTTCATTTACCTTCATTGTTTAATTAAGATCACATGATAGGTCCGACACAATTATAACACTAATACCTCGAACAACATGCATGCACAAAACTTCATGCGTATAAACACACCAGATCGTGACTTGTATACTTTCATGTTACCCTTTTTGTTACACGTTTATGACCCTTAAGTTTAACATCCAATGACATGTTTCTAATGTCCACTCAAAATTCATATGAAGACCCACCATGCGACAGTCCAAAAATGCTACACACCCATGAAAATCACGAGGCACATACACACACGACACAACCTACTACCCACACACAAGACGTGTAATTCCCAGCTATGCTCACATGGATTTAACGAGTCACAAGCATCACAACACCCTAACGCATGATCTCTTAATCGCTCGTATGGATTTTATTTACAATTTTAACGTATTTTTCAGATAGCATGCAAAAGTTTTGAGATTAAGGAGTGTCGACACCTTGGCAACTTCTGACTAGGATCACAATCAAACAAAAAGGTGTAGCAATGATCGGTAGGAAAAGGAGTAGGACTTGTTTGTGCCGAGACTTTGTAAACTAGGGTTTCAAATTTGATGTGTTTGTGTTCTATATATACCAATCGGCTTGGGCTTTTTGGTGTGGGCTTCGCTTAATTCAAACCGAACAAGGAAACAAGCCCAAGCTGGCTCTTGGCTTAAATCCAAACCGCACAAACCACACGGCCCAATGGTTAATCGGATGACGAAATCAAACGGCCCAACATCTTATGTTGCGTAACTTATTTTCTTCGACGACGATGTCGATCACATAAACATATTCGTTAGGTTTTAATTATTCATAAGTTAGATTTTAAATTTCGTTAAATGAATATAAATGTATTTTACGTATTTAATAAATGTTCGATTTCAAGGGTATTTTAGTATTTTAACACGTTTCATATTTTTAGGGTTTTACAACTCTCCCCTTCTAAAAAGAAAATTTCGTCCTCGAAATTGAACAAGACGAATAGAATGTAAAACTAATCGGACTTCGTAATTTCAAGGAATAGAGCAAACGCTAAACTTATTTTAGAATAAACAGATTCTTGTCGTAACATTCATACTTATACTTTTCGTAAATTAATTCAACAACAAATACTTATAACAGTAATCATATACTTATCAAAGTAATGGCAGATAACAGATGAGATGCCGAAAATCAAACAACACGCTCTAACTTATTCAGACATCTAATGAGGAGAACAAACATATACATAGACAAAACGAATCCTAACCGTCTTACTAATCACAGATAATCAAACTAAAAGGATCTAATGTTCCTCAAACACTTCACGGACTATCCAATGATCACAATAAGGGTACACAGAGACGTACACATTTAGAGCAAACATAGCAATCCATAGTTCACACAAATCATAACAATTTCGGATTCCAAGCGTACAAAACTTATTCATAACAGTTGTCAATGAGGATCTCGCAAAGAGGTACAAAATTTCAATCGAACATGAGGAGTGACAAATAACAGATACAAGTCAAAGTCCATTCACGCATCAACCACAGGCATTTCCCCAGACGTCATATGATTTTACCAAGTTCAAATTATATGATCTCAGATATTACGCTGATCAAAGGCCATAATACTTGCATCACATAACCAATCCTCATTATCA
>CM040241.1:31805356-32079142 GCA_022545495.1 Chrysanthemum lavandulifolium | reverse complement strand
CGATTTTAATAAAAGTGTTTTAATTACATTAAATGTAACTGCTTTTAAGACTGAGGGAAACGGTTACACTTTTATTAATAAAATCTAAATAAATAAAATTAATAAAGAATAAATAATGTAAAATTAAATACAAGCAGAATGTAGCGGATAAACGATAATTAAATAAAATAATAAAATAGTCAAAAGACTTACTTGATCACCAAAATAAAGATCAACAAAGAAGCACTAAAAGTCGAGGCACGTGTTTGACATGCTTCCCTTAAAAGATTCATTCGTCTGCTTCCTGTGGTACAACAACCAAAACAAGAAGTTGTATTGTCGGACTTAACTAAACCGCTGTAATTTCATCTTAAGAGATCGTATTCCATATGTTGGAAATCAATAATAACTATTGATTTGATGTGTGTGAAACTTGTGGAATTAGGGCCTCTATTTATACACAATAGACTCCCTCTAAGTTTACTCATCCAACCGATGTGGGATTGAAAATAAACTACTTTTCCTCTTTAGGCATGGTACCGAATGCCTAACTTTGAGACCCGATATCTCATTCACATTAACTCTATTTTGGACACATAAAGGCTTATTGCGAAGCTCTCTTCGAGGAGAACGCGAACCTACAAACTATTACTCATATATGTGATATATACATATAGATAATTGTGTCCAAAGTTGGTCAAAAGTCACTTTTGCCAACCAATTTTCCAACATAATGTTCGTAGGCAATTGGTGTCAGGTTTTGGTTATGATTCATCCAGAGATGATTACAAGGT
Source organism: Chrysanthemum lavandulifolium (assembly GCA_022545495.1). Classification (NCBI taxonomy): domain Eukaryota; kingdom Viridiplantae; phylum Streptophyta; class Magnoliopsida; order Asterales; family Asteraceae; genus Chrysanthemum; species Chrysanthemum lavandulifolium. The sequence goes on along the minus strand of CM040241.1, from coordinate 32,078,369 downwards.
TGTAATAGGGTGCACGGATAAAAATAGTGAGAAGCTTGTATTTGAAGTGTTAACTTTGAAATCAAACGTCTGGCTCTAGAATCAGGCTATGATTCTTTGTTTGGCAATGGTATCTTATGGAATGGGGCGATTCACTGGATTTCATATTATGAGAATAACAAGAAAGTAATTGTTTCTTTTGATTTATCCAATGAGGTTTTCAAAGAAATCCATCTGCCAAAATTGGGTGATGGTAAATATGTCTCGTGGACTTTGGGGACTATGAAAGACAGTCTATGCGTCTTTCGTTTTCCAAGTACAGACAACTTAGAGGAAAATGAGGAAATCGAGATATGGGTAATGAGAAACGACAATGTACAAGTATATTGGGAACAGAAGTTATTGCCACCTGGTTATTACGCACACAAAACAATGATGGAGTATTCTCCACACTATAAATTCTTCCCTGGCCATGTTCACATATGGCTGTTAGAAGAAGGTTCATGTGCTCCTTTATTGGTGCGAAGCATTGAACTCCCCATGATAAATTTGACTATCCTCATATACGATTATCTACAAATTTGGAATGTAATTATAATTATGACGACCATGTATTCGTGAAGAGCCTTGTATCTCCCAATATCAAGTGGGGTAGCTACATGGAGGCATTGGTGGGCTATAGCCCACCCAATAAAAATTGCAATAGTGTATATTAGTAAGTGAATGTAAAAGTTAACTACTTGTGATAATTAGCTTTTAAGTTTACCGAAAGACAAAAATTAACGACTATTATTGTTTTGTGCTACATCTCGGCTACCCATAAGTAAAATCAGCTTCCCGTTTGATTTATCAATTAATCAAGGGAGATCTTTAGATTCCTTGATCGAGTAGCAATATTGTGGATGACTGGCGCTTTGAGAGTTTTGCTTCTTCTTTGTTTCTTTTCTTTGTTTTACGGCATTCTAATAAAAATCCATTTCATATTATATTGTGTTAAAGAAATGCTTTTTTTGTAACTTCTGTATGACGGTTTTTTACATGGTTGTAACATAGCATGTGTTTAGATCATATTTATATTGCCTCTTAAGTTATATCTTATATCTTCCACGCGTTTACTCATATGGCTGTGAAAAAAATTTGTGTTATGTCATCTATGGTGAAGATTCCAAACAACAAGAGTGGCTTACGTGACAAAGGTGCAAAACCCATTAACTCAGTTGTAGGTACACGTTCCATATTTACTACTGTATTTTTTTTCCAGCTGTAGGATCATTGATTGAATATTGACATGCATGTTAAAAGCTGAATTTGTTGTATAGTTTGTTTATAACTACTGCAACGTTTGTTTATGGATGAAGCTACCGAATTAAAGTTTGTATAATAAAGTCTATTTTTTACATCTCGTGCAATTCATTCAGTGTGTGTGTGCGCGTGTGTGTGAAATCAGTCTGTGAAACCTCAGTTGAATTATTCTTTACTATGTCAATCTTCACCTTGTAACTGAAGATTTATATGATTACTTATTACTTATGCATTATAATCATAGTTAAAGAAAAGTGCCTCGTCATCAAGTTCACGGGCAATGTCTTCTCCAATTAGTTGTATGAAAGTAAAATCTCCATCTGCTGATTCATCATTCAGAACCAGATTATCCGGTAGTTTGCAACAAAACCTTAGAATACTCGGAAAGGTAATTGCTAGTCCTCAAGTATTATTGTTTCTCATTTCACTATCCAAAGTATATGATTTATCTAACTTTTTTGATAATTGAGATATTAGGAAGCTGTTCAACAGCAAGAAAGAGCACAGAGAGTTGCCTTTGAAGCGCTCAGAAATGCTTCAGCCACTAACACTCTTGTCTAATCTCTCCAGTATGCTTTTTTGATCTTACTCTTCATATATGTCGTAATCTGTGAAGAAGGAGCAACATTTAGCCCTTGTTGAATTATTGTGCATATTTTGACCATATAAATTCTACGAACCATGAAATAATATCTATCATCGGGGGTAAACTTTTAGCGTGGGTCGGTTCAGGACGACCCACGAACACTTTTTTTGAACTGAACCAAGTAAATAACGGATGTGTAATATATCATTACATTTAGCCATATTCTTTCACGTTTATCCATTTGACCCGTTAGATAAAAAATAATAATCACTCTAACTGATCCACTTACATTTACATGGCTCAAAATATGCCATATTTTTTTATTTTAATACTTGGTTTTGTTGGATCATTAAACTTGATTTGATCCAATCAAGTAAAGAACATCCACAAAAGCCCAAGTCCATAAGGAAGAAAAATCTAGAGCTCTATCTATAAGAAATATGTAGAATGATCCTTAAAATATCCATAGAATTGTGTAGAATATTGTAGCTAAGAAATATCTAGAGTATAGATATGTATAATGTTGGAAATATCTAGAGTTCCATGAAAGTATCTTGGTACTAGACTCTTCCATGGACTAGTATAAATAGAGGGTGGTGTGATGCATTTGTAATCAAGCAAATCAAGGAAAACATAAGCAATCAATAATATTCCAAACCTTTCATAAGTATTCCTCTCTTCCTAAATTTCACTTACAACCTCTTCATCAAATATAAGCCTAAAAGGCCTTCGAGTTTCTAACAAATTGTATCAAGAGCTAGAAGATCACGATGTCAAGCGTGATGAACTTGTTCCAATTTCCTCGTCTTACCAAAGACAACTATGATAGTTGGTGCATTCGAATGAAGGCGTTACTAGGTTCACATGATGTATGGGAGATGGTAGAGAAAGGTGTTGAGAAAGTAGATGATGAAAGTTCCATGAATGCCCCAAAGGGTGGAGTTGCAAAAGGCAAGAAAGAAGGATCAAAGTGTCTTACACTCATCTATCAATGTCTTGATGATGCGATGTTTGAAAAAGTTGCAATGCAACTACTTCCAAGGAAGAGTGGAGATCCTTCAAAATGCTTTCAAATGAATCGACAAAGTGAAAAAGGTACGCCATCAAACTCTTAGAGGAGAGTTCAAAAACTCCAAATGGAGGAATCCAAAACCATTTCGGATTATTTCACTGTTTCTTGACCATTTCAAATGAAATGAAGAGAAATGGTGAAAGCTTGAGTGACACAAGGGTGATAGAAAAGATTCTTCGTTCTTTGCCCCAAGCTTTGATTACATTGTCGTGGCCATAGAGGAGTCAAAGACATAGACTCAATGACCATTGATCAACTCATGGGATCTTTACAAGCCCATGAAGAGAAGTTGAAGAAAAGAAGGGGGAAAGAACCCTTGGAGCAAGCTTTATACTCAAAGGTCTCTTTAAAAGAAAGAGAAAAGAGTTTTCTACATGGAAAGGAGCAAGGACGAGGACGCGGTATTTTTCGAGGTCGTGGTGGTTTCCAAGGCCGAGGAAGAGGAAGAGGAAGAGAAGATGTCAACAAAGAAGATGAAAACCAATGGTCTTCATATCGAAGAGGTCGTGGGAGAGGCTTTCAATCTCAAAGAGGAGGTAAGCCCCAAACACAATGTTACAACCGTCAGAGATATGGTCATTATGCCAATGAGTGTACTAGCTCAAGACAAGTGGAAGAAAAAGCTAATCTTGTGGAGGTAGAAGACGGAGATGAGCTTACCTTGCTAATGGCAAGACATGACGAACAAGAAGAGAGGATAGAGCCATGACATATAGATTCCGTTGCAAGTAACCATATGACGGTGAAGAAGACTTGTTCGTGGAGATGGAGAAAAGTAAAGGTAACGCCACCTTGGAGACGAATCAAAGGCACCGTGAAAGGAAAAGGTAAGATACTTATCCGAGCTAAAGATGGAAGTCACCAATATATTTCGGACGTATACAATGTGCCCAATCTTAAAAGTAATATTTTAAGTGTGGGACAACTTTAGAGAAAAATTACGATATTCATTTCAAGGATCGAGTGCTACAATAAGGAATCTCAAGGAAAGCTCATAGCAAAAGTGCCTATGACCAAAAACCGAATGTTCCTTCTAAACATTCAACATGATGAAGCTAAGTGCTTAAAGAGTTGTTTGAAGGATCATTCGTGGCTTTGGCACATGAGATACTGGCACTTAAACTTTGGTGACTTAAAGTTATTATCCTCAAAGGGAATAGTGAAGGGTTAGATCAAATTGATCATCCCAATCAACGTGTGAAGGATGCTTCTTGGGAAGCATTCTAGGAGTTCGTTCTCAAAGAAGCGACATCAAGAGCTAAGGATCCTTTACATCTAATTCACACGTATTTGTGTGGTCCCATTACTCCACCCTCTTATAGTAAGAATCTTTACTTTATACTCTTTATTGATGACTTTTCAAGAAAAACTTGGGTATATTTTCTAAAAGAAAATCCCAAGCTTTTGAAACTTTAAAACATTTAAAAATATGGTTGAAAAGAGAAAGGTTTAAAAATTAAATCAATGAGATCCGATAGAGGTGGAGAATTTTTATCAAAAGAATTTAACAAATTTTGTGAGGATAATGGGATCCGGAGATTTCTAACGGCTCCTTACTCCCACAACAAAATGGAGTGGTTGAGAGAAAGAATAGAACCATTCTCAATATGGTCCAAGCATGTTGAAAAGTAAGAAGATGCCAAAGGAGTTTTGGGCGAGGCGGTTGATTGTGCAAGATATCTATTGAACCGTGTCCGTCAAAGAGTTTAGATAACAAGACTCCACAAGAAGCATGGAATGGGATGAAGCCTACCGCCTCTCACCTAAGGGTATTCGAAGCATAGCATATGTCCACGCTCCCACCAAAGGCGATTAAAGCTTGACGATAGAAGTGAGAAGCATGTGTTTGTTGGCTACGACAAGCAATCGAAGGTTATAAGCTCTATAATCCAATCACAAGGAAGGTGGTAGTGAGTAGAGACGTGGATTTCGATAAAGAAGAGACATGGATTGGAGCATCAAGGAAAATGAAAGGTATGACTTTCTTCCTATGGTGATGAAGAAGAGACGGGTGAATCAAGTGAAGACGCCCAACAACCTCAAAGTCCAACTCAACCCAAGAATCACCTTCAAGTTCAAGTGAAGGAGAACCAAGACAAGAAGTTTGCGGGAGCTCTCACGAGGTAACCGACGAAATACCCCTTACTTGTTTATACGTTGATTGTGAACCTTTAGTTTTGAGGAGGCTATGAAAAGCAAGAAATGGAGACGAGCCATGGACGAGGAGATAAAGTCAATAGTAAAGAATGATACGTGGGAGTTGACGACCCTTCCGAAAGGCGAAAAGGCTACCGGATTCAAGTGGGTATACAAGACCAAGAAAAACGCCAAAGGCGAAGTGGAAAAGTACAAGGCAAGACTTGTGGCAAAGGTTACAAGCGAAGCATGGTATCGATCGCGAAGAGGTATTTGCTCCGTTGTTTGCTTAGAAACTATTAGAATGATTATTGCTATTGTCTTGAATATAGGTGGAAAATCCACCAAATGGATGTAAAGTCGCATTTCTAAATGGACTTCTTGAAGAAGAAGTTTATGTGGAGCAACCAGAGGATATGTTGCCAAAGGGCAAGAAGGTAAAGTGCTAAGGTTGAAGAAGGCCTTATATGGTTCAGCAGAACCACGTGCTTGGAATACTAGAATTGACAAGTATTTCCAAGAACATGGTTTTACTAAATGCCTAAGTGAATATGCACTTTACGTGAAATTTGCAAATGGAAGTATACCTCAAATGCGCTTGTACGTGGATGATTTGATCTTTACAGAAAGTCTTAGAGTATGATTGATGAGCTCAAGAAGTCAATGACGAAAGAGTTCGAGATGACGAGACATAGGACTTATGTCTTATTATCTTGGCATTGAAGTGAAGCAGACGGATGATGGAATTTTCATAAGTCAAGGAGGATATGCCAAGGAGATATTAAAGAAGTTTGGCATGGATAAGTGCAATCCCGTTGGCACCCCCATAGAACATAAGGCAAAGCCTTCTAAGCATGACGGAGGAGAAGCGGTAGACTCAACTCAATTCAAGAGTCTCGTTGGAAGTTTGCGCTATTTGACATGTACAAGACCTGACATACTCTTTGCGGTTGGTTTAACTAGTCGTTTCATGGAAGAGCCTACGACAAAGCATTTGGAGATTGCAAAGAGGATCCTCCGTTATATCAAAGGTACCGTAGACTACGGAATGTTTTATTCAACAAGTGAAGACTTCAAGTCGGTTAGATATAGCGGCAGTGTTGATGGGTGGAGACAAAGACAATGGAAGAAGTACAACAGATTCATATTCTTCCTAGGTAACAATACTTTTACATGGTCTTCAAAGAAGCAACCTATTGTTACTTTGTCTAGTTGTGAAGCGTAGCACGAGTCGCAACATCATGTGCATGTCACGCAATTTGGCTTAGAAGTATGCTAAAGGAGCTACACATGGAACAAGAAGATGCGACTGAGATCTATGTGGATAACAAGTCGGTCATTGCCAACCTGAAGGCTTTGTGAATCCAGAGCATCCTACTCACGTTTATTGTTTGAAGAAGGCTCTTTACGGTTTAAAGCAAGCTCCAAGGGCATGGTATGATACGCTATCAAAGTTTCTTCTATCTACTGGATTCAGCAAAGGAGCTATTGATCCAACATTGTTCACCAGGAAGTCAGGCAAACCTTTTATATACATTATTTGTGGGTCATGGTTCAGCATACATCAGCAGTAATACATACGTGATAAATACACGCATTGAACACCACGCAGACATGCGTGTATTTCTCACCTAATCTACGATTTCACTAACGCTCTAAAAGTAACATGAAAACATGAATGACGATTACAAATGAGGCTCGATATATCTATACAATAGCGATACGTGCAACCAACATGGTCAGATCGGACATCCGATGCGATCGCCTACCACGATGCGGGCCAAGGAAACGTATACGCATTGGTCACCATATTATCATCATCGCCTATAGATTGGTAGAACGTTAAAGTTCAGGTAAACAATAGCATCGCCAGGCAACAAACAGTGTTGCCAAGACTCATGCTCGCGTTACAGTAAACGGGCAGGCAACATTACACCTCTTTAAAGGTTCAAATTGTCAGTCAGTGCACTAAGAAGACAAACCTTCTGTGCATCACTTATAACTTATGTGCATCAATTATAACTTCTGTGCATACAACATTACACCTGAATATAGTTGCGTCATCGACTGGAGTCTTTCCACTCGGGAGTACATTTCACACGTCAGTCGCTAATGTTGAGACGCGGTGTGCAGGATAGCAAGACCCGTCTAGTCGCCCCATTGAATTCCTTTTGCCATTTCAACGGTTGTTGTACAAAGGTCTGCACCAGACGTATTGCTAGACCGTTGTAAGAACGAAAGGGTTTTGAGGGGTGAATTAGAACGGAGCAGTATCCCAAACATCTCACATCAATATTAGCAAATGAAGCATGCAATATTCTACCAGGTGGAAAGATCCCAATGAGTGACACGACAATTCAGCTGGATAAGATTCTACCGCCACCGACTGCAAACGTACCGGCAATTCCAATCACTCACTGCTTACGGCAATGCAGTAACCAATGATCCTGAAAGGTCATATAAGCATATATAAAACATGAGAATATAGGCATTCCAAATAGAACCTGCCGGTACAGCGTTCGTAAATCGCAGAAACACGTGGATGTTGACACCAAATGAGGCTCATATATGCGTATCCAATAGCTACAACAGGCTACCAACATGGCTGCAGACATACACTCGATATGACTGCCGTACCACGATGCGTGCAAAGAAAATGTATGCGCTATGGTCAGCATATTATCATCATCGCCAATAGAAAGGGAGAAGACTAAAATTCGTATGCACGATACCTTCTCCATCCAGCAAATAGTGGACAGACGACTATTTCAAAACCTCAGATAGATGTATAAAGTAGCGATAGCAAGCCTACATAGCTGCATTCATGCGTTTGACATAACTGCCCTAGCACGATGCTGCCCAACAAATTTCCTCTCAAATGAGCTAAGGCATCTAAAATTCTGAAACGGTATGGAAAATGAAGCAACAAATCACTATATATATGTTACAATATGAAGGACAAGTAGATATAAGCCCACATCCACCCTGAACAAATGGTGGTAATAGGAAAGAAACTCCCGGCGAATTTCAAGGCGAAACTCACAGAACTGTTGCAGACTAACCTTGATATTTTTGCTTGGAAATATTCTGATATGACAGGGGTCCCAAGAACATTGCTGATAGATGGACAACCCTTCGGTACGGAGCATAAACTCAATGGATACAAACATATTGAGCCAATAAAATAGAAAAGAAGAAGCCTAGCCCCCGAAAGAAACGCTGCAGCCTGCAAAGAAGTTGATGAACTAACACAAGCGGGCATTCTAAGGGAAGTCAAATACCAAACCTGGGTGGCCAACCCAGTAATGGTCAAAAAGAGCGACAGAGGGTGGCGCATGTGCGTTGACTTTACTGACATCAACAAATCATGCCCAAAGGATTGCTCCCCCTCAATATGTGCTTCGAGATTTGAAAGCATTTAGCACATATGGGAGAGCAACATGCACTTTTGAATCAAACGATCACCTTTTATCAGATTTCATAATTAAATCACAAATTCTCCCCCGATCAAAAATATCAAACCCTTCGAGATTTTGGATCCCAAGTGATTTAATACGGTTTAGAAAACATGTGAGAAAATGTGCCTGATTTAAAAGCTCTTCTGGTTTATGGTTAAATGCTCCTCCACTCTCATGTGCATTATGTATTTGAAATCGTTTGGCACATAAAGGAATGTGAAGGCTTAGTGATTTATTTGACAAGGAAAGAACAGAGTTACATGCTGCTAATTATATTGTGTCAAATTTTAGAAGAGGCATAGCTGTTTTAGAGAAACAATTACAGCATTATAGAGAAAATGAGTCAAAATATAATGATGATATGATTATTCTTAGAAGAGAGTTAGATCATAAGACAGCAGTGAATGAGGCACTAAAAGAAGAGTTTGAGAAACTTAAAAAGATAAATGAAAATGTTAATTTAACTGCATGTAGACACCTGTTATTATCAGTCTAAGTCAATTGATTAAATTTGGAATGCTAAAATTACTAGTAAAGTCAAGTCTGGTATGGGATACAATATTGTTCCTCCACCACTAAGGGGTGTTCCATCACCTCCAGGCATAGATTTAGCTCATACAGGATTAGAAGAGTTTCAAGAACTTGAACGTGAATATGGTCCTCTAAAGAACACATTTGTGAACACTGAGGAACAGGTTAAGCATGAAACTGATGTTTTTGAAAGTGCAAGTGACTCATCTGTTGTAGATGAGAATGTTAAAAAGAATGTAGAGGCTTCTATCCCAAAAGTTGTAAATACTATTACAGAGGAACCTAGGAAACAAGCTAATAAACCTAGATCAATGTAAGGTATTTGAGATGTATAGAACAAGTCATCGACTCCTAGGGGTAACTAGAGGAGTTGGAATCATGTTAAATCTCAAAAACTAGGTAGTGATTTTGTGATGTACAATAAAGCATGCTATATCTGTGGTAGCTTTTATCATTTACATGCTAATTGTGACTATCATTTTGGGAGAAGGGAAGTCCATGGGAATAAAAGGGTGGAGACAAACAGGTTTCAAAACAATTTACATCGTAATTCATATAGCAAAATGATTCCAAGAGCAGTTCAACTAAGAAGTGGTCTTAAGACTCTTGCCACTGCTAAAACTGTTAACACTGCTCATCCTAAATCACCTGTTACAAGTACAAAGCCCAAAACAACTTTTGCAAAATCTGCACAAATAGGGAAAAGGTCTTTTCAAACTAAAAGGGTTCAAAATAACCAACAGTGGGTACCTAAACCAGCAATTACCACTACTCAGCCAAAAGTTCCCACTGCAAGGGTTGTAAACAAGACCAGGGGTAACATGGAAAATGCTGTGAAGGCCTCAGCACATTGGGAATGGAAACCTAAAGGAATTATCTCATCAACCAATCCCAATGGTGTATCAATGACCTTTGATAGATATAACTATATTGATACACGAGGCAGATCCAAGTCAATCATGGCTTAGGTCCCCAAAGGAAACTAACTCCTTTCTTATATGTGCAGAACATCCAAGGACAAAAAGATCGGATCAAGGCTACAGATAGTGGATGTTCAAGGCACATGACCGGCAACAAGTCCTATCTCTCGATTTTGAACATTATGATGGACAAGTATGTCGACTTTGGAGGTGAAGTTAATAGTAATGTCACTGGTAAATGAGTAATTAATGACAACCAGAATGATGCAAGAAATCTTAAGCAAAAGAAAAGCATGGATTATTATTACTTTTAAACAAATCTGCACACAGGGTGCAGAGGGTACATCCATCAGGTTCAGACAACCAGCATCATTACATAACAGGAAAAACTAAAAACAACACACAACAACCTACTACAGACACTAGCTTCACATCCTACCCCAACCCAACCCCATCCTAACCACCAACTACCACCTAAGGCTTCTTAGGAAAGGCCTACTCTGGCATCTCTTTGGGCGTCATTCACCTTTCAAGCACCCTCCACACCTTGGGGCATGCTAGCCCCATCACCATTCCTCTAACAGGTGGTGATGGGTGTAATTGTCATAGTCATTGTTGTTGTTGTTGATGACAAGGGTGTGATTGATGAAATTGGTATAGCTGAAACAGCTGGTGTTGGCTCCCCCTCAGTGTGAGAAGGAGTTTTTTCAGCAATATTCTCCCCCTCAACTATTGCCATAGCGTCAGTGAGGGCAAGAGTTGCAGGTGGCATCGAGGAGTCCGAGCTGCGTGACTTTAAAGGCTTGATAAATCTCGGTGACCATTGCCTTGATATCTCAAGTATCCGGTTGAATACCGATGACCTTTGCCTCCAAATTAGCCTAAGATACTTCCAAAGCAATCGATCAGTGGCCCAAGATTCCGGGCATAAAAGACGATGCTCGAGCGTAGAGCCATCCGAGTATCCAAAGAGCCCAATGTAGCTCAAGAGACTCGGATCAAGATTGAAGACCACGAACATTTGCGATTTGAGCATTTCGATTAGTCCGGTGAGGCGGAGGATTGTTTCAAGTAAGCCTCGGTAGCCTCCAAAGACTATGGAGTTTAGCGGCGGGTCTTCTTTGTGATTCCCGATTTCATATATCTTTGTGCCCACACCTTGAAGGTCCCATAACCCTTTTTCATTAAATGACTCTCTATAGATTTATGAACCGGATCGAAGCAAATTGTTTTTAGCTACCCTAACAACATGTTTTTCTTTTTCTTCTAGGGCCTTTTGTTTTACACTCTCGCCTCTGTGGTTTATCTTTAAGCATTTTAATCTCTATTCTTAAGATCAATTTCACCACCTAGTATATTGATCTTATCTACATACTCAAACTCACATTTAATACAAGATTTAAGCTTCTCTTCCACACCTCTAGTCCAACTCTATAACCTAAGTTGTCCATAGTCACCGGTCATACTTCTTTCCTCATACTCTCGGTGATAGCTTTTGAGACTCTAAGTTATCATGACATGATTTAAAAGAACAAGTAGAATCATTAGATACATCGAATCGAACCGAAGATGAAGCATAGGCCATTAGAGAAAAGTTATCTTTTTGAAGCTTCACTAGCAAGAAAAGTCGCATTGGGACCTTCTTCAACTGATCACCCAATCATAATCAACAATCCCATCCCGAGCAACCAAAGTCGGAAGAAGCAGAGCTCTTTGTAGTCTTCTTAATGCCTTCAATTCTTTTAGGAGCTCGACATTCCCTAGCAAAGTGCCCTTTCTTCTTGCGTTAAAGCACTCCATCTTGCTTTTTCGAACCCACTCTCCTTTGACCATCATACTTAACTTGTCTTCCAGTCCTCCTCGAAACTTCCTTGCTTGGAGAGTCAACATTGCCATTTGCCATTGAAGATTAATTTCTTCAAGATCATCGGGATCAATTTGATCCGGATCTTGATTCAACACAAGAACACCTTGGTAGTTAATCGACCGAGAAAAGTACAGATTGCACCATCACTAATATTATCACTAACAATGGTATTGTTTGCAATAGCCGTGGTTATACCATAGGCAACAGTGGATACATCTTGTGGGCTCTTGTGATTAGTGGATACAAAAGCAATGTTTTGATTAGCAGAAGATGTATTAGCAAAGTTATTCTCAGACTCATAAACCTTCAAGTTGTTGAAGAGATTGTCCAGAGTCCTCTTATCAAAGTCCACCTTATTTCTCCACACAATTGTATGAATAGCCCAATCAGATGATAAACTCCTAATGAACTTCAAATTAATATCTTCTTGAAGAACCTTATAATCTACTAACTTCAGTTGGCTGATTAGTTTTTGAAGTCTATTATATGTGCCATATATATGACATTGATGCGTTACTTGGCTCTGTTCTCCGTTGTTATCTGTTCTTTCTGGATATCGGTTGTTATTGTGTTCTACAGGTTCCTCTTGACTCATTGTTCTTAATTCGTTGTGACCTTGTTATCGGATTCCTTGTTTCATTTTGTATTTCGGATTTTGTTTAGTTTTCCTTTCGATAACGAGTAGCATTAACTTCTGGTTCATCTTCAACTTTCGACAACTTAAGATCCTTCTCCATTGGATATAAAGTTTCATTGCAATCTCTCATACCAGCTTCTTTTAGAATTTTCAATGCATATCTCTCTTGCTTGATCTTGATACAATCCTCATCTTGTGATACTTTGATACCCAAGTAATAAGTTAACTCACCAAGATCCGACATTTCAAACTGAGATGCCATCCTTTTCTTGAACTCATTGATGCAATCTAAGCTTGTCCCAGTCACGAACAAATCATCCACGTAAACTGCAACAATGATAAATTCTCCATTGGTTACCGCTTTATAGACCGCCTTTTCTTGCATGCATTATTGAAAACCCATCTCCTTTAAAGTGCCATCTAGCTTTATGTTCCATGCCCTTGGAGCTTGCCTTTGGCCATACAAAGATTTAGCTAGCTTATACACTTTTCCTTCCTCTCCTGGTTTTTCAAAGCCTTCGGGTTTAGTAACATAAACCTCTTCCTTTAAGTCACCATAAAAGCCATTTTGACATCTAAATGATGAATCTTCCATCCTTTCCTGGCTGCGAGAGCAATCAATATCCGTATGGTCTCGAGTCGAGCTACTGGCGCGAACACTTCATCAAATTCAATAACGGGTTGTTGTACATATCCTTTAGCAACCAAACATGCTTTGAACTTCTTGATCGTGCCATCGACGTTTCTTTTGAGCTTAAATAGCCACTTTAACCCGATTGGTTTAACACCTTTAGGAAGAAAAACGAGTTTCCAAGTATTATTCTTTACAATGGAATCAAGCTCATTTTGCATTGCTTTGACCCATTGTGGTTTCAATTTCGATTCATTAAAATTCCTTGGTTCCTCGTCAATTGTCAACATAAGTTCATTAATGTTAAGTTGATAATCACCTAACCTCATCGGTAAAACCTTTTTTCGAGTTGACCGACGTGTCGCGATAAGAATTGTACTATTACCAGGTTCCTGGGTACATGTTACTGTAGCAGTAGGTGTTCTCGGATGAATAGTAGGTGTTGAGTGAACAACAGCTGGTATCGTGTTGTTGTCGTGACCTGTTGTAGTCTGTTCGTTTTCAGTAGTTTGAGCTTCCTCATTCACCACCTTATCATCATCATTTACATGTATATCATTCCAAAAAGTAGTTGACATACCTGGTTCGTTTCTAGCTTGATTTGAATCCTCATAGTCGTTGTCCAATTACAACCTCTTTTCTCATCACAAACAACATAGGCGCTGATTATAATCTTGTTTTCACGTGGGTTGTAAAGTCGAAAACCTACTGAACCTGGTTCTTTTCCAAGATAAACCAATGGTTCGACCTATCATCAAGATTTTTCTGGTGCTTTTAAACAATTCTTTCATGTGCATTACAACCAAATACCTTTAAGTCTTCAAGGTTTGGTTTTTCCCCATAAAACTTCTTGTATGGTGTAACTCCTACCAATGCTCGCGAAGGTCTTCTATTTATTATATGTTGCATGTCGAACCGATTCACCCCAAAATCGATTTGGTACACCTCTTGCCTTCATGAGACACCTTGTCATCTCAAGTAGAGTACAATTTCGTCATTCCACAATTCCATTTTGTTGAGGTGCATAAGGAGCCGTCAACATACGTGCTATTCCTTCTTTGTCACAAAACCGATTAAAGTCATGTGATGTAAATTCACCACCTCTATCCGTATGGAATGTCACAATCTCTTTACCCGTTCATTTTTCAATTGACGTCTTGAATCTTTTGATTACTCCAAACGCGTCACTTTTGTGCTTCAAAAGAAAAGACCACATGTACCTAGAATAATCGTCGATAAGAACTATGATATAAGAGTTACTTGCTTGAGTGGGAGGATTTATCAGTCCGTATATATCCCCATGAACCATCTCAAGTAATTGTGAAGCTCTATATGTTGCTTTCTTAGAGAATGATTTCTTTGTTTGTTTTCAACCATGCAAGACTCGCATATTTGATCTTGATGCTTAATTACCGGTACCCCTTTAGCTAACTTGTGCATCAAATTCACCACACCAAAACTGATATGACCAAGTCGCATGTGCCATAATCATGACTCTTCATCAATGTTAGCTTGCAAACAATAAGGTTTCCCAACTTGTAGTTGAGCCTTATAAAGATGATTTGCACTTTGCGGGACTTTAATTAGCAAACTTCCACAACTATCACGCATGGTTAGGAAATCATCTCGTATCCTAACATCACAACCGGATAAAGGTGGTAGACTCTAAGTCATGTAGAGTGGAAGCTAATATAGGAGTAACCCATGACCTTACACACTTATATCACCCATTCATGGTTGATAACAAGAAACACTATGGGTTTAAACCAGGTTTATTAGGTCAAGATGGATCCTTAACTAAGAATCTTTTGAAATTGATAGAAGATGATCCATTTTTAGGAGAGAGATTTGATTCACCCACTATACCAATAGACTTAGGTAAGGTTATAATGAATGGAGTACACTCCTTTGAGCATATAAATCACCCATCACCCTCTCCTCACTTAGCAAATTTCCACCCTAAGGGTGTGTATTGCTACTATCACCCGCACTTAAACTTAAGTGTAGGGAAAACTTCCCCTTTATCCGTTAAATAAGGGTAGAGTCAGGCTCGTGACTCGAACAAAAACAAGCGCTTCTTGGGAGGCAACCCATGTGTATTTGTTTTTCATTTTTATTTGTGTGTCCTATATCTTTTATTGATTGTTTATTATCATGTTTGAATTTGTAAAAATGCTTTATTTTGTCTTTAACCTCGTCTTAATTACATATAAAGGTATTTTACATAAGGGATAAGTGTAGGGAGGATTACACACGTTTTCAAAAGAAACGTAAACATGAGAATAACAACTCATTAAAAGATATATAGTGTGTTTGTTCGAGTCAAATGCTTGTATCGAGTCATAATGGGTGTTTTGCGAAATTTTCCGATTCTAAAGATGTAAATTTTCCGAATTTTTTCCGTAAATTGAGACCATTTTTGTCGATAACCGACGGCGGCCAGATCGCAACTGACGGCATCAAGAAGGAGTAAAACAACAGATTACCTTTTCTCATTTTCCGAGCTACTTATAAATTTTGGAATTTTCTAGGTCTTAATTTTTCGTAAATTCAGAAACATCCATTCCACAAGCATTATATCCTAGTTTAAATCGAGTCTTAAATATATTATTACCGCCGATTTTATGCAAAGGTTTTGTTTGTTTTCTTCAAGTGTGCAGGTTTAATTTATCAAGAAGAAGTTACATAAGATTGGAAGGAGCTTTTCACGCATAAATTCTTCTTGGAAAGGATTTAACCACTACTTCACACACGGATCCTACCGAGCTAATCAGGGGAGTACTAGTTTCTTTTGTTTTTAATTACCTTCCATTATCATAACTTTGATACTTTCGGGGAACATTGGGGACAATGTTCGGTTTAAATGTATGGAGGAAAATAAACGGAACTTTGAAACTATGCTTATCCTTGAATATTTGTTTTGTCCAATTGTATTTGTGTAATAAACCATGAGAAAATGTCGGTTAGGGTAATTTTGGCACCAAATTTAAATTTTTTTCATGACATATAGGAGTGGGCCATTAGTTTTAACAAAAGTGTCTCACGGATAGGAAGTTGCATGACTAGCACAAAAACCCTTTACCACCTAAATTCCACCCAAAATGTGAGGATCGCACTTAGAATAGTAGGAATTAAAGCATTCATCTTTAATGCTTAGAGTGTGAACCAGTAGTATATTAGATTCTAGAACTTGTTTTGTGATGCATCCCGAGATCGCTAGTAAGACTACACTTGTGTAGTTAGGAATTACTAAATGATAAGAGGCATTAGGATAACCCTTGTTTGATACCCGTAATATAATCACTTCTTCCATCTCGGTTGAGTAATTCCCCCACACCTTTTGCGTTGTACTCATCTTTAGTACACGATACCCCTAGTTAACCCCTCTGAGCCTATCCTTTTCGCGGTTCTCGTGATGTTTCGGTTTTTCCGGAATATCAATGAAGAGCATTGTTTACACCCACCCCCCAAATATACACCTAAATCGCCTTAGCCTACCCTGTATGCACTCACTTTTAGTGCATTATTGTTATCACCCTAAAACCTTAGTTCAATTATCTGGTTGCTTTCATGAGTTGCTAAGTCGAGTCATATCCTTTGTATATAGTTTTAGGACGATTGGGATTCATGGGAAAAGTTAAAGTTTATGAAATGACGGGAAGGGGACACGTGGTTTAAATCTATACACCATCTCTATCGAAGATATGATGAAGTCTTCTCCAATTTGCTTGTTGTCAAAGGCTTCGAAAACAAAATCAAAGGACTTAGTTGTAGGTTTACCTAGACTAAAGTATGAAAAGGATCATCTTTGTTCAGCATGCCAATTAGGAAAAAGCAAGAAATATACCCACAAACCCAAACCTACAAACTCAGTTACAGAAGTTCTTCATAGAATTCACATGGATTTATGTGGACCCATGAGAGTGCATAATATCTTTGGGAAGAAATATGTGTTAGTTGTGGTTGATGATTACTCTCGATTCACCTGGGTTAAGTTCTTAAGGACAAAGGATGAAACTCGGATATCATCATCAAACTTATCAAGCATTGCAGTTCGACTTAACAAACCGTCGAATCATCCGAACCGACAATGGAACCGAGTTTGTTAATAAACAACTTAGTGAGTTTTATGAAAGTGTTGGAATCGGTCATCAAAGAAGTGTTCCACGAACTCCTCAAGTAAGCGGTGTAGTTGAAAGGCAATCGAACTCTTGTGGAAGCCGCAAGAACAATGTTGATTTACTCAAAGGTTCCAATGTTTCTCCGGGTCAAGCCATTGCCACCGCATGCTACACACAAAATCGATCCCTAATTCACACCGCTCATGGAAAAACTCCATATGAACTTGTCCATAATAGAAAACCTAATCTCTCATTCCTTCGTGTGTTTGGTGCATTGTGCTATCCAACTAAAGAGGGCCAAGACTTAGGCAAGCTTAAAGCTAAAGCAGACATTGGAGTATTTGTAGGATATGCACCAAACAAAAAGGGATACCGAATCTACAACAAAAGAACCAGAAATATCATGGAAACTATTCACGTTATGTTCGATGAGCTGACCGGTCAAATGGCTCTAGGACAACCCAGTTCTGGACCCGCATTTTCATGTAGTCCCATCAGTTCTTCTCTTGTATACGATTCTTCTCCAGCAACTCCTTATGTACCTCCTTCGGAAGATGACTTGAAGAAACTGTTTGATCCAATGTTTAATGAACACTATAAGCCAACTGATAATGATATGTCAATTCCATCATCAGAGGCCGCTACTATCCCTGTCAATGAAGTTAACCCTTCAGTTTCTATGACGCTAAGTTGTTGGAATCACTCCTAAACCTTCATTCAAGTGTTTGTTAATCATATGTAATAGGTAGCTTATTATGGCCTTTATGTTTGTTTAAGGTCAAGCTTATGTAGAAGGCCCATAAGCTTAGGCCCATGTCCAATAAGGTAAAGGGAAGGAGTGGGAGTGTTGCCCTAGCTCCTTGCCTATAAATACTATGTAATAACCCTCACTTGAGGGTTGGTTGTTCAGTCAAAACTGTTAGAATTGCTAAACAGGTTAAGGATGTCAGAAAACCAAGGTGGAAAAAGGTTAAAAAAAATATTGGAAACCAACAGGAAGAAAATTTAGTAATGTAGGTTATCAATGGATATCTACTGGTCGTAAATTCAATCTTAATGAATTGTGCCCTAAATTATCTAGATCAATGCCCATTAGGAAATGAATGCCCATTTGTAGAATTATACCTTTAAGAAGTGAACACACTTTGAATAGATCTACTGTCACTACTAGTCCTGCATCTACCTCTAATGATATCATTGATTATGCTTATGATGTGGGTGTTCCAATCTCATTTACTAACCAAATGGACCCATTCTAGCATGGGGATCCAAATTATCCAGTCATCCATACTTTTCTGTGTTTAACTGCAGGTCGTACAAATCGTTCTGTGGTATTTGGACTCAGGTTGTTCTAAGCATATGATTGGAGATCGCTCGCGGCTCATGAACTTCGTGAGTAAATTCATCGAGACTGTTAGATTCGGGAATGACCACTTTGGGGCAATTATGGGTTACGGAGAATATGTTGTTGGTGACAGCGTAATTTCCAAGGTCTATTATGTTGAAGGTCTTGGTCATAATTTGTTCTCTGTTGGTCAATGGTGTTGAACTTTTAAAGGGAACACGTGGAACTAATCTTTACACCATCTCTATCGAAGACATGATGAAATCCTCTCCAATCTGCTTGTTGTCAAAGGCTTCGAAAACAAAGTCATAGTTATGGAATCGTCGTCTTAATCATCTGAACTTCAGAACCATAAATGATCTTTCTAGAAAGGGCCTCGTAAGAGGTTTGCCCATATTAAAATATGAGAAAGATCATCTTTGTTCAGCATGCCAATTGGGAAAAAGCAAGAAATATGCCCATAAACCCAAGCCTGCAAACTCAATTATGGAAGTTCTTCATACTCTTCATATGGATTTATGCGGACCCATGAGAGTGCAAACCATAAACGGGAAGAAATATGTGCTAGTCATGGTTGATGACTATTCTCGGTTTACTTGGGTTAACTTTTTGAGGTCAAAGGATGAAACTCCATATGTCATCATCAAACTTATTAAACAGCTGTAGGTTCGACTTAATAAAACTGTCAGGATTATACGAACAGACAATGGAACTGAGTTTGTAAACAAAGAACTAAGTCAGTTTTACAAAAGCAATGGAATCAGCCATCAAAGAAGTATTCCACGTACTCCTCAACAAAACAGTGTAGTGTTTCTTCTATGAGCCGCTGGTTGACATCTTCACACATGCTGATATGATTAATGACAAAGTGCTTCTAACTTATACCATCTTTTAGCATCTTGTGAATGCTCTGCGGAAACAAGAAGAATCAAGTGAAAATTGTATTGTCTGTTACAAAAGAGTAGGAAAAGAAAAATAAAATACCTTTGCAATCCATTTCCCTGATAACTCTATAGTTACAAAACCAAGATCATATATGGAGGGTGTTCCCTCTATCATCTATACCCAATCCTTCATCTATACCCAATCCCTTTTAGTACAATCGTCGGCAGTACCACAACGCCACCACCGGTAGCACCACTACACTCAGACCACCTGCCTCTCTTCCACAACGCCTGCTTTCTTTCTTTCAAACTCCAAACACAAACACTCAAAAACACTAACCCTATCATTTTCAACACCTTTACTGTTTTTCGATCACCGGATAATAATAATTCACCCCTGCTGACGTCATCATCATCTCCACATGACCCCCTCTCATTGCTGCCCTCAAACCCTAACCCTAATAGTACTTATCACCATCAGATTCAGATTTTCATTCATGATGATGATGATGTTGAATTTGAGTATGGGTTTACGCCGAAATCGAAGATGCATAAACAGCCTCTGTTTTCGCAAATAAGGGCAAGTTTTCATTTGGTGCGTAAAGTTAGGCAGTTTCGGCATCTTAGGAGGATTCGAAAATTGGGTCAAAAACAAATATGGGAAGGTAGATGCGTTGACTAAGGAGAAGATCTGAAAAGGATGTATGAGTAAAGAAGACCCGAGCGAAGAAGTTCCAAACGACATAAGTGAAGTAATGGATGAATATATCAAAGATTCGACGGGAAATATGAAAGAAGAATGCAAACGGGTGCTTGTGGAAGATCTACTCGACGATAAATGGTTAAGGTGAGTTTATAGTCCCATTTTACTTGATAAATTGTTTTTTACATTTTGGAGTGAGAAAATATGCAAAACCTTTTATGGACTTGAACTATTGCATGATTACTATTACGTGGTTTAGCCTAAGCCCTTATGTCCCCAGAAATGCCCCATTCATGAACCGTCAGTTCCCACTAGGAAGCGCGAATGTTATAAATAGATCTATTGAGGGTGGCTCCTCCGTTCGGTTGGCCATACTTAGGCCAAGGCGAAACGTATACCATGTCGAAATCGAGTGTAAATGGACAAAACACTCGCATTGGGCCCCATAAATTGTATGACTTCATTTTGCATACAGAAACTGTCGTAGCATCGGTTGCATGAACTTAGAGCTAGCGTAATAGACTTCCATTCATATATCATAATATTCGTTGTAATGATTATATGCCTTTGATTATGGTCCATACCTACTGTTTTTATTTTAAACCTATGAACTCACCAGCTTTTAGCTGACCTTTTTAGCATATATTCCTCAGGTGTTTGATTTGATATCTTGGTTCAAGGCAAGGAGTGGCAATGGTCGTAGTATTCCTAAAAGAAGTGTTTTAACACATGTTGATGTTTTATTTGGGACCACAAAACTTATGGGTTGTGCCCTTTTATTTAAACAATATTTGTAAGACAATGTTTTTAAAACAACTTTATGAAATTAAAACGGAGTATGTATTCCGTTCTTTATTACTTGTGTTATGATATCCGATTTAGTAGCATCCCATGACCCGTATGCTTCCTCTAAACCAGATTTGGGGGTGTTACACGCGGCTACCCCTGCATTCCACACGTGAAACTTTGTTGAACGTGTAGAAAAAATTAAAAAGATCAAATTTGTTAATAGGGGTACTTGCATGGAAAGCTACACCCATAAACAAAAGGGATGTAGAGTAGTTTCTAAGACGAAGAACTCATAGGATTAATGGAACTAAGGTTGAAGTTGAACCATTTAAAGGATTCGAGCATCATAAAGACTTGCTATGCAATGGTATCTATAAGATGCAAATCAAGAAGATACAGTGATGTATAAGGTGGTTGGTGATTATTTTCATGAGTTTGGAGCAACTGACATTGAGCTCACAAAGAACGATGGAGTAACAAGATGTGCTTGGGTTTGATTCAAAATTAAAGAAGGTATATAACGTGCTAAAGATAAAGATAGAGGGGAAAACATAGACCGTGAGATTTCTTTCAGGCATGGTAAGAAAAAGAGGCGGTTGAGAGCACGGTGGCACCTGGAGCCAGATAAACACAATGTGTTTGAATTTAGAAGTTTACATTTCACAAAAATGTTTAATGCGGTGATTTACTCACTCTATTACTTCGAGAGTTAATAAAGCTTACTTTAGGTATTAATAAAACATGAAACTATTGAAAACAAGCTAAAAGCGTTTCGAAGTTTATTAACATGTATTGGAGCGGGTCTGATCTTGAGTCCTAAGTTGCTACGTTGAGCCGCTTCCCCTAAATCATCCCGTCAAACCATCGTAATTCCCCTTTGTCCCTCTTTTCAATTTTGCACAAAACACAACTTCAATAACCTCCATCGGCCGCCAGACGCCCCACCACCCGCCGACGTAAGTTGATTGCTGAAAAAAATAAATTCTATGATTCGCTTTTGTTTCTTTGCTGGAAAATTTGGACATAGATTACTATTAGTAAATATGATTTTATTGTTAAAGTCTTATATGGTTACGGGCCTTTATATATCCAAGAGGATCCATGGTTGTAGTAATCATAGTTTAGTAACTTGATTATGTGTTTATGATAATAGTGATTTGGCCTAGATTGCAAGGGTGGAGATGATGGTGTGCTTGGTTTCATTAGCTTGGGATCAAGGTAAGTAAACCGGTCATTATATGTTGTTATATGATTCTCCACATTATATGTTATGTGATTTTGTTATGCTAAGGAATGGGGTAATTGAATATATGTTTATGTAAAGTGGGGTTGAGACTAGTTTGGCTTAACTAGTCATGAAGGATAGGCAAGGTGGACTAGGCTAAGGTATGTTAATGTTGACCCATAGGAAATGTTTTACTTAAGTGAATCAAGGTATGTGTTACTGTTTAATGATTTGCAATGGTTAATGAGTTATGATGTATAATGTATGAATGACTATGATAACATGTTATAAACGCTTTACTTACTAAGCCTTGTGCTTGCGGTTTAAGATGTTAATGTTTTGTAGGGTTAAACGTGAAGGAAAGGTAAAGCTTGGAAATAAGGCTTAAGGATTCTAATGAGGAAGTTAGAAGAATGGTAAGAAAGTAGAGCTTAGGTAGATACCGAGCTCGTTTCAATGTTCTCCCGAGAGTCTTTGAATGGGTTGTATGTATCTTTGTCAGTGTCAAAGTTTATGTTTTGTTGTTAAAGCTAAATGTGTCAAATGGTTCATTATAGTAACGGGTTGAAGTGTGTATATTTAGTAAAAGGGGCGTTTGGTATAACGTGTAATTATACCCATTTTGGGTTTTAAACGGGTTAATGATCATGGATATGAGTCACTATGATAAGTTAATGATTTTTGTAAAGTTTGAGGTAATACGGAAGTGGTATAAGTCGAATGTAATGTAACGAGTCAAAACGGGTATTTTGCATAATACCCGTCAAGTTGTAAAGTACACTTTCGTGGGTCATTATGATCAAAGTTTATGCATATATTTGATGTTTATAATTTTTTAATGATTTCTGGAAGTTTTGGTGTTATGTCATGTTATAGAAATTGTTTTCCGGAAAACGGGTCAAAAGTATAAAAAGGGGTATGCAGAAAAAGGGGTGTTTGGGACAAGGTCTATTTTAACCCATTTTGGGTCAAACGGGTCAAGAATGTTCGGAAAAACAATGTATATGGTTAAGTGTTTGGAAAGTGGTTAAAATAGTTGTTGTACATATGTATTACTAAATCATAAAAGCACTTATACTTATTTTAGTGTTTTATGTGAAAACGTAAGTGTGTTAGAAAACTATTGGCTCAAACAGTTTACGTATTTTATTTGTTTCGTTAAAATGATTTTACGTTTGTTATCGGAAAACATTAGAAGATTGTATAATATAAATAAGCGCTTTTACGACTTATTTGTATTAACAATCTCCCTTTGTTGATGACAAAACATAAAATTATTTTAAGGAAAACTAAAATTCGTAAAAGTTCGAATTGAGTTTTACTCTTTCTCCCCTTTTGTCGAAACAAAAGAGCGTCGAAAAGAAACTAACATAAAGTTTTAAGAAGAACATGTAAAAGGAAAGATGTAAAGTGAGTAAGTGACGGAAATGGTTCTCGTCTTAACTCTCCTTTGACGAGTCCATCCCTTTGTGAGGGTGTCAAGTACATAAAAATAAGTGAGCTAATGTATTGCAATTATGTTTGCAATTGGTTCGTCCTTGTGACGAAAAATGCTCCCCCTTGAAGATTGAAATTTTGCAATGGGGTGTCGTGAAGAGTAATCCAAATAAGGATCAAGTTTCAAATGGATTTGCAATGTATGGTTTGACACAAAGCTCCCCCTAGCTTTATGGTGTCAAGATCTTCATGTGTATTTTGAACTAAGGGCCTGTTTGGTAGGAGCTTTTTGGGGAGTTGTTAGCTTTTTGTTACAAAAATAATCTCATCAGAATTAAGTAGCTCCGTTTGGATATATTAACTTCAAGCTTTTATTTCAAACAAATAGAAGCTGATTCATGAAGCTTTTTAAACATCTTTGAGCTGTTAAAACATTAAATTACTGATATACCCTCTAAAACATTTGTTTATAATTATAGATACATCTTATAACTACATTTAACAGCTAACTTACCAAACACTTTTATTGAGAAAAAAAAGATACAACTTGTAGCTCATGTTAAGAGCTTTGCAGTTAACAGCTTACAACACACAACTTACAACTAGTTTTGCTAAACATATCTTAAAAGTCACATAAGAGTGACAAGTGTTTTGTTTTGAGCGGAGTACTGATGATGAACATACATTTAAATGGGTGAACATTCGAACTGACGTATTTTTTTTATAAACATTTAGACCATGACCGATGAAAATATTCCAATGGATGAACATTCTTTTTATTAACATTGAGACCATGATTGAACGTTTCAATTTATGAACAATTTCATTATAACAATTCATGAGTTCGAAGTTTATTGTTTTATTAAAAAAAAAGAAGGTTTTTGTTGATTTTAAGTCAAAACGAAATTAGCATAGCAATTATTGACCGATAAACCCTAAATTAACATTAAGTGACATCAATTGTTTTATCTTTGTGTCTTTTTCTTTTTACTGTTGAATTTGAAACAAATCAAGTGTTCAATGCAATGCCTCACTTAAGCAAATCTTTTTCGCACACTATACCACTATCTCACATATCACTAGACGAAAGGCCTTGAGTTGTATAATTACTTAATTAAATCAGTTCCTTATAACTTCATTTCACTAAAGCAACTTTTTTAGAAACTTTTCACTATTTGAAAACTTTTTAAATAGTCTTTTAGCATTAGGTAAAAAGACTTCCTGTCAAACGACTTATTAAGTCATTGCTTCAAGCTTTAGTAGTACTTGAATAATATGGGGATACACATTCATTGATTATGACATGTTTGGTTCTCAGCTTTATGTGATCCTAAACATAGATGATGCAGATATGGGTTCTTCACTGCTATCATGGATTGCTTAGTAGTATGTACAAAATCTATGTTTGAATGGGAAATGTAGTTTATATTATGGGATATCCATAGAGTTGGCTTGTTTCTTCAATTAGTGAAAACTTAAAGTTATGGTGAGGTTTCACTCGAAATGTGGCCATTCTTGGTGAGTTTGCACCGAGTTTTGATGATGCCTTCTTTTATCAACTTCCTGTATCTACATATGTGAGGGGGTCTGCCACATGTGGTAGTGGAGGCTAGTTTGGTATAAAGAGGGAAATGTAGCCAAAAGATTTGGGATATCCTTAGTAGCATTGGTGAAAAGAATTAGAAATCTATGTCAGAGAGCTAGATAGATTGTTATTTGCAAGTATATGTAAGATAGAGTCACTTTATTTTGCTTACCCATAAATACATGCTTACCAAGGGACAAATCCCCACCATCCATCTAGTTTGATCTAATGGTGGGGATTAACCTAAGATTTAGTAAATAAACCTAAGTCCATGTTTTTTTTCTTGACTTTTTTGTCTTTCTTTTTTATTCACAATTTTTTTTTTCGTGTTTTTTTTCTTCGATTTCATACGTTTTCATCTGTTTTCATACGTTCTTATACGTTTTCTTTCGTTTTCATACGTTTTCGCCCATTTTCATCATTTTCTTTCATTTTCGTCCGTTTTCATATGTGCTTTTACAATTTCATCGTTTTCGCCCATTTCATACGAACCGTCCGTTTCTTACGTTTTCGTCCATTTTCTTAAGTTTTCGTTCGTTTTCATACGTTTCGACTATCACAGTGATTTACGAGATATTCGAATATCACTTGTGATTATCTGAATATTACTTTGTGATATTATGAATATCACTTGTGATTATTTATTTTCTGAATATCACTTGTGATTTTCTGAATATCACTTGTAATATTCTGAATATCACTTTGTGATATTATGAATATCACTTGTGCTTTCCTGGATATCATTGTGTGATATTATCAATATCACGTGTGATTTCCATGTTACAAAACATTAGTTGAAAATCACTTATGATATTCAAAAATTCACTTGTGGTATTCAGAATATCACAAGTGATATTCTGAATATCACGAATATCACATAATATCACTTGCGATATTCACAAGATCATTTGTGATATTCGAGAATATCACGGAATATCACTTGTGCTATTCAGAATATCACTTGTGATATTCAGAAACGTATGAAAACGTTTAAAAATGGCCGAAAACATTTAATAACGAACTAAAACGTATGAAAACGGACGAATATGTATGAAAATGTAAAAACACGTATGAAAACGGACGAAAACGTATGAATAATGGATGAAAACGTAAGAAAACGTGCGAAAACGTATGAAAATGGACAAAAATGTATGAAAACGGACTAAAACGTATGAAAGCGGGCGAAAACGTATGAAAACGGACGAAAAGTAGATGAAAACGTATGGAAACGAACGAAAACGTGTGAAAGGAAAGAAAAAAAAACGCGAATTAAAAAAAACGTAAATAAGGTGAATTAAAAAAAAAACAAGCAAATAAAAGAAAACGTGAATATAAAAAATTATGAATTTAAAAAAAACATAAATATTACCAAAAAACGTTTAAAAAAATGATTATAACTAAAAATGTGAATAATTAAAAAACACAAAATAAAAACAAAAAAAAAAAAAACAAAAAAAGAAAGACAAAAAAAATGTGTATAAAAAAACAAAAAGACAAGAAAAAAACATGGACTTAGGTTTAGACATATTAAATTTTAGGTTAATCTCCACCATTAGATCAAACTAGATGGATGGTGGGGATTTGTCCCTTAGTAAGCATCAAAATAAGAGTAAGCATTTGAAAATTCCTCATGTAAGAATGTATTTTGTTTCTTGCAGGCAATTGTGTTTGAGAACTGTCCAACTACACTAAGTATTGCAGTATTTCATATTTTCACCCAAACTTGTTTTATTCGTATCTCCTTTCCTTCAAATAAAAAATTTCATATTTACCTAAAGAATGCTTTAAAAGCATTGTACATATATATCCAAAAGCTGTAATTTGGGTATATATAAATTTAATAATGAAAAGAGGGGGAAATATAAAATTAATCCTTTTTTCAGTAAGTTCACCCATTTAGAAAACAATCGTTTAGGCCACCATTATTAATGTATTTTTATTTACCCATCACAGTCATATACTTATAGCGAAAAGTTAGGATAAACAAAAAACTAAACTAATTTTACAAATTTTTTAGTATTATTATTTTTATTTTAGAACGACACCACACTTGAAATCCAATCCCACAAGTTAAATCATCCAAACGGGCAGGCCCCGAGACCCGAACTACTAGGAGAGACCCGCGAAGGGAAATCCCTAGAACTCACAGCAAAACCTAGATTTTTTTTCTCTTGCTAGACTTAAACCCTAGGTAAAACCTCCCCCAAACTCAAAAAGAAGCGCAGGTGATCAACTGAGTTAAGCCAGTTAGCTTAAGCTAATTTTACATATTTTACATCGCTTTGGTGGAATTTTGTATCTTATTATTCTCATAGGTATTAAGATAACACAAATGAAAAAGTCATCAGGAAAGCACTTATACCTTTTTCATCAACATGTGTCGCTTTCTAAAAAAAAAAAAAAGGGATTGATTAATAAAACTGTAGCTATTAAATTTATTAGTTTTCATGTCTTTTTTAATAATTTACCTCTACACTTTATTTATTTATTTTAATTAAAAAATAACATATATTTTAATTGTCATTTATATATATTAATCGTATAATTTCAAAATGAAAGCACGCGTTACTTCGATATGTAATGAATGCACAAATCATGTTATTTTTCTTTATGAGATTAAGTAAAGATGTCATTATTATTTTTTATTTATTTATTTTTTCAATACGATCCACGTTCAATAACAGTTTATATTATTCCTTTTTCAAGTTTAACCCACGCGTATACAATTTTTATACAAATAATTTTTTTTGGTAACCACGGTTTCCAACCTTTTGGCTGACAAAATGAAAGCACGACCACACGAGTTACTGTGAGATAAAAAAATACATTAGATTGTAGATACAACAACAATGCATGTAATTCTACTTTGAAGTTATGTGGAAAAACTATTTTTCAAGAGTTATTGCGTGCTACTCAACATGCACAATCTTAATTAACATCAACTTCAATTCCAAATTAAACAAACTAATATTATTCGTGCAACGAAAATCCATACAAAATCTTAATTTGATATTAATACATAATGAAAAATTTATATAAAAACTCGCTCATACACGAGTATTATAACTATACAAATATAAAAGATTTTATATTATGTTATTAATAAATCTTATTAAACAATCTTGTGAATGCACAAAACAAGTTTTAGCATGCCAAGATATAAATTTACATTTTAACCAACTGTATTGTTAAAATTAGATAATATACCATTTTTATGCACAAATAAATCAAACTTAAATGTATATTATGTCTTATGCTAAAACACATTATGTAAGAGCCGTGTGCGTGTGCGGAGTTACATAGAACATGATAGAACTTGGATGAATTTATTGGGAGAGCCGAATGCTATATCGGTTAATTTGGGATGGTTAAAGTTGTTTTTACTCTAAACAAATATAAGTAAGAGCGGAAGGTGTGGTGATGGAGGTTAATCTCTTCATCACTGCCACCGCAGCGCCACATCAGCATAACAAATCTTCACAACTAACCACAACAAACCCTCCATCCCTCATAACAAACTTCAACCTTTTCATTTGGTGCCCACCATTATCACTTTATTTTTTTTATTCAATTTTTCAAATAAACTAAATTGATTTCATTAAAAATAAAAATACATAACATAACATAATAATAAGGAAAAAAAATAACACATACTAATAAACACGAAAAAAAAATAGTGAAATGGTCAAACAAGGAAAGACCTTTTATGTAAAAGTCAAAGTCTAGCTAGCTAGTCAAAGAAATGAACAAGAATCTGTCTTATCTAAACCAAGACTTGGTTAAAAGACCTATGATATCCATTCAAGAAGTAGAAGAAGATTGATGGCCTTTTGATTTTCTATATTCACAACTTGAGTTTTAGAGACTGTAAATAAAAATGGGTATTTGTTCTTCTTCTTCTTCTTCTTCTTCCAGTAATCAAACCCCTAACACCACTGGCAATCTCAGTTCCCGTACATGCATGGCACCCCTCATATCATATCTTTATGTGATAATATTTATGGGTTTGCTAGATAATATTTATGGATTTTCAAATATATCCATTGGTAGTAGTGGGTTTGTAAGGGATTAAACCTTCGTCGTCACCATGGCGAGATGCCCCATAGCGAGCCACGGCGAAGGACGCCGGTGTGGCGGCGGCCCACGGCGAATTACCAGGTAAGCCCACGGCGAACGAAGAAATCCTCACACCTTCCGCTCTAAGGTCGCAAAGTTTAAAGAGAACCCGGTCTTGAATGGACATTTTTTTGGTGGTAAATACAATTAAAAAAGGGAAAATCTATATACAATATAATAAACACCTACATGTTACAACCCTTTGAAGCACCCTATGCAATTAATGCGATGATGTGTCTAAGTTGTGATTGGCTGGTCATTTAATGCATACAACACATTATTGCACACTACCTTTAGCCTCATTTTATGTGTTTAATCCATGCATCGATACACTTATTTTTTTAACTCATTCAATGGCACCCACCTTAACATTCATTTGTAACCGACTCTTAATTATTGTCAAAACAAAATCAAATCATTATCCCCAATCAAGAGTTTGAAATCAAATCTTCCACTCCAATTCAAAAAAACACAAACACACACCCAGCTACGGTGGTGTAAATATGGCATCGATTGAAACAACCGATTGGTGTGATGCTCTAAAAAATTGTAATATGAAAAGGATTCGATACCGCCTTTTGAATCATGTTGGTGTATATCATAAAAGGTTTGACTTTCGTTTATGCCCAATTTTATATCAGTTATGTTTATCTTATTAATTATGAATCAATATGAATACTTTTTTGATTTGTCTAAATAATAAGATATTCATTTACGTTCTGGTTTTCCTATCATTTATGAATTCATGATACAAAAAACATAAAAAAATGTTTTGGGAAAAATGTTCAGTATGATAATTGAATTTGTAACATAGTTAGACTTTAAAAAAAATAGTATTGATGATTTAGGAGTTTTGATTCCTTCATTAATTTGGCGAAAAGTAATTTGAGGAAAACTATTGTTACTATAATTATTTTAACTGGAATATAAAAATATATGAATCAATCCTATTGTATAGTTGAAACAAAATCAATCATCCTTAAATACCTTCTAATATATTTTCCATTAATTTAAGCAAGTTTTGTATAGTAGTATATAATGGATTAATGGAGGAAGTCTTTTTCGAATGTACAAATCTTTCTTCCTAAAACCAATCCTAAATATCAGAAATCCTATGGCTACTTACGTTCCCGGTTTCATCAACGATTTGTCTATAGTTAAAAAAATCTTGAACTGATACTAATGGATGAGCAGGCAAGTAAATATGTTTTGTTTGTTTCATTTATATGTAAAAAAGTTGATTCCGACACTAAAATTTGGATACATGTTTTGGAACAGGATACTAGGATGCAAGGTCAGGTGAGGATGGCTTCAGTGAATTGGTCCAAAAACCAGCTGGAAGAGAGTAAAGCTATAACACTTCAAGGGTACAGCCTTGGAGAAATACAACCAAAATACAGGATTGTGAAAAAAGGACTGCAACTAAGTTTTTTACCCAACACTTTAGTGGAACCATGTCCTAATTTTACGGGATATGTCCATGGTTTTCAGTTTCGACCTTTTAACTCAATTGTTGGCCTAAAAAATGAGGAGGATGGATAGTTTAGTATGTGCCTACCTTTTCTTTCGCACAATTAGCTATCATACAATGTTAGATATGTGAAAAACCTGAATGTTTTGTTTCATATACCAATACGTGATAGCATGATAGGCCAAGTGGTCGCATGTGATGATCTGGATAATTTTGACAAAAATGGAAAGTCGGGAAATAAGAAACCACATGTGCTCATAGATGCTTAGTAAGTTTCATATACATCTTTTTTGAGTCTCATATACAAATTGATTCATATTTAAATGCACGTTCTACAACTGTGTCATAATAATTACAGAGGTATTGAAATGAATTGCACTTTTTGGGATCATTTGCTCAAGAATTTTGTGATTTCTTGAGTAAATGTGATGATCATGGTAAGATTATTATTGTCGTTCAACTGGCGATGATGAAGATTTGCGATGGTAATTTCTTTTAAATAGTTAACAAATATATTTAGTTTCATCTTTCAGTGTATAAAAAATCATAATATGTTAGTTTTCGTAATCGTATCTTTACAATGTATAGGAAATGGGAGTGCATAATGGATATAATGGAACAAAGTTATACCTGTTATCTCACTCGTGGATTATGCATAGGATAAACACTCCGGTTCCCGGTTGGTTAGATTGGATAGTTAATCCTTATTCACTTGTAGCTTAACTGTATTTTCATTTTCTTTTTCCTTTCTCCCCTCTAGCTTCTTGCTAGAGTGTTAATAAAATTGCCGTTCAAAAAAAAATGGCAAGGACATTATCGACAAAGCTGAATTCAAAAACGTTGATGAGTTTAGGCAAAGGTAATGTTCAAAATCTCATCTTCAAATTTTATCAAATTAAAAGTTTTGGTTATTCAAATTTATCAAATTTTAAAGTTTTAATGGCAAGGTGTCTGTATAACAAACAAAACTATTTAGCAAATTTTAAAGTTTTTGCTGCTCAAATTTGTTGAACATTTCCATTTCTAAACCCTATAGCAAAATTTACCGCATCTGTAATGATAAAAACTTTTAAATAGTTCTAATTATTTAAATCTTAATACGCAGTTTGGTTGATAAGCAAGGTAATGAGAAGTCGGAAAATGCTACCTCGCGTAAATCTGTTCCTTCAAAAAACTCCACGAAAGAAGATTTTGTCCTTAAATCGCCGCTGAGAAACATTGTCGACCTAATGGATGTGGCAGGTATGACCTACATGACCCATGACTATGCCATAACGTTTTAGTGTATTACATAAATGATCAAGCATAAGGTAACTAAACAAGTAATCGTTGTATTATTTACGTAGGTGATAAGGTTTTAAAAGGTACCATTTGAGGGTCGTTTAAGTCCTTATTTGATCACTTTTGTATCCGTTATTGCTTAATATCGTTCCTTTTCACTTTTTAGGTCTCGTGAAGGCAAAATCTTGGAATGGCACTTATTTGGACGAAAAGCGCGAATATATGAAGAAAATGGCCAAAGTCGAAATCGAGACACTCACGATTCTTTGAAAGTAGAAGCGGCGGCGTCGGGTGCTATTCGCGACGCCGTCCAAAAATTATTGTGACGGACGGAACCCAAAACTCGTATTTTCAAGAGGCGGCGTCTAGTTGTGAAAGAGTAGGCCGTCGCTACTCGGACGGCCTAGATGCAATCCAAACGACGTCGAGGCGAAGAGGACGGCGTCACGGACATAAGGTGACGCCGTCGCAAAGTTAACGTGGCCAAGACGAAACCCAATGGCGGCGACACGGCGGTCACTAAACATAAGGTGCGCCGTCGCAATTGTAATCTTATATATAGAATCCGAATTTTTCGGTCTTTGTGTGGAGAGTCTTTGGAGTAAAACCTAAACCGAACCTAAGGTGTCTTGTACAGTATTTTAGGGTTTTAAACCCTATCTTACACCAAGATAAGTCTTTACTTCATTAATTCAATTATGTCTTTGATTATTTGTGTGTATGCTTGCATGTTCTCCATGTCCGGCTAATTTATTTGTGTGTTTGCTTAGGAAGTATGAAACTTAATTATTAAATATTGATTGGTTGTTTCTTATCTTAGTTGATTAATGATCTAGTAATGCGATAGGTCATTCGTTGTGTACTTAATGCTTGATTCATCTTTGTGAACCTTAGAGTATGATTACGAGTAATTGTAGGCTAAACCATCCGAAGAGCGCCTTAGAGTAGGAGTCTATAATCTCTAGTGGGTTTGTAGACAAGACCCTTTGGTAAGTTCAAAGAGTTAGGGAGAAAGCATACCCTACAACTTTAGACACACAACGCAACTAGGAATAAGGCGTGACACTCAACCATCAATAGGAGATAATTAAGGAGTAATACAAACTAAGTAAACACATCTTTAAACTATCATACGAGCACACATTAATTAGACATAGACTTCCACAACCTTAGTTTAGATAATTAGATAATAGTAGAGTAATCGGTGAAATACCAACCCCCAAATCCAATACCGAGATTCGTACCTTTCCATTTTCATAAAACATAAAAGATAAAAATAATCTTCCTCAACCTTAACCTTAGCGTAGTAACTCCCTACTAGCATTCCTATTCCCCAGAGAGCGATATCAATACCCGTGGCTTACCCTAATTACTACACTACAACGATTAGGTTCACTTGCCTAGGGTGTTATAAAACTTGCTCGAGAAAAGGAAGTTTCCTTGACCCCGAGCGGCGTGTAGCGTTATCAAGTTTTAGGCATTGCGGGAATAGAATAGCTAGTTAGTAGTCCACCTCGTTTAGGTTCTTTGCTTGATTCCTATCAAGTAAATTTTTCTCATTTTAGCTTTCTCTTAGTCTATCCCCTTCTTCGTGACCTTTGTTCGTAACCATTTTCATTGACTATTCCGTTAGCCATTATGGAGAGCGAATCCGCCAAAACTTTCACCTAATCAACGAAATCTACTACATAATCTACCCTTTCCACTCCAAAATGAGATCTTGAGGTTCCGGCAACATCATGATGAATCCTTTCCGAGGCGTGGACTCGAATTAAATATTTATTACAAAAGTCCTTTGTCATGGTATGGATTCTTGTTTCCACTACAATTCTTTTACACTCGTATCGCCCACGAAACCCAAAGGAGACTTGACTATGTAGCGGATGGGGATATTTGGGGACGTGGTGTTCGAAATGCATGGGAAACCTTTGAGATTCACGCCCAATTTAGAAGTGGAACATGGGACCCAAAAATGAATCTTTAGACCTATTTTCAATTTGGAAACTTGATCGGAAGGTTGTTTAGGAAGGAGATGGTTAGAGTTGAGGTACCAAGGTGCATGTCATGGTTAGGCGCTACCACAGTACAAAATGAATACATAGGTGATCTTGATAAGATGGAGGATAGAGTAGAAAATCCAATCCCATCGGATAGCCCACAAGTCCTACCATCACTTGAGAAACACACACCGCCTATGACTTACCCGGAAGTAGTTGAAGAAACTATAGGAACCCCAATAAAGGTAGAACCTTTGGACCGACCACAAGTAGTGGATGTGGGTTTGAACGCTTGTAGTGATGACCTTTCTCTTAGCCCTAAGGAAGTTCCTAGTTTTGATGAACCGGAGCCTCAACCGAAACCCTTACCCAATTTTTCGTCTTTAGATGTGAATCTTGGAATTGAATTAGGCCCCAATCCACCCATCAAAATAGATAGTCCGGGTAGTTGCTTGATAAAGGTGGTAGATTCTAGGCCATGTAGAGTGGAAGCTAATATAGGAGTAACCCATGACCTTACACACTTATATCACCCATTCATGGTTGATAACAAGAAACACTATGGGTTTAAACCGGGTTTATTAGGTCAAGATGGATCCTTAACTAAGAATCTTTTGAAGTTGATAGAAGATGATCCATTTTAGGAGGAGATTTGATTCACCGCTACACCAATAGACTTAGGTAAGGTTATAATGAATGGAGCACACTCCTTTGAGCATATAAATCACCCATCACCCTCTCCTCACGTAGCAAATTTCTACCTTAAGGGTGTGTATCGCTACTATCACCCGCACTTAAACTTAAGTGTAGGGAAAACCTCCCCTTTATCCGTTAAATAAGGGTAGAGTCAGGCTCGTGACTCGAACAAAAACAAGCGCTTCTTGGGAGGCAACCCATGTGTATTTGTTTTTCATTTTTATTTGTGTGTCGTGTATCTTTTATTGATTGTTTATTCTCATGTTTGAATTTGTAAAAATGCTTTATTTTGTCTTTAACCTCGTCTTAATTACATATAAAGGTATTTTACATAAGGGATAAGTGTAGGGAGGATTACACACGTTTTCAAAAGAAACGTGAACATGAGAATTACAATTATTTAAAAGATATACATGTGTGTTTGTTCGAGTCAAATGCTTGTATCGAGTCATAATGGATGTTTTGTAGGAAATTTTTCCAGATTTTAAAGATAAAAATGTTCCAAAATTTTTTCCAGAAAATCGCAGACCAGTTTCTGTCAGGATAACTGACGTCGGGATCTCAACTGACGGCGTCGGGAGGAGCGCGAACGACTTCTAACTTTTTCTCGTTTTCGTGCTACTTATAAATTTTGGAATTTTCGGTCTTAATTTTCTAGAAAATCGTAAACATCCATTCCACAAGCATTATATCCTATTTAAATCGAGTCTTATATATTTTATTTGTTCGGTTTGATGCGAAGGTTTCGTTTGTTTTCTTCAAGTGTGCGGGTTTAGTTTGTCAAGAAGAAGTTACATAAGATTGGAAGGAGCTTTTCACGCAATAATTCTTCTTGAAAAGATTTAACCACCACTTTACGGATCTACCGAGCTAATCGGGGAGTATTAGTTTCTTTCGTTTTTAATTACCTTCTTTTATCATAACTTTGATACTTTCGGGGAACATTGGGGACAATGTTCAGTTTAAGTGTAGGGAGGGAAAATAAAACGAGAACTTTGAAACTATGCTTATCCTTGACTATTTGCTTTGTCCAATTGTGATTGTGTAATAAACCATGAGAAAATGTTGGTTAGGGTAATTTTGGCACCAAATTTAAAATTTTTCATGACATATAGGAGTGGGCCATTAGTCTTAACAAAAGCGTCTCATGGATAGGAAGTTGCATGACTAGCACAAAAACCCTTACCACCCAAATTCCACCCAAAATGTGAGGATCGCCCTTAGATTAGTAGGAATTAAAGCATTCATCTTTAATGCTTAGAGTGTGAACCGGTAGTATATTAGATTCTAGAACTTGTTTTGTGATGCATTCGAGATCGCAAGTGAGGCTACACTTGTGTAGTTAGGAATAACTAAATGATAAGAGGCATTAGGATAACCCTTGTTTGATACACGTAATATAATTACTTCTTCCACTTCGGTTGAGTAATTCCCCACACCCTTTGCGTTGTACTCATCTTTAGTACACGATACCCCTAGTTAACCCCTCGAGCCTATCCTTTTCGCGGTTCTCGTGATGTTTCGGTTTTCCGAATATCAATGAAAACATTGTTTACACCCCACCCCAAATATACACCCAAATCGCCTTAGCCTACCCTTATGCACTCACTTTTAGTGCAAATGTTTGTTATCACCTTAAACCCTTAGTTCAATTATCTAGTTGCTTGCATAAGTTGCTAAGTCGAGTCATATCCTTTGTATCTGATTTTGGGATGATTGGGATTCATGGGAAAAGTTAAAGTTTATGAAATGACGGAAGGGCGTTAAATTCAAATTCCCTTTGTTTGCGTAATAATGTACCCCAAGTGTTTTGATCTTTTCAATTCGGGTCAAATTAGTGTTAGAGTAATAAAAACTCAAGTGTAGGGATATGCCTATAAATCCCTAGTATTTTGATGTTATCGTAGAGGATGGTAGAGTAAAAGTGTATGAAAAAAAAAAAAAAAAAAAAAAAAAAAAAAAGAGTGAAAAAAAAAAAAAAAAAAAAAAACATACGGGCTACCATCCTACATCTATCTTTTAAATTTATGTTTATTTATTTAGGTTATCTAGAGTTTAGAGTGTCGAGTCTTGGCTTAGCAAGCGCCATTCTTCATATGCGATTAACATAAAGATTTTGACTTACCACCACTAAATAGCCTATCCCACCAAACCCTTATTTCCTACCGTAAGCCTAACATTACAACCCTTTAAAGACCTCTTTGATAGTCTTTCCTAGGTGCTTACGCCAAAGCGATGGAGGTTTGATCTATTCTCAAGCCTATGGTAATCTATGTACTAGGACCGGTTAATGAGTGTTTATCTTCCATTTCCTATTTGTTATATTTCATATACACCGAGAGAGATGTGAGTATCCAAACACCCCATGTGAGGTGCTAGTATGTAATTCCGTGCTTGTTATGACTTTTTGGGGCTTATATGTGTTGTGGACCGTTTTGAATTAATGCTTCATGACCCCAACTTATAAATTAATTGGCTAAAAGCACATTTGCTTGAGGACAAGCAAATAACAAGTGTAGGGATATTTGATAAAGTTTTAAAAGGTACCATTTTGAGGGTCGTTTAAGTCCTTATTTGATCACTTTTGTATCCGTTATTGCTTAATATCGTTCCTTTTCACTTTTAGGTCTCGTGAAGGCAAAATCTTTGGAATGGCACTTATTTGGACGAAAAAGGCGAATATATGAAGAAAATGGCCAAAGTCGAAATCGAGACACTCACGATTCTTTGAAAGTAGAAGGCGGCGGCGTCGGGTGCTATTACGATGCCGTCCCAAAATTATTGTGTGGGACGAACCCAAAACTCGTATTTTCAAGAGGCGGCGTCTAGTTGTGAAAGAGTAGGCCGTCGCTACTCGGACGGCCTAGATGCAATCCGACGACGTCGGCGAAGAGGACGGCGTCACGGACATAAGGTGGCCGCCGTCGCAAAGTTAACGTGGCCAAGGCGAAACCCTAATGGCGGCGACACGGCGGCGTCACTAAACATAAGGTGGCCGTCGCAATTGTAATCTTATATATAGAATCCGAATTTTTCGGTCTTTGTGTGGAGAGTCTTTGGGTAAAACCTAAAACCGAACCTAAGGTGTCTTGTACGATATTTTAGGGTTTTAAACCTATCTTACACCAAGATAAGTCTTTACTTCATTAATTCAATTATGTCTTTGATTATTTGTGTGTATGCTTGCATGTTCTCCATGTCCGGCTAATTTATTTGTGTGTTTGCTTAGGAAGTATGAAACTTAATTATTAAATATTGATTGGTTGTTTCTTATCTTAGTTGATTAATGATCTAGTAATGCGATAGGTCATTCGTTGTGTATAATGCTTGATTCATCTTTGTGAACCTTAGAGTATAATTACGAGTAATTGTAGGCTAAACCATCCGAAAGCGCCTTAGAGTAGGAGTCTATAATCTCTAAGTGGGTTTGTAGACAAGACCCTTTGGTAAGTTCAAAGAGTTAGGGAGAAAGCATACCCTACAACTTTAGACACACAACGCAACTAGGAATAAGGCGTGACACTCAACCATCAATAGGAGATAATTAAGGAGTAATACAAACTAAGTAAACACATCTTTAAACTATCATACGAGCACACATTAATTAGACATAGACTTCCACAACCTTAGTTTAGATAATTAGATAATAGTAGAGTAATCGGTGAAATACCAACCCCCAAATCCAATACCGAGATTCGTACCTTTCCATTTTCATAAAACATAAAAGATAAAAATAATCTTCCTCAACCTTAACCTTAGCGTAGTAACTCCTACTAGCATTCCTATTCCCCAGAGAACGATATCAATACCCGTGGCTTACCCTAATTACTACACTACAACGATTAGGTTCTTCGCCTGGGTGTTATAAAACTTGCTCGAAGAAAAGAAGTTTCCTTGACCCGAGCGAGCAGCGTGTGGCGTTATATAGATACTTACAACCATTGTAGTTTAAACGATCATTTAGTTACTAATTATTATTCCATTCGCAAAACATTTCAAACTGTTTATATTTGTTGTTATTTCTTACTCCATTCTAACACTTAATTTCTTGATGCAAAATTTCTTAAAAAACCCTGTGAATTCACGGGTCAATAAGCTAGTTATATATATACCCAAAACAAACTTTATAGTTCCATATTTATTCAAATGAAAAGTTTTTAATGCATGAGTACAATGCTTTTAAAGCATTTATTGAGGAAATATGGAATTATAATGTTTGTTTTGAGTATATATGAAACTAGCTTAAAGACCCGTGGATTCACGGGATTTTTATAGAAATATGAAAATGAAATAATAATAAAAAACGAAGGTAAACATGTTCTATCAATAAAAATTATAAAATGAGACAATACATTCGTGAATACATGATTTATACGACAATCAATTAAGTTACAAAGAATTAAATGAACAAACATGGATGTTGTCGTCGTTTCAAAATTTGATGGTCTTGAATAGCAAAGGACGTGTGTGAGCAAGCATCAATTTGGTAGGAAATGCCAATTCCATGCACACCTAACAATACATACACAATAGAAGTAAAATTATTTGATACATGATTTATAATGCATTATAATCTAAAAAATGGTACCAAAAACTTATAACTTGTACATACCTTTTTGATCTTGTTCATAGGCCTTCAAGAACTTCTTTGCAAACGACATTCGTAGTGCTTTTACACATATTTCCTTCTTCATCACAAACTACAACCTTTAAACCACTCTTACTTTTAACTCTTGAGACAACAACGTATAGCTGTCCATGAGTGAAAACAGGTCGGGGGAGATACAAACCAACTTTTGATAACGATTGACCCTGGCTTTTGTTAATTGTCATTGCGAATGAAACTGAAATAGGAAATTGTTTCCTGACAATCTTAAGCGGTAAACGCTTATCAGAAGGAGTTATTTTCAGCCTTGGTATGATTACGGTTTTCCCAAAGTTGGTTCCGTTAATGATTTTTGCGTGAATAGAAGTTCTCGTTAATTTAAGAACTTGTAGTCTTGTTCCATTACACAATCCATTGGCTTGATCAATGTTTCGCAACAACATAATGGGGACTCCTACTTTTAAACAAATTCTATGGTTTGGAACACCTGAGAACTTCAATCCATTGATAAATTCAGGCGAGAAAACGGACTGATCAATAATGCTACCAGTTTCACTTTTGTCAACATTGTCACAACTTAGGAAAACCATTTCTTCACCTGGAAACATGTCCAACATATGCTCATTTATGTTATCCACCACTTCATTTGTTGGAGCAAGGATTGCCTTTTCTTGAAAGTAGGCAGGATCATGTATGTTATCCAAAAAGTTTGGATAAGTGCAGGCAATAATAGATTTAACCGGGTCATCAGCGACATCTATTAAAATTTCTTGTGGTAAATCTATAGAAACCTCTCCGTCATTCGGTTCTCCAAATTATCCGTCTCCGACTTTCAATATCCAATCTGCAAATTCTCGTATCTCGTTCACATCTTCAGGTCGTGATCCAACAGTTAGTCTCATGTTCTCAGTCAACTTAAGAACTTTGCAATAATCCCACAGATATGATTTCCTCAAAGAAGCAGTAACAATGTCTTCCCGGGATCCCTTTGGAATAACAGGTAGAACCTGCCTAAAGTCGCCGCCAAAAACCATAGTCATGTTTATAAAAGGCTCATCGAACATTTCATACCTTCTTCTACGAAGTATGTCTCTCAAAGACCTATCTAATGCTTCAAAACATAGCTTATTTGCCATTGGCGCTTCATCCCATATAATAAGTTTACATTTCTTTAACATTTTCCAAGATCGCTTTGAGGACTTATAGAGCAAGTAGAAGTTTCATCAACGTTGATAGGAATATGGAGTCTTGAATGAGCGATTCGGCCTCCGACATTAACAAAGAAGCACACTCTTTGGATGCCACATTTAAAACTATATCACCTTTTCTTCTAATACCGCAGAAGAGTCTTCCATAAGAATGTCTTACCCGTACCTCCGTAACCATAAACAAAGTAGACTCCTCGTGTTCCGGTGTCAACTGAGTGTATTATGGTGTCATACACACCCTTCTATTCTGTGGTCAAAGAGCCGTACAGGCGTTCGTACTCACTTTCCAACTCGACAGGATTATAATTAGTCTCATCGTGTATAAGTCGGTTACCAAATTGACTTATGTATCTATCATCCGGATAAGGCATATCACGCCAATTCATGGGTCAATAAGCTAGTTATATATATACCCAAAACAAACTTTATAGTTCCATATTTATTCAAATGACAAGTTTTTAATGCATGAGTACAATGCTTTTAAAGCATTTATTGAGGAAATATGGAGTTATAATGTTTGTTTTGAGTATATATGAAATTGCCCCATTAAAAAGAGAAAGAAAAATAAAAAGAGAAACATAAGGCCCGTTACAATAGGTAAAGAAAAGATTATATCATTACGATACAGTAGGCCCATTAAGAAAGAATTAACCGACAATGTGAATGTATAAAAGGAGATGTCGAATGTTTTTATTCATTCAATTCCAAACCTAGCTACGATTAGTCTAGAGCTAAGCTATGGTTTCAATGACAGAGCTTGGTCTTGATATTCATGAAGAGATACTCGTAAGATTGCAAGTTAGCAATCTCATGCGATGCAAAAGTGTATGTAAGTCATGGAATTCCTTAATTTCAAGTTGTTGTTTTAGTAAATCTCATCTTAACTACATTCACAATAAGAGACATACTAATGAAATTGGAGATACAAGAATCATTGTTTCCAATGGCGCTAGTAGTATGTGTGTTGATGAATGTTTGTATCGGAGAAAAGGTGAGTGTCAACTTGTTGGTTCTTCTAATGGTCTTGTATGCATCTCTCGTTACTATACTGATTTTTTAGTCGTTAATCCCTCTACTCGCGAGCTGAAAGAACTAAGAAATTTTCCTCAAGAAGATGTTTATGATCTGTATAATCTATATGTGTCAGGTTTTGGTTATGATTCATCTATAGATGATTCAAGGTTGTAGTAGGATACAAGTTTGTACCTAATGACTACCTTATGTTTGACGTGTTAGAATTGAAGACAAACATTTGGAGATCAGTTCGTACACGTAAGGGTTATGATATTTTGTATGGGGATGGTAACCTATGCAATGGGGCGATTCACTGGTTGAATTATAAAAAGCCATCAAAAATTGTTTCTTTTGATTTATCCAAAGAGGTTTTCAAAAAAATCTGCCTACCAAAATTGGATGATCAATATGACTCGTGGACTCTGGGGACTATGAAAGACCGTCTATGCATCTTTCCTCGACCATATGTAAAAAACTTAAGCAAAAATAAGGAAATGGAGATATGGGTAAGGAAAAACTACAATGCACAAGAGTCTTGGGAATGAAAGTTAGCGCCACCTGGTTATGACGTGAACAAAATAACAATGGATTACATTCCCCACAGAAATTTTTTGTCTGGTAATGTTCACATATGGCTGTTAGAAGAAGGTTCAGGTGCTCCAGTATTGGT
This sequence comes from Chrysanthemum lavandulifolium, assembly GCA_022545495.1. Lineage (NCBI taxonomy): Eukaryota > Viridiplantae > Streptophyta > Magnoliopsida > Asterales > Asteraceae > Chrysanthemum > Chrysanthemum lavandulifolium. The sequence continues at coordinate 32,036,102 of CM040241.1, read as the reverse complement.
GCGAAGCATTGCTCATCCCCACAGTGAAGATATCCGTCCTCATGAGCATATCCGGTTATCCACATATTCGGAATGTAATTATAATTACCATGGCATGGGTGATGGTGACGGTGATGATGACGGAGGTGATGGCAATATCAATGATGCTATTTCATTATCTACTCTTTTCTTGTAACATAATATTTTGCATTCACTTAAAGATTCCCTGGTCGAGTAACACAGTTTGATATCTGTGGATAGCTTGCGCTATTTGAATTTTGCTTCTTCTTTGTTTCTTTTCTTTGTTTTACGACTTTCGTATAAAAAATCCAATCCTTGATTCTGCTAGGGATTTTTCTTCCACTTGTTTACATATTATATTGTATCTTCATCCATGGTTTACATCAACTTCATAACAATGTAATATACAAAAGTCCCGCCAGTTTTCTTTCCTTTTAACCTGTATTTGCAGACTTTGATGTGCGTTTTCTAAGTACAAGTTTTAAATTTATAAACAAGATTTACCAAATAACAATTTTAAGCACATACGAGCAAGTATACTCGTCCAAACCTAGCTACGATTAGTCTAGAGCTAAGCTATGATTTCAATGATAGAGCTTGGTCTTGATGTTCATGAAGAGACACTCGTAAGATTTCAAGTTAGCGATCTCATCCGATGCAAAAGTGTATGTAAGTCATGGAATTCCTTAATCTCGAGTCCTCGTTTTGTTAAATCTCAGCTTAACTACAATCTCAGTAAGAATACTAATGAAATTGGAGATACAAGAATCATCGTTTCCCCTACTAGTGAACTTGTTGGTTTTTCTAATGGCCTTGTATGCATCTCTCGTCATCACTCTACCCATTTTTTAGTCGTTAATCCCTCTACTCGCGAGGTGAAAGAACTAAGAGAACTTCCTCAAGAAGATGTTTATGGTGAGTATAATGTATATGCGTCAGGTTTTGGTTATGATTCATCTATAGATGATTTCAAGGTTGTAATAGGATACAAGTTTCTACCTAATGAGGCTGGCCTTATGTTTGATGTGTTAGAATTGAAGACAAATATTTCGAGATCAGTTGGTGTATCTTGTGATTATGATAATTTAAGAGGGGATGGTATCCTATGCAATGGGGTGATTCACTGGTTCGATTTGTATAAGCCATCAAGAATTGTTTCTTTTGATTTATCCAAAGAGGTTTTTAAAGAAATCCCCCTACCAAAATTGGATGATCAATATGACTCGTGGACTTTGGGGACTATGAAAAACCATCTATGCATCTTTCCTCGACCAGATAACAACTTAAGGAAAAATAAGGAAATGTAGATATGGGTAATGAGAAACTACAATGTACAAGAGTCTTGGGAACGAGAGTTACCGCCACCTGGTTATGACGCGAACAAAATAAGGATGTATTACAATCCCCCCAGAAATTTCTTGTTTGGAGGTGTTCACATATGGCTGTTAGAAGAAGGTTCACGTGCTCGAGTATTGGTGCGAAGCATTGAACGTCCCCACGAATTTTACCAAGGACATTACGAGCATATTGAAAATACTCATATCCGGTTATCCACAAATTCGGAATGTGATTCTAATTATAATGACCATGTACTTGTTAGGAGCCTTGTATCTCCACATGGCAATGGTAATTGTAATGAGGGGAGAATGAAGAGAAAAGGCAAAGCGTGATATCTCCCGATGGTGATGGGAGGCGTGAAGAGTAGAAGGGGAGCCCATGTCTCACGGCCCGATGGAGGGAGAGCTAAGAGTAAAGTCAAATCCATGTATCTTGATTCGATGGTGATGAAAGGAGAGTGGAGAGGAAAAGGGGAGAGGAGAGCCTTGTGTATCATAGTTAGATGGAGGAGAGCTAAGATTAAAGGAAAAGCCTTGTATCTTCTGATTTCGATGACTACAGAAGGAGAGTGGGGTGGAAAAGGAGGAAGAGTGAGAGCCTCGTGTTTCACAGTTCAGATGGAGTGAGAGCTAAGAGAAAAGTGAGAGCTAAGCCTTGTTAGTTTTATGTATTATTGTAAGCTATGTATTAGGCCCTATTCCTTAGGACGGGCTCAAGCCCATGTTCTCCTAGGGTTATCTGTGTATTTGTAGGTCTCGACAGGGACTTGGGAAATCAACAAAACATTGAACAATAATATCTATCGTGGTTTCAGACGCCAACTTCTTCAAGCCCTAAACAAAATCCGCTGCCCATCTCCTTCTCATCTCCATCAGTCACCCTCTCATCCCTATTCCATCTCTTCCTCAAATCACTTCCCCCTACATCTCTTCTATCCTCATCATGACAGTCATCGATCCTCCTCCCCCACCCACCATTCTCCTCTCCGACAAGCTAATGGCAATCACCAACCTAAACAATATAATACCGGTTCAACTCGATGTAAATGAAATGAAATACTCATCATGGGTGTATTTCTTCACCCATTTTTGTCGCGGAAATCTTCTAATGGATCACCTTGAAACCAAGAGTGGCCAAGATGCACCAAGCACCTCTTCGCCACCGGATGCGGAGTGGTTGAAAATTGATTCGATCCTCCTTTCTTGGATCTTTGTGACTATCTCCAAAACTCTACAACAACTGCTCGTTGTAGCCAACCCTAAAACGGCTCATGAAGCGTGGGAAACCCTAGCCGCCATATTTTCCGACAACAAAAGGACCTGTTCCATTGCTTTGAAAGCCGAGCTACGCTCCTTAAAACTTGGTGATATGGGCATTGATGCCTATTTTCGGAAAATAGAATCCATTGCAACGATACTAAATACTCTTGGCTCGCATTTAGAAGATGACGATGTGGTAACTTTTGCTTTGGAAGGGTTACCCGCGAAGTATGACAACGTGGCTACAATCATTGCTCATCGGGATCCCTTTCCCGATCTCAAAATCGTTAGGTCCATGCTCACCACGGAAGAGATGCGTTTAAAGGCTCGTACTCACGACCCGTTGCTCGATTCAACATCATCTTCACCCATGGTTCTGTTAGCAAACACCGGTTCCAATCCTCGTCGTTCATCGTCATCCATGGAGAAAGTTCATAAGCCGTGTATAAATTGGAGCAGGGATCGTGTCGGTTTGGTGCCTCATGCAAATTTTTGCATACTGGTACGCATGGTTTGCATGCAACAGTAGCTACCCAATCTCAACCAACACCCTCTAATTTCTCATCCAATGATATGCAAGCTTTGCAACACCTTTTAGCAAAGTTGGGATGCAATGGGACCTACAGTGGCCATAACAGTGGATAAACTACAAACCTTACACCCTCTGGACTGTCTACGCAGCCCATGGCTTTTCTGACTGGTCATGGACAGTCCACTACAACATCTGGCCTGTCTACATAGCTTCTGAATCCTACACAGCTTCTGAACCCCTCCCTTCACGGTATGATACGTCAAACTGTGGTCTATCACCACCCTGCCCAGGTCACCTATCCGACAGGTCACTTACCCGGTTCATCCACAGCAGTTCAGTCCACCTATCCAACAGGTCACTCTTTCGATCCTCTAGGCAGTTCATCAACAGCAGTCCACTCAACAGTTCACTTCCCTGGTTCAGCAGTCCAAACGCAGCAGTCCAATCATCCGGTTCAGCAGCAACCGGTCCAGTTCGCATACCCTGTTCATTTTGGCTTTGGTAACCCAGTTCAAACAGCCGGTATACTTGGGCCTCCTCCGGTTCAGTCCACGCAGGCAGTTCATAATCCTTTAGGAGGTTCGTTAGGGGCTATTACGGGTCAAGAGACTATTCTACCACATGCTTTTGCCACTACCACACATCATGAACCCGCTCCTGGTAATTGGAACATGGATACAGGTGCACTGATGTTTTGAATTCGAGTATTTATTCATCTGTTGCAGTTGATGATGGGCACACTATTCCCGTCACCAACTCTGGCCATAGCATTTTACCAACATCTTTTCGACCTCTTCACCTAAATAATGTTCTTATCACTCCTCATATTGTTAAAAATTTAATTTCTGTACGTCAGTTTGTATGTGAAAATTATTGCACGGTTGAATTTGATCCCTTTGGTTTTTCTGTTAAGGACTTTCAAACCCGTTAGGTGCTGCTCCGCTTTGATAGCACTGGCGATATCTACCCTGTCACCAAGCCTTCTCCCATTCCTCAAGCCTTCTTTACGAGTCAGTATACGTGGCACCAACGCCTTGGTCATCCAGGAAGTGAAGTGCTACGTCGTGTTATTTCTAATAATTCTATTTCATGTAATAAAGAGAAATCTCCCGTGCTTTGTCATGCTTGTTAGCTTGGCAAATACGTGCGACTTCCATTTGTTAGTTCATCTACTTTAGTTCAAAGTTGTTTCGATATTGTTCACTCGGATTTATGGCCTTCCCCAATACCGAGTCTATCTGGTTTCAAATATTATGTTATTTTTCTGGATCATTATTCTCAGTTTGTATGGGTTTATCCGTTAGTTAACAAATCTGATGTCTTATCCAAATTTACATTATTTCGCACATTTGTCAAAACTCAATTTAACCATGAAATCAAGTCCTTTCAGTGTGACCATGGTGGTGAATTTGATAACCATGGCTTTCATAATTTATTTAACAACAATGGGATAAAATTTCGTTTTTCCTGTCCCCGCACCTCCCAACAAAATGGTAAATCTGAACGAATGATTCGCACCATTAACAATCTTATTCGCACCTTACTTTTCCAAGCCCACTTACCCCCAAACTACTGGGTGGAAGCTCTCAACATGGCTATTCATCTCTTAAATATCCTACCCTCCCGTGCCATTGATAATGAAATTCCCTTTACACGCTTGTTTGGCACCCCTCCCGAATACCACCTTTTGCGTGTTTTTGGATGCCTTTGTTACCCTCACATAGACACCAATCAAAAACTTGGACCACGAGCCACACCATCCATCTTTCTGGGACATGCCACCAATCATCGTGGCTACTGTTGCTTAGACCTCAACACTAACAAAATCATTATATCCCGCCATGTCACCTTTGATAAGACTGTTTTTCCCTTTGGTACCACCACACCCACGGCAAAACCGTCCTACGACTTCTTGGATGATTCACCTAACCTCATATCCAACATCATAAAACTCACCCCAACACCAACTCCATCCACACAACCAACTATTCCTGAACCACCAACTACACCTACTTCCCCCATTTCACCCGTCCCTGACTCTCCACCTTCTCCCACTGTCACATCCCCAGACACACTTCCCTCCCCACAAATAACCACCCCTACTCCCCAACCTGCGACCCCGTTTCCGTTTCCCAAACTCCCCTCACTACTACTGACCCTAACACGACTACGACGTAGGTTCATCCCATAGTCACACGTTCCCGTGTCGGGACTACCCGTCCTAATCCTCGTTACGCTTGTCATGTGTCCTTAGTGTCTCCTTTACCTCGAACCTATAACGCTGCTTTCCACGATCCAAATTGGTTAAATGCTATGTATGATAAATTTAATGCTCTTATTAAGAACAACACTTGGATTCTTGTACCCCGCCCTATGGACACCAATATTATTCGCTGTATGTGGCTATTTCGCCACAAGTACTTGGCCGATGGTACTTTCAGTCGCTACAAGGCTCGCCTTGTCGCAAATGGCAGCACTCAGATAGAAGGGGTTGATGTTGATGAGACTTTTAGCCCAGTTGTCAAACCTGGCACTATATGCACAGTTCTCAGTTTGGCTGCTTCTAGACATTGGCCGGTTCACTAGCTTGATGTTAAGAATGCCTTTTTAATGGGGATTTATCTAAGACTGTTTACATGCACCAGCCCCCTGGGTTTCGTGATACTGAGCATCCGGATTATGTATGTTTGTTGCGCAGATCTCTGTATGGGTTGAAACAGGCTCCACGGGCTTGGTTTCAACGCTTTGCTATATATGTTCTTAGGATTGGCTTTACACACAGTCGATGTGACTCCTCCTTGTTTATTTATCATCATGGAGGGATGATCGCTTATCTTTTATTATATGTTGATGATATTGTCTTGTGACTTCTTCCGATGGATTACTACAGATATTGCATCTCTCCATAAGGAGTTCTCTATGATGATTTGGGTTCTCTAAATTATTTTTGGGCATCTCTTACACGTGACTCTTCCGGTATGTTTTGTCGAGCGCAAGTATGCTCAGAGATTCTTGAGCATGCTCACATGGTGATTGTAATTCCATCGAACTCAGTTGACACCGAGTCTAAAGTGGGAGATGATGGTATTTTGGTATCCGATCCCACATTATATCGGAGGCTTGCGGGGTCTCTTAAGTACCTCACATTCACTCATACGATATATCTTATCTTTGTCTGACGGTGTGTCTTCATATGCATGATCCGTGTAAAACCCTAAAATCGTATATGCGTTAAATGCCTATTTTGCCCCGCAAGTTAAATAATTACGAAAACTCGTCAACTTCGTTAAATACGTTTAACACATATCTCATAAATAACTTACGTAAGACAATGATGAATAAATTACACTTATTTCTACAAATTTTATATATGTATCACACAATATAAAGTTAATTGAACTATATCATATTATGTACTAGCTACAAACACTCAAATTAAACAAAATATAGCAAGTAAATATGGTAACTAATAAGATTGATTTTTAGTCTTTTGTTTTCCCCTTAATTAGGCCTAAACCCACGCCCCCCTATCTCCATTTAATCTAAATTCTTATAACCTACACATTTATATATGAAAGCATTAAATTGTTAAATCACAATCCCCACAATCTCGAAAATCACTCCCCATTTACCCCCATAATGCTAGCCGAACTTTTCTCCCCCCTAAACCCCTATTCACGTTTAATGTTGTTTCCTTTTGTTTCATTCTAAAAAAATCGAGAAAACCCTATTTTTCTCTACCAGTAGTGACATCATCACCTTGCCCATCCTTTTTTCTGTCGACATCAAGCAGGCTCTAGGGAGGTTTGTAAAGCGTCATGAAGGAGCCTTGGTCGTGGAATAATTGCTTCAAGGAATAGGTTTCTGGTTGTGGGTTGGGGGATCCTCCTGATCGTGGTTTCTAGGGCTAGACTAAAAGGTGTTGGTTGTTTTTCGTTTTGGCCTTGATTCATTCACCTCCTCACGCTACAAGGTAACGCCTAGCCTCCATTCACCTCGTCTATTTTTCCTTCTTTTTTTTATGATTTGATGACGTGTGGTGTCCAGACATGCGCAAGCTTTGGTACTTCTCTAACATGTCACATAAATAGTAAAACGAGGCTAAGCACATGAAATAATAAAATGGATTTCTTGAATCATGATTCTAAACGGGTATGTATAAATTCATAAGCTGGAAAACATAAAAGTTGGGCATGTTAAGATGATATATAAACAGGTCATACGGCTTTCATGGGTCATGGATGCGTTTGGATACGTAAAACATGTGATTATAATGGTTTTAATGGACCCTAAAACTGGACAGCATCATATGTCGAATTTGTGTGTGTCATAGATCGAATTTAGTAAGTGAAATAATCTGGGTTTTTATTGGAAAAGTTTATTCTATGTCTTAGTTAAGTTTTCCAAGTGGTTTGGTCGAATTTGGAGTTGTCTAAGTCGTATTTTTGAATTTTACAAGATCAAGTGTCAAAGCTGAGAAAACGGGTCTGAAATTTAGTGGGATTGTTTGATTTTTCATTTTCAAACCATAAGGAATTGAGAGCTCTCCTTTTACAGGAGTGACATTTAGGATATAAATGAATTTCTGGGAGTTTTGGGAATTTTTCCAAGGTGCCTAACAGGTCCAATAAGTGTAATCTTTTAAGGTGTATTTTTTGATTACTTTACGGACAGGTCTGGACTTGTGATTTTCCATAGGCCATTTGGCATAGAGATAGAACCCACCAATTTTGGAGACTCTTTTAAATCATATGGGAACCCCAGGATTTTACTTGATTTCATTTGAGCTAAGTAAGTATTTTATAAAATCGCTAAAGTCTGGTCCAAATATGAGTTTAAGAAAATGAAAGATAGAAAAAGGATATCAATAAGTAAAACACTTACACATGCATGAAGCTTATAAAATGAGTATATAAGTAATATATGATATCAATTCGTGTAGATACGTTGAAGGAGATCTGACGTTGCTTCCGTGTAACTTTCTTGTTTGCTTTGATTTCGTTGCTAAAGTACGGATATTCGACCTTACCTCTTAAGGTTTCTCATGATTCGTTTCCATCTTTCGATATTAGCTTGAACTGTTATGCTTTACTTTGAGCTCCTTATTAGGGCTTCCCTATGACTTTGCTATGCTCCCTTTGATATGAATTTTTGATATGAACTTTGATATGAATCTTTGATATGAACTTTGATATGAATCTTCGATATGAACTTTGATATGAACTTTGATATGAATTCTGATATGAACTTTGATATGAACTTTGATATGAACCCTTATGATATGATATGATTATGCTTTGACCCGTCAGTTTGATACCCGAGCCAAATATGTGTTCCTAGTCATGAAGGTAACATGACCGTGTCATTGATGCACCAATGGCATGACTCTAGTGTGTACGAGTGATGTTACACATCGTCCCCATTATGATATGATATGATTATGAGCTCACTATATGTATATGATTTGGCCACTATGATATGTTCCGGGCGTATGGATGCATCCAAGATATGATATGTTTTAGTGGATTTAACATGATATGATATGATATGAGTTATATGGTGAATGATGTAGGTGCACACGCTGCGTCTTCACATTCCGGAGCTAGCTACTCCATTTGTTACCGAGGTCTCCTCCTATTATGTATGGTATTCCGAGGTCACCCTCCGAATACAATGGTTACCTATGATATGATATGATATGATATGTTCCGGGCTCGTGGTAGATTTCTGACAACCCTTACACCTTTGATATACCTATATTGTACCTTTTCATATTCCCCAACGCACCATATTCTATGTTAATTGTTCATTACTCAGTACCCTTATATGACTCACTCTACTACCAAGATATATATATTTCATTTCTTTGATCTGTCAGACTCTCGTTCCGTTATTTCAGACTATCGTTCCATTCACGTACCGGGTTATTATGTGTTTATTTGATTTGTTTATGCTATTTATGTTTTAGGTGGCTACTGATTTTCCTGCTATGATGTGATTAATATGCGGTTATCCGAGTTACTGCTTTCATATGATGATATGTGATCTCACTATTATGTGAACCTCTCGAATTGTCGGTGACCATGCCAATGTATAATCGATAGTTTTGTCGGTTTATTATGTGTGCTTTGTTCGGTTAATCTTGTGGACTATGATTATCCCGTTGTATTCTTATCATTTATTGTTGACCGCCTTGTTTACATTACGCCTATGCTACGGTTTGATTGGGTAAATGGTTCAACGATGACGTATGGCTTGTTAATTTGTTGTCTGCTATGTCTTTGATTCATTCAATTATATCGTATGTTGTATTCCTACTTGTTACGTGTGACCGCCATGTGTTGACTAATGTTGGTACTTACGTTGATTATGATGTCGATTATGTTTTCAAATAAGTGTTTTTGACATGTGTGTTTGCCATGTTCACTTACTAATTAATTGCTTCCGCTTGCCTTAGATTTCTCTTTGACTTGTATGGCTTATGATTTCTGAATTGATTGTATCTTTGTATATGTTGTGTGGATATGACGTCGCTATGCTTGCTTATGTTTGATGACTTGTATGCCTGGTTTGTATGTGCTTGTATGCTTGTCATGATGCTTTGCTTTGCTTCGTTCTCCTTGTTATATGTGCTTTGGATATCTCAGTATAATTGTGTTCTGCGGGATCCTCTTTGACTCATTGTACTACCAGTCATTGCGACCTTGTTATCGGTTCCTTTGTTTCATTTCGTTTCGCTTTTATTTAGCTTTCATTTTGTTATATCTGCTCACTTTGGGCTTTTAAGCTCACCGCATTTCTTTTTCTGCGGTAGGTTTTAGGTTTGAAGATGGGCTTTGATGGGTGAGAGTTGGATTATCCGAGTGGACCAACCCTAGTTACCTTATTATTTGGACTTACTTTGAAGAGTTTTGTTTTGATATTTCATTTCATTTTGGATATTGTATTTTCCTCGTTTTCATGATTTGATACCTCATTTTAAGGTTTCGTTTGTAAATATTTTATTTGTATGTTCGATATGACACCGAATGTGACACTTCTACCCTTGTCGGGTTGGGGTGTTACAATTATGGTATCGAGCCCGATTTCGTCTTGTTGACCTTAGGATTGACTGTGGATTTGGGTAGACATTAGTCTTCCGTCATTACGATCTCTTCCGATTCCTTTTGATTGTTGTTCGATTTGACTTGATATTCTTTTGTCTTCACCGATTTGGCCTTCTTCGCTTTTGATTTTGCTATTTTAATTTCGCACATCCGCTTGTCGATCGTTAGATGGAGACTACCCGTAGAGTCAAGATGATGGTGCCGACCCGCGCTGTCGCAAGCGATCCCCGAGTGGAGAGGTTCGTAGTGAAGCCACACCGACCGCCGTCGGTCACCGGAGACATCGGATGTCTTTGGAGGAAGTGGACGGATCAACCAAAGATGCAAGACGGAGACAAGATTCAACCGTGGTCGAGAAGATTCATCTATTTCATATGATTGGGCGCAACCTGTGTTACTCGATTCGGTTGTCATGCGTTTGGAGACGGTTTGATATCTTGCTATGTGATTTTGATTGGCATTACTTTTCTTGATTCGTTCAGAATTCGGTTTGAATCGTGAAGTTTTATCGTTTGGCATTTTGTTAATATCTCAGCTTTTCTTTTGGATCGTCAGTAATGAGTCATGAGGAACCGTTTCGATCAAGTTGGTGGCTTTCTTTCTTTGTGGTATGGTAAGTTGGTTTGATGTATTATATGCTGCATGTATGTGGATCTGGTCTGTTTTGGTATATTGTTGCTACCTATGTGTATATCTGTTTTGATATTAGATATGTGGTTTGTCATGACCCGGGACAAAATATGATGACAATAAGGACTTGTTATATGATGCAAGTATTATGACGCCTGATCAACGTGATAATACCGAGATCATATAATTTGAACTTATTGAAATCATACGACGTCTTGGGAAATGCCTGTGGTTGGTACGTGAATGGAATATGACTTATATCCGTTATTTGTCACTCCTCATGTTCGACTGGAATTCTGTACCTCTTCGAGAGATTCTCATCGACATCTGTTACGTGTAAGTTTTGTACTCTTTGGGACCGAAATTGTTACGATTATGCGAAACTATGTATTGCTACGTCTGCATTAAACTTGTACGTCTCCGTGTACTTCTGCGACTTCAATTTTCGAGGACGAAAATTTTCTTTTAGAGGGGAAGAGTTGTAAAACCCTAAAATCGTATATGCGTTAAATGACTATTTTGCCCCGCAAGTTAAATAATTACGAAAACTCGTCAACTTCGTTAAATACGTTTAACACTTATATCATAAATAACTTACGCAAGACAATGATGAATAAATTACACTTATTTCTACAAATTTTATATATGTATCACACAATATAAAGTTAATTGAACTATATCATATTATGTACTAGCTACAAACACTCAAATTAAACAAAATATAGCAAGTAAATATGGTAACTAATAAGATTGATTTTTAGTCTTTTGTTTTCCCCTTAATTAGGCCTAAACCCACGCCCCCTATCTCCATTTAATCTAAATTCTTTTAACCTACACATTTATATATGAAAGCATTAAATTGTTAAATCACAATCCCCACAATCTTGGAAATCACTCGCCATTTACCCCCATAATGCTAGCTGAATTTTTCTCCCCCCTAAACCCCTATTCACGTTTAATTTTGTTTCCCTTTTGTTTCATTCTAAAAAAAAATCGAGAAAACCCTATTTTTCTCTCTACCAAAGTGACGGCACATCATCTCCTTGCCCATCCTTTTTTCTGTCGACATCAAGCAGGCTTTAGGGAGGTTTGTAAAGCGTCATGAAGGAGCCTTGGTCGTGGAATAATTGCTTCAAGGAATAGGTTTCTGGTTGTGGGTTGGGGGATCCTCCTGATCGTGGTTTCTAGGGCTAGACTAAAAGGTGTTGGTTGTTTTTCGTTTTGGCCTTGATTCATTCACCTCCTCACGCTACAAGGTAACGCCTAGCCTCCATTCACCTCGTCTATTTTTCCTTCTTTTGTTTCTGATTTGATGACGTGTGGTGTCCATACATGCGCAAGCTTTGGTACTTCTCTAACATGTCACATAAATAGTAAAACGAGGCTAAGCACATGAAATAATAAAATGGATTTCTCGAATCTTGATTCTAAACGGGTATGTATAAATTCATAAGCTGGAAAACATAAAATTTGGGCATGTTAAGATGATATATAAACAGGTCATACGGCTTTCATGGGTCATGGATGCGTTTGGATACGTAAAACATGTGATTATAATGGTTTTAATGGACCCTAAAACTGGACAGCATCATATGTCGAATTTGTGTGTGTTATAGATCGAATTTTGTAAGTGAAATAATCTGGGTTTTTATTGGAAAAGTTCATTTTATGTCTTAGTTAAGTTTTCCAAGTGGTTTGGTCGAATTTGGAGTTGTCTAAGTCGTATTTTTGAATTTTACAAGATCAAGTGTCAAAGCTGAGAAAACGGGACTGAAATTTAATGGGATTGTTTGATTTTTCATTTTCAAACCATAAGGAATTGAGAGCTCTCCTTTTACAGGAGTGACATTTAGGATATAAATGAATTTCTGGGAGTTTTGGAATTTTTCCAAGGTGTCTAAACAGGTCCAATAAGTGTAAACTTTTAAGGTGTATTTTTGATTACTTTACGGGACAGTCGGACTTGTGATTTTCCATAGGCCATTTGGCATAGAGATAGAACCCACCAATTTTTGGAGACTCGTTAAATCATATGGGAACCCCAGGATTTTACTTGATTTCATTTGAGCTAAGTAAGTATTTTATAAAAATCGCTAAAGTCTGGTCCAAATATGAGTTTAAGAAAATGAAAGATAGAAAAGGATATCAATAAGTAAAACACTTACACATGCATAAGAAGCTTATAAAATGAGTATATAAGTAATATATGATATCAATTCGTAGATACGTTGAAGGAGATACGACGTTGCTTCCGGTGTAACTTTCTTCTTATGCTTTGATTTCGTTGCTAAGGTACAGATATTCGACCTTACCTCTTAAGGTTTCTCATGATTCGTTTCCATCTTTCGATATTAGCTTGAACTGTTATGCTTTACTCTAAGCTCCTTATTAGGGCTTCCCTATGACTTTGCTATGCTCCCTTTGATATGAATTTTTGATATGAACTTTGATATGAATCTTTGATATGAACTTTGATATGAATCTTCGATATGAACTTTGATATGAACTTTGATATGAATTCTGATATGAACTTTGATATGAACCCTTATGATATGATATGATTATGCTTTGACCCGTCAGTTTGATACCCGAGCCAAATATGTGTTCCTAGTCATGAAGGTAACATGACCGTGTCATTGATGCACCTATGGCATGACTCGAGTGTGTTCGAGTGATGTTACACATCGTCCCCATTATGATATGATATGATTATGAGCTCACTATATGTATATGATTTGGCCACTATGATATGTTCCGGGGGGCGTATGGATGCATCCTAGATATGATATGTTTTAGTTGATTTAACATGATATGATATGATATGATATGATTTATATGGTGAATGATGTCGTGTGCATATGCGTCTTCACATTCCGGGAGCTAGCTACTCCATTTGTTAATCGAGGTCTCCCTCCTATTATGTATGGTATTCCGAGGTCACCCTCCGAATACAATGGTTACCTATGATATGATATGATATGATATGTTCCGGCTCGTAGTAGATTTCGACAACCCACACCTTTGATATACCTATATTGTACCTTTTTGTATTCCCAACGCACCATATTCTATGTTAATTGTTCATTACTCAAGTACCCTTATATGACTCACTCTACTACCAAGATATATATATTTCATTTCTTTGATCTATCACACTCTCGTTCCGTTATTTCGGACTATCGTTCCATTCACGTATCGGGTTATTATGTGTTTATTGGCTCGATTTTCCTGCTATGATGTAATTAATATGCGGTTATCGAGTTACTTTTTTCATCGATGATATGTGATCTCACTATTATGTGAACCTCTCGAATTGTCTCGTGACCATGCCAATGTATAATCGATAGTTTTGTCGCTTTATTATGTGTGCTTTGTTCGGTTAATCTTGTGGACTATGACTATCCCATTGTATTCTTATCTCATTTATTGTTGACCGCCATGTTTACATTACGCCTATGCTACGATTTGATTGGGTAAATGGTTCAACGTGTGACGTATGGCTTGTTAATTTGTTGTCTGCTATGTCTTTGATTCAATCAATTATATCGTATGTTGTGTTCCTACTTGTTACGTGTAGGACGCCATGTGTTGACTCATGTTGGTACTTCGTTGATTATGATGTCGATTATGTTTTCAAATAAGTGTTTTGACATGTGTATTTGCCATGTTCACTTACTAATTAATTGCTTCCGCTTGCCTTAGATTTCTCTTTGTCTTGTATGGCTTATGATTTCATGAATTGATTGTATGCTGTATATGTTGTGTGGATATGACGTCTGCTATGCTTGCTTATGTTTCAGTACTTGTATGTCTAGTTTGTATGTGCTTGTATGCTTGTCATGATGCTTTGCTTTGCTTCATTCTCCTTGTTATATGTGCTTTGGATATCTGTATAATTGTGTTCTGCTGGATCCTCTTTGACTCATTGTACTCTGGTCGCTGCGACCTTGTTATCAGTTCCTTTGTTTCATTTCGTTTCTACTTTTATTTAGCTTTCGTTTTGTTATATCATTCCTTTGGGCTTTTAAGCTCGGTAGCATTTCTTTTCCTTGGCGGGTTTTAGGTTTGAAGATGGGCTTTGATGGGTGAGAGTTGGATTATCCGAGTGGACCAACCCTAGTTACCTTATTATTTGGACTTACTTTGAAGAGTTTTGTTTTGAAATTTCATTTCATTTTGGATATTGTATTTTCCTCGTTTATATGATTTGATACCTCATTTTTAAGGTTTCCGTTTGTAAATATTTTATTTGTATGTTCTGATATGACACCAGAATGTGACACTTCTACCCTTGTCGGGTTGGGGTGTTACAATCCGCGAGAGCCTCATTTCTCTTCTCTCAAACGGATTTTGCGCTACATCCGGGGTACTTTGGATCATGGGTTACAGTTGTATTCATCTTCGACTACCTCATTAGTTGCTTATTCTGATACTGATTGGGTTGGTTGCCCAACTACTCGGCGGTCCACTTCTGGCTATTGTGTATTTCTTGGCAACAATCTTCTCTCATGGTCCTCTAAGCGTCAACCGACTCTGTCCCGTTCTAGTGCTGAGGCAGAGTATCGCGGGGTTGCCAATGCAGTTGCTGAAACGTGTTGGTTGCGGAATCTTCTTCGTGAGCTTCATACTCCGGTATCTTCCGCAACTTTTGTATATTGCGACAATGTTAGTGTTGTATACCTGTCCTCAAATCCGGTTCATCATCAAAGGACCAACATATCGAGATTGACATTCATTTTGTTCGGGACTTGGTGGCTACAGGCCAAGTCAGAGTTCTTCATGTGCCTTCTCGCTATCAGTTTGCGGATATCTTCACTAAGGGATTGCCTTCAACTTTATTTGAAGAATTTCGTGACAGTTTCAGTGTTCGGTGTCCTCCCGCTCAAACTGCGGGGGTATGTTAGTATTATGTATTATTGTAAGATATGTATTAGGCCCTATTCCCTAGGACGGGCTCAAGCCCATGTTCTCCTAGGGTTATCTGTGTATTTGTAGGTCTCGACAGGGACTTGGGAAATCAACAAAACATTCAACAATAATATCTATCAAGCCTAAGAGAAAAAGGCGAAGACATGTATCTTCTGATTCTGATGGCAATGGAAAGAGAGTGGGGATGAAAAGGAGAGAGAGGGAGAGTTTTTTGTATCACAGTTCTGATGGAGGGAGAGCTAAGAGTAAAAGGAAAAGCCTTGTATCTTCGGATTCCGAAGACGATGGAAAGAGAATGGAGAGGAAGAGGAGTGAGAGGAAGAGGGAGAGTCTTGTATTTCATAGTTCCGATGGAGGGAGAGCTAAGAGTAGAAGGCGAAGACATGTATCTTCTGATTCCGATGGCAATGGAAGGAGAGTGGGGAGGAAAAGGAGAGAAAGGGAGAGTTTTGTGTTTCACAGTTTTGATGGAGGGAGAGCTAACAGTAAAAGGCAAAGCCTGGTATCTTTGGATTCCTACGGTGATGGAAAGAGAATGGAGAGGAAAAGGAGTGAGAGGAAGAGGGAGAGTTTTGTGTTTCACAGTTCTCATGGAGAGAGAGCTAAGAGAAGAAGGCAAATGAAGAAAAACAGATTCTAATGATAACCAAACACTTTTATTACTTCTGAATCAACAATACAAAATCAGATCTTCTATTCTCAAATAGAATGAATCAATAACCTGATCTCAATCAAATAACAACAACTAATAACAATGAAGTAACAAAGTATTTTGATCAAGACAATCAAAACACTAATTAGGGTTTTCTTTAGTGAGAGAGTATATCGTAAGTTTGAGAGAGAGAGAGATTAGCAGAGATGAAAGTTATAATAGATGACTCAAGAATCCAGCTTATATAATCTTGATAATTCCATTTTGCCCCTTCAACCTTAAAACTTGCTGAAAGCTATCCAAAATATTATCCAAGCTAAACAACTTTACACATCCAGTCCTTCCAGTAATAAACCTTCTAACTTCAGTACTCAACACTCTCTAGAAGTAAAACTGAATAAACACAAACAAAGACTAACTCAGATATATCACAATCAGATTAATAACAAGTATTTAGACTATAATTCTCAACACCCCCTTTAATCTGATAAGTGATATATATCAAACATCCCAAGATTTTTAACCAAAAAATCATGTTGTAATGTGTCCAACCCCTTGGTAAGGATATCTGCAATTTGATTTGCAGAATCCACTTTAACAGTTTTAACAACACCATTTAAAATATTTTCTCTAACAAAATGTAAATCAATCTCAAGATGTTTTGTTCTTTCATGAAAAACAGGGTTGGCTGCTATTTTAATAGCTGATTTACTGTCACAGTGAAGTGGAACAGGTAAAAGATCAGAAATTTTAAGATCTTTTAAAATTTTTAAAATCCAGATTACTTCACTGGTTACTGAAGCAAGAGCTTTGTACTCTGCTTCAGTTGAGCTTTTAGAGAGAGTATGTTGTTTTTTACTTTTTCAAGATGCTAGAGACCCATTCAAAAAAACAAAATAGCCAGTAACTGATCTCCTTTTTTACAATACACTTAGCCTAATCAGCATCAGAATAAGCAAGAAGAGACATACCAGAATTTTTTGTAATATGAATACCCAAACCTGGAGCTCCTTTAAGATACTTAAGTGTCTTTAAAGCTATTCTAAGATGAGACTTAAGAGGAGAATGCATGAACCGACTTAAGCATTGAGCAACATATGAAATATCGGGCCTAGTATTAGTCAAGTAAATAAGCTTTCCCATAAGCTTCGATAATCGATAACATTGTCTAGTAAAGGATCATTATCGGTAGCCTCATTAGATAAAACCAATTTAGGCGCAAAGGAGTTTTAGAAGGTTTTGACCAAGCATACCATACTCACTTAACAAATCTAAACAAGATTTCTTTGATTTAAACAAATTCCTTTATCAAGTCGGCGAACTTCAATACCAAGAAAATATTGTAACTTTCCTAGATCCTTAATCATTAACTTAGTTTTAAGGAAAGTTTTGAAGCTATTAATTTCATCAATATTATTTCCGGTAACAATAATGTAATCAACATAGACAAGCAATGCAGTAAAGACATCATCTTTAGATTTTGTATATAAAGAATAATCACTTTTACTTTGCACAAAACCATTTTCAATAAGAGCATATGTTAGTTTAGCATTCCATTGCCTAGGAGCTTTTTTTAAACCATATAAAGACTTTTTAAGCCTACAAACTCTATTATCACCTTCAGGAAAGAATCCTCAGGTAATTTCATATAAACAGTTTCTTCAAGATCACCATATAAAAAAGTATTATTAACATCAAGTTGAAAAATAGGCCGATTATATTATACAAACAATATTAAGCAAGCATCTAACTGTAACAATTTTAACAACAGGAGAGAAAGTCTCTTCATAATCAATACCTTCCTTTTGATTATACCCTTTAGCAACAACTCTAGCTTTATATCTGTCTATTTCTCCATCAGACTTATACTTAATTTTGAATACCCATTTACTTCCTATAGCTTTTCTACCAGGAGGTAACACAGTAACTTCAAAGGTATCATTTCTATATAAAGCCTCAATCTCATTATTCATAGCATCAGTCCAATAGATAGATTTAACAGCCTCAAAATAATTTCTTGGTTCATGACTTTTGTTCAATTGAACAGTAAAACAATAATTTCTGGAATTAAGTTTAGAATAGTTAACAAACTTTTCAATTCCATACTTAACTTTAGATTCAACCACAAAATCATTATAATTCTTAGGAAAAGCAGAAGGTCTAGAAGACCTTCTCAAAGGTACTTCTGCCTGAACTGGAGAATTTGAATCAAGATTCAAATTACCCTCAGAAATATTATTATCATCAAGTGTAGTTACCACCTCATCCTCATCAGCAAAAACACTATTGTAATCATTATGATCGTGTAACATGGTCTCTACCGGATGGAGGAGAGCGGCCACCTTCACTTTGTGACTCAATGTCACTATTGATTAGGGTCTACTCTCTTCATCATTAGGCGATTCGGGTTTCATTATCAAAAAGTTCAAGCGATTTAAGTCTTGAAAAACATTTTCAGAATTAGAATTGTTCTTATCAGCAGTTGAGTCTTTAAAAGGAAAAACAGACTCAAAAAATTTAACATCTCTAGAAAATATGAAATGATGCTTATCAAGACTATATAACCTATATCCCTTTTTAGAATTAGAATACCCCATCATAACACATTTCTCAGATCTACTACCAAGTTTATCATGATTATTAACAATAGTAGCAAAGCACAAACAACCAAACATTCTTAAATTGCAGAGAGTAGGTCTTTGATTATATATCATCTCAAAAGGAGATTTTCCATTAAGCACGGAAGAAGGCAATCTGTTAATAAGAAAAGTAGAAGAATACACTCGGTCCAAAACTTAAGTGGAATTCCCACGAAACATAAGGGATCTAGCAACATTCAAAAGATGCTATGTTTCCTTTCAATAATACCATTTTTTGTGGAGTGTATGCACAAGAAGTCGATGGGCAATTCCTTTTCATCACATAATTTTGAGAAAGAATGATTAACAAATTCGATTACCATTATCACTTCTAAAACTCTTAATTTTTCTATCAAACCGAGTTTCAATCATGTTATAAAAGATAGTGATATAATGAATAGTTTCATCTTTAGTTTTAAGTAAGTATACCCATATGCCCCTAGTGTAATCATCCACAATAGTCAAAAATACTTGTAACCTTCTTTACTAGCAACCTTATAAGGCCCCCATAGATCAAAATGAACAAGTTCACCCAAAACAGTAGAAGTATGATCACTTAAAGGAAAAGGTTCCCTAGTTTGCTTAGCTCTTTGACAA
This sequence comes from Chrysanthemum lavandulifolium, assembly GCA_022545495.1. Taxonomy (NCBI): domain Eukaryota; kingdom Viridiplantae; phylum Streptophyta; class Magnoliopsida; order Asterales; family Asteraceae; genus Chrysanthemum; species Chrysanthemum lavandulifolium. The sequence goes on along the minus strand of CM040241.1, from coordinate 32,016,420 downwards.
GTTTCACAAAATAAGTTTTGATTCTTTGAAGCAAGCTTCAAATCTGTTTTTAAAACATTTAGAACAGGGTCTACAGGGTGACCAAGCCTGCAGTTCCAGTCATAGTAAGAAAGTGTATTATTACTTTGAAAAGAGGTACCTCCAGAATTGAAATAATATAAACCACCACACTGATTACCAGTCCTCAGAACATTTCCCAGATTCAAATCCTGATTCAAGAAATAACATTTGTTCTCATCAAAGGCAACAACAATTTTATTATCTTTGGCCAATTTATGAACAGAAATTAAGGTAACACAATATTCTGGAATAATCAGAACATTATATAATATTAAAGAATCAGCTAGTTTGAGATTCCCAATTTTAGTAATCAAAGCTTGGTTCCATTTTGATGACCAACTTTTATTTGAAGATGAGAAATATCAAAACATTTACCAAGTCCCTGTCGAATGTGTCATATCTTTGGTTAGCACCGTAATCCACAATCTTTCCATCAGAACTAAGTTTAGATTTTAAATTGGTATTTGTGGAAAAAAACTTGTGAAAATTTTGATTGAAAACCTTACTAGTATTAAAATAAGTACCTGCCATATTGGCCTGCACACTATTCCCTTTAATATAGTTGTCTTTGAAGAGAGAGATAAGAGTAGTAAGTTGTTCATCTGTAAAACCAAAAGATGAACTAGACCCCACAGAATTATTATTATAAAATCTTTTTTGAGAAGTCTGAGGTCTGTTATTGTTACCCTTTTTTCCAAAATTTGGAGGATACCCGATCAATTTAAAACATCTGTCCTGATTATGTCCATTAAAACCACAGTGATCACAAACAAGAGCAGAACCAATATTTCTTCTATTATCAGATACTTTATTAAAGTTTGCAATAGCTGGATTAGCCTAAGTATTCTGATTAATAGATCTACTATTCTGACTAGTTTGATTATTAGCCTGAGTATTCACAACTCTAGTAGCAAAAGCAGAATTATGATTCCTACTAGAACTACCAGACACAACATTTCTATGGTTTTCTTCACTACTGATAATAGCATAAGCACCTTTAACATCAAGCAAAGGATCTCTAGAAAGAATATTACTTCTTATTTGCATGTAAGTATCATCCAGACCCATTAAGAATTGCATAAGTTTCATAAGTTGGTTATGCTTTTTAAATCATCAGCAGCATGATAAGTGCATCTAGGTAATTGAACCATAGCATCAAATTGTTTCCACAAAGTACTTAGCTTATTAAAATATTCAGAAATAGTAGTGCCATTCTGAGTTAAAGAATGAATTTTATGATGCAGATTAAAAGAAACAGAACCATCAACCCTGTCAAAGGTATCTTTTAACTCATTCCAGACACTAGAAGCACTTTTGGAAAATATTTGACCAAGAAACAACTCTTTAGAGATGGAATTTAGAATCCATCCCAACACAATAGCATTAACCCTATCCCATTGTCTTCCCAAAACTTCATCAACATTAGACCTTCTACAAGTGCCATCAATAAAACCAGTTTTATTTTTTCCTTCTAATGCTAACATCATAGCACAAGACCAGACATTATAATTCTCAGTTCCTTTTAGTTTTATTGAAACCACAGTCAAAGAAGCTGAATCATTAGGGTGTAAATGTAAAGGATGACTCAAATCCAATTTACTTATTAAAGTGACAGGGTTATCAGCTTCATACTCATCATCAGTATAACCATGAACAGAATTATAGAATTATGAACATACATGATTCAAGAACAGATAAACAATCACACAAGAAAGATAAAGAAAGAAGTTCCCAGGCTTTCCTTGCCACTAAAGTGGTAGGTCAAGGGCGCACACAAGCACACTAGAATAGAAACAAGATTAAAAGAAAAAAAACTCAACCACAACCAATCAAAAATTCCAATAATCCCAAAACCTATCCTCCGACAATCTAGACAGAAAAATAAGAACATAAATTAAAGAGAGAGTGCGAGAGGTGTTACAGAGCACGCAATATTAATTAGCAGCGGAATAACAGACCTACTATACTCTATATTCACTTAGTCTAGAGATATAGCATATATAAAGCAAGAACCCAGCACCAAGATCCAATAACCAACAAACCCTAATCCAGAACCACTTCCAATATTTACCAAACACCAGATCTTAACGATTAACCAAACTTAATCGACTCCAGAAGCCTTTAATCACAAAAGCCCCAAAATATACCAAACCCTAATTTTTCAGAAATTAGGGGTTTTCCAGAAACCTTCAAGATTAACCAAATTCACCACAAGATCTATCAATTAACACACGTTAATTGATCAAGAACCAATCAATTTTTAAAAAACCCAATTTTCAAAACCGATATTCAGAGCAAACCTGGCTCTGATACCATGAAGAAAAACATATTCTAATGATAACAAAACACTTTTATTACTTCTGAATCAACAATACAAAATCAGATATTCTATTCTCAAATAGAATGAATCAATAACCATTTGATCTCAATCAAATAACAACAACTAATAACAATGAAGTAACAAAGTATTTTGATCAAGACAATCAAAACACTAATTAGGGTTTTCTTTAGTGAGAGAGTATATCGTAAGTTTGAGAGAGAGAGATTAGCGAGATGAAAGTTATAATAGATGACTCAAGAATCCGACTTATATGATCTTGATAATTCCATTTGCCCTTCAACCTTCAAACTTGCTGAAAGCTATCCAAAATATTATCCAAGCTAAACAACTTTACACATCCAGTCCTTCCAGTAATAAACCTTCTAACTTCAGTACTCAACCCTCTCTAGAAGTAAAACTGAATAAACACAAACAAAGACTAACTCAGATATATCACAATCAGATTAATAACAAGTATTTAGACTATAATTCTCAACAGCAAAGCCTTGTATCTTCGGATTCCCAAGACGATGGAAGGAGAGTGGAGAGGAAAAGGAGTGAGAGGAAGAGGGAGAGTCTTGTCTTTCATAGTTCCGATGGAGGGAGAGCTAAGAGTAGAAGGCAAAGCCTTGTATCTTCTAAATCCGACGACGATGGAAGGAGAGGGGATCGGAAAAGGAGTGAGAGGAAGAGGGAGAGCTAAGAGTAAAAGGTAAAGCCATGAATCTTCTAATTCCGAAGACGATGAAAGGAGAGTGGATAGGAGGAGGAGGGAGAGGAAGATGCCAATGGCAATGAGGGGATACACAAGAGAAAAGGAAAGGAAATGATAGAATAACATTAGACTTCTAAGGTCCATCGGTCTAATTCTGATTTGATTTTTGCTCTTTCTGTATCGCTCATGATTTGATTGACAAAATTGCAACCAAAATGGATGGAAATGCAGACACAATAAACGAATATCTAACAAGAATTTAGATACTCAATGTTATTTCTTTATTTTCTTTTATACTTGTAACATAGATTATGGGCATTAAAATATAACTTCCTATTTGATTTATCAGTTAAATAGTTAACTAAAGGGAGAACCAAGGGTTCGTCGATCAAGTGTCGAGTTTGAGATCTGTTTGATTGCATACTGCGTACATTAGGAAGTTTGTTATTTTTTCTTTTATTTATATGCTTTACAAACTCGTATTAATAATCTAGTCCATGCTTCTGCTAGGGATCTATTTACCACTTGTTAAGAGTATCTTGTGTTGAAGAAATCATGGCTGATCCATTGTAAAAAAAAATTGCAGCATTCAGAATCTATAAAGTGAATCTGGTCAAATTATGTGCCTGTTCTTTGTAATGCTAGTTAACCAAACATGCTTTTAGTTTTCATCAAATATAACACTTACATATGACATAACGATTAAAAAAACTCATCTGAAAATCCAAGTCAAGTTTAGGTTCAGATGTACACAACCACAATTTCAAGAACATTGGAACCCTAAATTAGCCTTCATTAAAGTAAAAAAAGTCGATCCAGTTCAGGAGATGGCGAGACACATAACCCAAAATTAATTTCGTTAGAGTTCCACTGAAAATAAAAAAATAAGTAAAATGCATGTCTATTGCTTGGAAGGCAATTATCCTAACCGTTGGACTACAAACGCTTTGATGTAAGCTTCACTTGACAAACTCGAATTATTAAGGTACCAACTACCCCGGGTTCGCCTCCTGGAAAAAATCATGTAGTGTTAACTCAAGTTTGTTTGAATGACATTATTTCTCATTTGGACCAAATTCTATTGAAAATACTTCATGTATTTTATCGATTAAACTCTTTGATCAAGTGAGCTTTTTTGATACATATAGCTACTCAAACTATAGCAAAAGGTCGGTTTTGAGTGTCGTCATGTCCTGAACTTGATCGATTTCATGTACTTTATGTAAATGTGATTAATAATCATTCAGACGCTAGCTGCTTTTACAGTTCCATTGCTTTCGAAATTCTGGTTGTCAAAAATGTTGGACCCGTTTAATGTCTTGGAAGCCAAAAAAGCCTGCAAGTTCTTCAGGTTTGGGCCAACAGGCTAACAAACCCAATAGATGAATGAACATGGCAGTTATATAAATGGTTATTATTATTAGGTTATGTCGTTTAGTTGTATATGAAACGTTGTGATGCTTCTACATATCGATTCATCATGTATATATCTGAAGATTTTGTAACAAACAATGCAACCTCTTTAGTTTTTATATATCAGATTAAAAGGGGTTCACCCATCTTCTCTTTGTTTCATTTTTTATTGATTCTATGATAATATTGGCATGATGTTGTTTGATTATTTTCGATCCTGGAAACCCCCTTCAGAACCTGTAAACAAAAAATTGCACACAGAGACGAGTTAAATTCTAGATGAGTCGTTTTTATCAGATACACTTTTTACAATTTATCATTACTCATTCAATCGATACATCTTAATTTTCATTTAAAATTAAACTTAGCATGTGATATACATTGTATCAGACATGTTTAACCTTTGATTATGATATATCTCATAGAGTATTTAAAATATGTTTTGGCATCCACAGAAGTTTTATGAAGGATTAGAATATATTGTTTTATAGTTTTATACATAGTCATGACCAGCCATGCAACCGAATTATGAAAGACATGCCCCGTGGTCGATCGATTAAAATTGGCCCAGTCACAACATATAATCCTCGACGGCTCAGACGTACTCTAGCTAGACGATGCTAAAAATAAGCAAATAAAAACACAAACACTCTAATCTTTAGGACTGTAAACTAATGTCTTCAATCTTCAATTCTTCTAAAGTCTTCAATGTACACATCTTCTTCCTCTTTCTTTAAATGTCACGAGAATCAAGACAATTATCAAACAAAATCAAGTAACCTTGATATTCTTAACTCACATCAAACATACTTTATATGTGCCTAACTATCTCGAATTTGAGTTAGAGTGTTTTATCGAGTTTGTACGAAACACACACAAACTATGACCTTAAGACAAATGTTATATCATACTTAAAAACGAATTTTCTTATGTTCTAAAAGGTATTACTCATATATATATATTCTATTTAGATATTTCAAAGAGTGACTATATTAGGGCTGATCTGTTTTTATTTATACCAATTAAGGTCACCCATTTTTAAAAACCATTGTTTAGGTCGTATTAATTTGCTTTTGTTTATACTATACTTAAAACGAATTTTCTTATGTTCTAAGAGGTATTACTCATATATTATCTTTAGATATTTGGAAAAGTGACCATACTAGAGTTGATCTATTTTATTTATACCAATTAAGCAGATTCACCCGTTTTTAAAAACCATGTTTTAGGCCATCGGAATTTAAACAAATTACGGTAAAATATTTAGTAGAAATTTGCGAAACAACAAAATTTAAGCTTACCCGAATGTAAACCTTAACGCGAGCAAGTTATACCTTTGCAAATTGCCTTTGATACCATAAAGGGCATTCCAATGAACAGTAATTATTATTGGAAAGTTATAATATGTTAAAGTTGGTTTCACTTTCTCCGTTACCACAATTCTACGACATACATTTGGATGAAATTGTCATATAGAAAAACTACTTATAATACCTGTGCACGCACAAGGTTTTGACAAAAAAAATATTTTGTATCAATGCTAAAAATTATGTCTTTAAAGGTAATTACATATAATTATATACTTATGCACAAATTTTTCATTATTCATTATATGAATTAGAATTTTGTATAATCAAATTTTGTAAAAAAAATTTGTTAGATAACTCAAGATTCAACTACATTTAGCTGATATAGATGTTGATGTTCCTATTTAAATTTCATTGATATTATGATGTACACAAGATGCGAGTTTAGTTGCACATAATAAACGTTGATGAAGTTAAAATATACTCCTTAAAGTTTTTAGAAATGTTTTTCTACATATCCTTATATAAATAAATAAAAATTACATGAGTAGTTGTTATAAGTACAATCACATTTTTTTTTCTTATTATAGTAGCTCGTACTTACAATTTGATAATTATATTCCCGTTTTCAATAATTTAGCCGTATTTAATATTCAAATTCGTGTCCACATTTGTCATACTTTTAATATGAAATAAATGAGTACTTAATAAACATTTATAGTTAAAAAATGACATTTATAATCTTATGTATATTTATATGTTGGAGTTTTAAAACAACATGTATATTGTATTTTTAAGTTATAAAGTATAAGGGGTATAAAATATAAGGGAGTTTTTGTTTAATTTCAAAGTTATTAAAAAACATAGAAACTTATAATATTACACTTAACTCTATACAATTTTTAAAAAATTAACCACTAAAGTTTTATTAATTACCCCCTCTTTTTTAATGTTTTTGTTTTCACAAATTTGACATCTATATTTTTATGTGTTTTTCTTCTCAACCAAATTTCTTCACCAAATAAACTAAAGGTTGACCAAAATCAATTTAATTTTGACTTTTATTAACCAATCACGTCGCCCGATTTTGCTTACGTGGCAAAATCAACCTCTCCTATTGGTCTAATTTTTTTTCAATGAGAAGGTTTTTGCAAAAATACTCCGAAATATTGTAATTCTTTTATTATATAAAAGACTAATAATACATTGATGGGTATGGATCAATTGAGAAAAAACCTTAAAATTAGAAGGATGAAAAATAAACATTACCAAACATTTGAGATACACCAACTTGAATTAATACACCTGTACTATTCATTTAGACGCATCTTAAATAGTTTTAAAAGGGATTTTGAAGTGAAAATAATACAAAGTGGTACTATCAACGCATTCGACGCACAAAGGACGCAAAATAATAGAATTCGCCTAACTTGATGATATGCATTTTTTATTTATGTAAATTTATCTAACTTTGAGATAGTATATATTATGATACATATAAAAAAACGTGATGCATAAAGTAACTCCAATACTGTCTCTTATGGGTTATGGGTCCAAATACTGTTTTTCAAGGTTTCTGAGGGAGGTTGTAATGTAGACAGTCTTACCCTTACTAAGGAAGAGAGGCTGTTTCCCGTTCTACTTAAGGTTAGAAAATGACCCCCAACCTATCACCCCCAACCTTTTTGTGGGGAGTGGGGATTGATCCCTTGACCTCTAGGTTGAGAGACAATGGGTTTTTCAACTGATCCAACCCTACTATTCTAGCCCATGACAATATATGAACTTATGAAAGTATAGATGGGAGATGTCGACCGTTTTCATTCATTCAATTCTAAACTTAAGTTATTAGGGTTTTGTTTCTTATTTTTGATCTTAACTCTTTTTGCCAAAGGTTACAATGATAGAACTTGCCCTTGCTATTCATGAAGAGATACTCGTACGCATGGAAGTAAGAGATCTTATCTGGTCTAAAAATGTATGGTCACAAAATATATACAATAATTGAAATTTAAAAGTTTAGTATACACAATAAGAAAAGAAAAAGTTCAGTATACATAATAATAAAAAGTGTCAAGTATAATACATTTTCAAGCAATTAAGCCTAAAAAGAAAGTAGATAATAATGAAATTGGAGATACAAGGATCAATGCTTATAGCAGTGTACGTGTTATTGGAACTTTACTCTAAATCTCAAAGAACTCTTTTAACTTTTTATTTTCATGGGAGTTAGCTTGTAGAAGCTATTAGAGCCTAACGTGTGGTGACCTTAGGTCAAGCTTTAACCTTTGTCACATCAGCGCCACATCAGCCTTAACATTTTACCTTAACTCACCAAAAAATACCCCTTATCATAACATTCCCATGTTAAAGTTTAACATTTAATATTTTCAAATTCAACCCCTAAACTAAAACAAACACTTCATTTATTAAAAAACACATCATTAATTCAAAAACATATTACAATACGAAATTAAAAAAAAAAAAAAAAAAAAAAGAGGTTACAATGAAATAAAAAAACACACTACAAATTAAACTACAACATAAAGGAAATGACGAAAATACAATCTAGTGACGAGATTGCAAGTTATATTTTTTGATGATTCGGTCTTTTTCTTCATTGATCCAAGCCACGACATTTGGATCTTTGCTATCAATGTCAATCATCAAAAATTTCATCTCTTCCAACCTTGTTATCGTTTCATCTTTGACTTGGTTGGCCCGATACGCCGCTTGGACGGTTTCACGTTTGATACGATACTCATTTGTCACAGTTTCGGTGAATTGGCTTAACGAGCTGGTTCCTCCGGTGCTCGCTCCCCCAGTACTTATCGTGCTCTCGAATCTTGCTTTCTTAGAAGCACGTTTTTTCCCATGAGGCGTGGTTGTTCATCATGACCAAACAAAGCCTCGTTTTTTTGGCTTGGGACATTGCCGGTTAAATCAACCGGATCCGGCGAGTCCTATTTCTTATGCTTACGCAAAATATCCCAAGCATTATCGAGAGCAAACGGCGTGGATTTGTGCTCGTCACGATACATTTTCTTCACCCGTTTGAGGACATCCATCTCACTTTCTCCATTTCTCTGTTCCCGTTGCGTACGTTTGAAATACGCGTTGAACTTTGTGCAATCACGGTTCAACGTTTTCCAATTGCTTGTTATCATATCCTTGGTGCGTCGTTGAAAATTGAGTCTATTGAACTCATTTCTGACCCGATGGCAAAATGTATCATATCCTTGTGCATGCCCGACCATCGGATCCTCCGTAACAGCTACATAACATGTGCCAAGTAATTCTTCCTCTTTTGGCTGCCAACGTCTAGCAACGCAGTGTTCGTCATCATCATCGATTGGTTCAAGGTCTTTGGATTTTTTGGTCTTTTGTTTACCACGACTTTTGGGCTTTAGAGGAGACGTGGTGTTTCGGGAATATCATGTGTTTCAGTTTGTGAATGTTGTGACTGTTGTGAGAATTGTAGATTTTGAAAATTGGTGTTTAGTGTGTTTTGTTGACTTTGTTGCCAAAACATAGATTGTTGATGTTGTAGGAAAACATCTTGGCTCGACATGCCTTGTGGGTTGGGAAAAGAGACTTTGGGGTTTGGAGATGAACCCGCGTTCGGGTTTGAAGATGAACCCGGGTTTGAGGTATTCCACCCACCACCGAGAAGATTCATGAATGTATCATGGTTGTTTTTGCCTCCCGGTCTTTTTTTTAGTAATTGGAAGTATAAGTTTGAGAGGATTGAGTAGTGGAAGTGTGAAAAAAATGGTGTTTTATTTGGTTATTTATAGTGGTAATAAAATGGTTTTGATTTTTTTGAAAGTAGCCGTTATTATACATTGGGGGGGGGGGGTGTTAAATGATTTTTTTTCTCTCACGGCTTTCCCTCAACGCAGTGTTATTTCCCTAATGTTGGGGTGTTACGCAGCGTTATTTCCCTAATGTTGGGGTGTTAACGTGGCTCTAACGCCACGGACGGTGTGGGTAACGGGGCGTAACGCCCTCGCGTTAAGGTTTAACGCTCGTTTCTGCGTTAATATACCATCCTCTCTTATGGTAAAGGTTAAATGGGGCTTATCAATTTTTGTGTTGCTACTACAAAGTTTATGTAACTAACGAATAACTTCTTTGACATTTTACTTTAATATATTTCCATGATTTCGGCCCTCTTAAGAAAAATGTTCATGTTCAGCATTGCATTGGGTCACAAGCCCTTAAGTATTTAAATACTAGCTTAAAGACTCATGGTTCTTCTAATGGTCTTGTATGCGTCTCTCATTACTGTAAAGATTTTTTTGTTGTTAATCCCTCAACTCGCGAGGTGAAAGAACTAAAAAAACCCTACTCGAAAGTATAATGTTCGTAGGCAATTGGTGCAGGTTTTGGTTATGATTCATCCAGAGATGATTACAAGGTTGTAATAGGGTGCACGGATAAAAATAGTGAGAAGCTTGTATTTGAAGTGTTAACTTTGAAATCAAACGTCTGGAGATCAGTTGCTCTAGAATCAGGCTATGATTCTTTGTTTGGCCATGGTATCTTATGGAATGGGGCGATTCACTGGATTTCATATTATGAGAATAACAAGAAAGTAATTGTTTCTTTTGATTTATCCAATGAGGTTTTCAAAGAAATCCCTCTGCCAAAATTGGGTGATGGTAAATATGTCTCGTGGACTTTGGGGACTATGAAAGACAGTCTATGCGTCTTTCGTTTTCCAAGTACAGACAACTTAGAGGAAAATGAGGAAACCGAGATATGGGTAATGAGAAACGACAATGTACAAGTATATTGGGAACAGAAGTTATCGCCACCTGGTTATTACGCACACAAAACAATGATGGAGTATTCTCCACACTATAAATTCTTCCCTGGCCATGTTCACATATGGCTGTTAGAAGAAGGTTCATGTGCTCCTCTATTGGTGCGACGCATTGAACGTCCCCACGATAAATTTGACTATCCTCATATACGATTATCTACAAATTTAATTGGAATGTAATTATAATTATGACGACCATGTATTCGTGAAGAGCCTTGTATCTCCCAATATCAAGTGGGGTAGCTACATGGAGGCATTGGTGGGCTATAGCCCACCCAATAAAAATTGCAATAGTGTATATTAGTCAGTGAATGTAAAAGTTAACCACTTGTGATATTTAGCTTTTAAGTTTACCGAAAGACAAAAATTAACGACTATTATTGTTTTGTGCTACATCTCGGCTACCCATAAGTAAAATCAGCTTCCCGTTTGATTTATCAATTAATCAAGGGAGATCTTTAGATTCCTTGATCGAGTAGCAATATTGTGGATGACTGGCGCTTTAAGAGTTTTGCTTCTTCTTTGTTTCTTTTCTTTGTTTTACGGCATTCTAATAAAAATCCATTTCATATTATATTGTGTTAAAGAAATGCTTTTTTTGTAACTTCTGTATGACGGTTTTTTACATGGTTGTAACATAGCATGTGTTTAGATCATATTTATATTGCCTCTTTAGTTATATCTTATATCTTCCACGCGTTTACTCATATGGCAGTGAAAAAAATTTGTGTTATGTCATCTATGGTGAAGATTCCAAACAACAAGAGCGGCTTACGTGACAAAGGTGCAAAGTCGATAATACCCATTAACTCAGTTGTAGGTACACGTTCCATATTTACTATTTTTGTTTCCAGCTGTAGGATCATTGAGTGAATATTGACATGTTAAAAGCTGAATTTGTTGTATAGTGTGTTTATAACTACTGCAACGTTTGTTTATGGATGAAGCTACCGAATTAAAGTTTGTATAATAAAGTCTATTTTTTACATCTCGTGCAATTCATTCAGTGTGTGTGTGAAATCAGTCTGTGAAACCTCAGTTGTATTATTCTTTATTATGTCAATCTTCACCTTGTAACTGAAGATTTATATGATTACTTATTACTTATGCATGATAATCATAGTAAAAGAAAAGTGCCTCGTCATCAAGTTCACGGGCAATGTCTTCTCCAATTAGTTGTATGAAAGTAAAATCTCCATCTGCTGATTCATCATTCAGAACCAGATTATCCGGTAGTTTGCAACAAAGCCTTAGAATACTCGGAAAGGTAATTGCTAGTCCTCAAGTATTATTGTTTCTCATTTCACCATCCAAAAGGTATATGATTTATCTAACTTTTATGAAAAATGAGATATTAGGAAGCTGTTCAACTGCAAGAAAGAGGACAGAGAGTTGCCTTTGAAGCACTTAGAAATGCTTTTTTGATCTTACTCTTCATATATGTCGTAATCTGTGAAGAAGGAGCAACATTTAGCCCTTGTTGAATTATTGTGCATATTTTGACCAAATAAATTCTACGAACCATGAAACAATATCTATCATCGGGTCAGAATGGGTAAACTTTTTGCGTGGGTCGGTTCAGGACGACCCACGAACACTTTTTTAGAACTGAACCAAGTAAATTACGGATGTGTAATATATCGTTACATTTAGCCATATTCTTTCACGTTTATCCATTTGACCCGTTAGATACAAAAAAAAATATATATATATATATGGCTCAAAATATGCCACATTTTTTAATTTTTATACTTGGTTTTACTCATTGTTAATTAAGTTGTATTTCACTTGCAGGAATTTATCTACTCTAACCAAGTCAGCTAACTATGATGATCCAATAGCCTGTTTTGATAACTTTCTTGAGTTTCATAACCAACTTGTTCAACCAATATATAGCCGACATTATATCAATCAAAGCAGCAACTGAAACAACTAAAAAAGAAGAAACGACCCCCAAATCAGCTAATGCGGGAATTTTAAGATTACCGATAGTGCATGGAAGAAGAAAACTTTCCTGGTATTGTTGCTTCTCAGGAAGTTGGCTTGGCAGGACCTCGTTGTCTTCCGATTTATCATCTTCTTTTAGCTGGTAGTTAATTCCGGATAGATCACTGGTGATAGAGGAGACGCACTGCTCTTTCTTTGGCTTATCTTGTGCAAATATGGCTTTGCAGGCAATGTCTTTGGTATTACTGGTCTCAAGGTTTTTAGCTAATTGCCCAATTTGGGTTTCGAGGTTTCTAATTGCAGCATCTTGGTTCCGCAAGTTCATGTTGGTGTCTTCTTTCACCTTGACCATCCATTCCTCGAGTCTTTCTCCTTTTTTTTGTAGATTCCTCGATGTGCCTATGCATTATTTCTTTGAGGCTTGGTCTAGGAGGATTGTTGTTGACTCTTGTGTAGAACCCTGGGGACTTTTCTCGGTATTTGGGCCCATTGCCATTGTATTCGTTGAAAGGGCTTCCACTTCCATATTTTACTTCATTGATCCTTTTAACTTCCACGTTGGAGGAACATTCCTTAGTCTGGGGAGCTCCATTGTTTCCACTTCGTTCCACTTGTATGGAATGGACATTTTCCTTGAGCTTCTTCATGTCTCTTCCGAGACTTTCTAATTTGTTGTTTATTGTTGCAAGGCCTTCCATATTTCCATTCCTACTTCGGTTTCTTCCCCTAGTGTGCCATTTGTGAGAGTGGTCAGCCATCTTTTGAATAGTTTCCAAAGCCAATGTTGGAGTCAACCCAGGAATCAGTCCTTGAGAATCGATCATTTGCCTTGAGGAGATGTTCAGACCTTTGTAAAACATGTTTACCTTTTGTTGGCTGTTGAGGTCATGAGTAGGGCATTTGTATAATAATTCGTTATACCTTTCCCATGCTTGGTACAATGTTTCATCACCCTCTTGCTTAAAGTTATGGATTTTTTCTAATTGCTTAGCAGTCCTTGATGGAGGACAGTATCTCTAAATAAAATACTTTTTTAGGATAGGCCAGGTGTTGACTGTTCCGGCAGGTAATCGATCAACCCACCTTTTAGTAGCTCCCGTAAGAGAAATAGGGAACACCCGTAACATGACAACATCGTTAGAGACTCTAAGAATTTTGAATAGGCTGACAATGTATTCAACGTTGTCTATATGCTCATAAGCATCATCGGTAATGCTTCCAGAGAAGGGATTTGCACGCAATTCCCTCATAAATTAAGGTTTGATTTTGAATTGAGCATCTTTTGCGATAGCCGGCCTAACAATCCCTGGGCCTTGTTCTTCCGTTGTCAACGCTAAATATTCCTCAAGGGTGAGGTCATCAATGTTAACAACTTACATGGTACCTGAAAACATGAAAAGTGATCGTGAGAATTTGCAAAATTTAAAAACAAAACAAAAATGAAAGACTTAATAGCAATCTAATATAACTCCCGGCAAGCGCCTAAAAACTTTATGCGGAGTTTTATCGACTGGTTTTAAAATTTATAATGTCTCGATATACCTATGGTCACCCTAATGCACTAACAGGCGATGTACTCGATCGTGTGTAGTGTAGTATTCGGTAAAACCGAGGTCATCCCAAGAGCTATGTGTGTTGGATTAATACTAAGTCTAGGTGTCACAGTTTTTAAGATGGTTTTGATATCGATTTAACTAATAAACTATAAAAGCAATTAAAGTCAAAGGTGTGATCAAATATAAGAGAGTGGTGCTAACCTAGTTATTCATCCTAGCTAGTAATGTCTACGTCTAATTACTTCCAATTACTTCAGGTGGGGTCTGTTAATACAAATATCGTCATTGAACGTTATTTATATTTTTGATCTTTACCTAAGTTTTGTTAACGACAAAAGTAAATTTAATTTTTATAAACCTTAAAGCTTGTCAAGTTTAATAGATATTAAAATAAGCTTTTTCAAATATAATCTTCATCACTTAAGCATTTAGATTGTGATTAATCATATCTTGATATGACTATAAACCATAATGTATGATAGTAGTTTTTAGAATGTTTTAGTTTCTTAAAAACTAAACATTACATATATATTTACATATTTCTAAAAATAGAAAAACAAACACGTGACATCATGTGAGGCATCATTGAAATCCTTGGAAGATTTTACTAGATACTTTGTTTAGATTTAGGCTCTACATATCTTACTCAATCTTGCATAGATATGGTTGACTTTGGTAAGATTTTGAGATCTTGCTGTCAGACCTCGGCGACACCAAAAGTTAACACGGGCGGAACCCTTTTAAGAGTTCCGTGGTCCGTGGTGCTTGCTGAGTGTTTTGGCTATAAATAGCAAAGCCAAACCAAGTAGTTTTTCATCCCTTTCCATCATACTTTCATACATTCCTTATCTCTAACCTTTCTAACTCAGTTTTATATCATATTAGTGATCTCTTTTGTAGCAAAGAAGATCAAGTCACATTCAAGCTTCAACGAAAAGTTGGAAGTCTTCATTGTTGTATCAAACCATCATAATCTTGTGAGTGTAAGTAGTTAGTATTTTAGTCCTTAAAATACATTGTGTGTGGGAGTGTTTGTACCCTTGAAAAGAACTCGACATTTAGCTTAGTGTCAGAAATAGTGTGTAAGCGAAGTGTAAAAGTTTTCTCCGCCGGTGAAAGGAGCTTGTTGACTAGTGAAGTTAAACTCTCGAGTGTGAGACTCAGGGAGTGGAGTAGGGCAAGGAAAAAGAGTCCTTGTAGACCGAACCACTATAAACAACTTTGTGGTTTGACTGTTTCTTTTCTTATCTACTCTTTATATATTGTTTGCTTATTTCACTAACATACCTAAGATCAATATCAATTGATCTTTCAATAAGTTTCAAAACAAAGTTTTTAATTGGTAAACTATTCAACCCCCCTTCTAGTTTTCCATAATTGGTACCAGAGCCTCGTTGCTCAAGAATTTTTAAAATATATTGTGTTTTATAAACTTGAAACGATCAATGGATTCTGAAAACTTTAAAGAAGGGCAATCTATGCAAAGACCACCACTCTTTGAAACCAATGGATTTATCTATTGGAAAAACCATTTTGAAACATATGTAAAATCAAAAGATATAGATCTTTGGTTTGTTATTGTTAAAGGGGATTTTAGTTCTACAACAAAAGATATTTCTGTTGATGAACAAAAGAAATTAATAGCTAAAAATAATGAAGCTAAAATGATGCTTTACAATTCTTTTCCTAGAAAAGAATATGAAAGAATTTTTATGTGTGAAACCGCCAAAGATATAAGGGAATCTTTGATTATTACACATCAAGGAAATTCACAAGTCAAGGATAACAAAATTGATCTTCTTGTTCAACAATATGAACAATTTGTTATCCCTGAAGATGGAACCATTGATTGTTGCTTTGCTCGCTTTAATGCTATTATCACATCTCTTAAAGCACTTGATGAATCTTTTCGTAGTAAGAACTTTGTCATGAAATTTCTTAGAGCACTCCATCGAAGGTGGAGAGCTAAAGTGACGGCTATTGAGGAATCAAATGATCTCTCAAAAGTGACACTAGATGAGCTAATCGGAAACCTCAAAGTTCATGAAATGGTGATGGAGAAAGATTCGGAAATCATTAAAGAAAAGAGAGAGAAAATCAAATCCGTTGCTCTAAAAGCAAGAACGGAACCTAGTGATGATGACGAATCTTGCTCCGGTAGTGAAGATGAGGAGTATGCCATGGCCGTTAGAGATTTCAAGAAGTTCTTTAGAAGAAGAGGAAAGTTTGTAAGACCACCTCGAGAAGAAAAGAAGCCATTTCGAAAAGATCGGGATGACAAAAAGGGTAAAGGTGAAAGAAAGTTTTTTAGATGCGGTGATTCAAGTCATCTAATAGGAGATTGTCCCAAGCCACCTAAAAGCAAAACTCAACGAGCTTTTGTAAGTGGTGCTTGGAGTGATAGTGAGGATGATGAAGAGTGACAAGGATGAGATTGCTCTAATGGCACACAGTCAAGCGAGGTACATTCCGACTCATCTTATTCCTCTATTGATGATGACACCTTGAAAAAACAATATAATCAATTGTGTGAGCTTAGTCTAAAAATTATAACTAAAAATAAATTTTTAAAGACTAAAAGGAATTGTTATAAAATGAAGTTTATGAGTTAAAAGAAAAGGCAAAACGATTAGAAAAGGGAAAAGCAAATGACGATGGTTGCAAATCATGTCAAGAGCTTAACCTTGAAATAGAAAAACTAAAGCTCACACAAGATGTTCTAATCGAATATAATTCTAAATTTAAAAGGTTTAACAAAAACATCGCTTGTGCCGATGAAATAGTTAGAAATCAAAGAACACCAGGAAACATGAGTGGGCTAGGATTTAATGAGGTATTAATTCCAAAAAGTCAAAACAAAACGACCGAAAAGACAAACAAGCTGTCAAAAAACGCTGCGGTCTTGAAGACGGACCAAACGGACCCAAAATAAGGGCTCGTCCGTTGTGAAAATGGTGCCGTGGGAACTTCAAAGAGATGAATATTTGTGATACGGACCGTAGCGAATTCGTCAAAGTAACAAAGAAAACCAAGAATAGTGTTAAACTAAAACCTGCTGTTACATCAGGAGTAGGACTTGCTAAAAATAAATTTAGATCAGGAACTACTCAACAACGACATAAAGCACCTTTTGCCAAACGCCCCTTTCCTAAGAGTAACCACAACATACAACCCAACTATCAATATAACAGTTGGAATCAAAACTTCCCTAGACCATATTAAACTCCATATTTCATGTCATAGAACTCTTACCCATCATTTCCATACTTGAATCAAGTAAATGGTATGTTTAACCTAAACGCTTGAGTTATTTGTGTCTTAGGTATGCTTGAAAGTTGGATTGGAACCGGATGAGTGGGTAAAAGATAGTGGATGCTCGCGACACATGACGGGCAACAAAAGTCTCTTCTCAACATACCAAGATTATGACGGAGGTAATGTTACTTTTGGTAGCAATCTTAAAAGCAAAATCATTGGCAAAGGTACAATCACTCATAACTCCCTAACTATTGAAAATGTTGCTCATGTCGATAGGTTAGGTTTTAATCTACTTAGTATTAGCCAATTATGTGATAAAAAGTATAAAGTACTATTTGAAGAAAATGGTAGTAAAATACTAAAAGATGGTATCACCATAGCTAAAGGGATTAGGAAAAATAACATATACGTCATGAAAATAGATAAAACGTCTAATGACAAACTTTGTCTAACAACATTAAATGATAGCTCAACTCTTTGGCATAACAACTACTCCCACACACAATGTATTTTGAGGACTAAAATACTAACCACTCACACTCACAAGATTATGATGGTTTGATACAACAATGAAGTATGGATCAACACTAGATCATACAACACTAAACAAACAAGACTTCCAACTTCTCGTTGAAGCTTGAATATGACTTGATCTTCTTTGCTACAAAGAGATCACTAATATGATATGAAACCGAGTTAGAAAGGTTAGAGAAGATATGTATGAGAGTATGTTAGAAAGGGATAAGAAACTACTTGTCTTGGCATTGCTATTTATAGCCAAAATGGACAGAGCTGTCCACGGACGGACGGACCCCTTAAAGGGTTCCGCCGTGTACCATTTTGGTACCGCCGGTCCGATGACCAAGATATCAAATCTTGCCAAAGTCAACTCTATCTAAGTGAGATTGTGCAAGATATGAAGAGTACAAATCTTCACAAAATATCTAATGGAATCTTCCAATGATTTCCATGATGTAATACATGATGTCAAATGTTGTATTACTATTTATAGAAATATGCAAATGCTTAAGTAGTGTTTGGTTTTAAGAACCTAACACATTCTACAAACTACTATCATACATAATGATTAGAGTCATATTAGAGATGTTACTAATCACAAATGTAAATGCTTGAATGATGAATATATTGTTTGAGAAAGCTTGTTTTAATATCTAATAAACTTGACAAGCTTTAAGCTTTTATAAATTAAATTTACTTTTGTCGTTAACAAAACTTAGGCAAAGATCAAAAATATAAATAACGTTTAATGATGATATTTGTATTAACAATCTCCCCTTTTGTTGAGGACAAAATATAAATTTTATTTTATAAAAGAAACAAAGTTTGTACAAGAGTTATAAAATATTAGTTTTAGAACTTGAAAAGGAAATGATAATGCAAGTGTATGAAATGATAGTTGATGCATGATGTTGACTTTTTCGAAAGTCAAAGTATGCGCTTTGACTTTTTAAGAAAAGTCAAGTATTATCAATGAGGGTTCTGTTTGACTTTTAGAAAGTCAATGTATGCGCTTGACTTTATCATAAAAGTCAAATATAAATAATTTCAAAGTTCTATATTTTCTCCCCTTTTGTCTCAACAAAAGAAGAGGCTATCTTGAATGTAATGAGCTCGAGCTATTATCTCCCCTTGTTCAAAGCTCCCCTAAATTGGGTGCTTTAATGGGAAGATACATGGATTGTGAAAATAAAGCTACAAAAAAATGTTAGTAATAATGATCATTCACAAGCATTTCCAAACACTATGTAATGACACCAACAATAGAATAAAAAACATTCATTAGTTAAAATTTTTCATGAGTAAAGATCATGAAAAGAGAACACAATGATGTGTTTTAAGTACAAGAAATAAAAATTATCCTAAGAAAGTAAACAAAAGAAAGACTATTCTAAAACCATCCTAAAGTGATGGTGGATGGGAAAGAGCGTTGAGAAGCTCAAGGATGTGGTTGAGGATGAACCTCATTTCTTCTTGGAAGTCATGGACCATAACACGGGTCCGTTCCATGGTTTGGCCCGTTTGCTCACAAGTTGAGCAACCATGCCTTGGAGGGTAGAATGTTTGGGGAGGTTGTGGTGGTGGAATGGTGGATGTGTTGGTGGTGTTGGGGATGTTTGGAGTGGTCATGATGGATGCAAGCAAAGCGTTTTGCATTTGCATTGTCTCACGTAAGTGAGTATCCACCATGCCTTTGAATTGGTGGAGGTTGTGGAGTTCGGCTTGAATCTCCTCTCTAGTGGGATTGTCATCCACATGCACTCGGAATGTCCTCAATATGAGGGACATTGATGATGGAAGTGGATGATCCCGTATAAAGGACCATGAATGTCTTTGTGAATGGGGTGGAAAAGGAGAGGTTTTGGCCCTAATGGGCGTTTGGGTCAATGGATGACCGAGGTGACTCATGAGCGATTCGCTCAATTGTGCCAAAAGATGGCAATGGTGGTGGATGACTTGGCCTAGAGGCAAGTCTTCCAAGTCCTCTAGGAAAGGATTTGGTGATGTTGGTGGAGTTGAAAATAACTCCATGGGAGTGAGTGGGAGACCTTGGTGAAGGTGGTGAGGGGTTTTGGATGTTTGGATGGGTGCCGTGGAGGTGAAGTAGGTGTTTTTGTTGGTGGTGGAGTGGTGATCACAATGTGTGATGAAGTGGGTGTAGCTAAGGTAAGATTTGTATCATCTCTAATGGGAGATGAGATTGTGAGTGGTGAAGATTCGGATGATGAGCTAAGATGAACAAAACAACAAGGCCTTACGCTAATTCTAGCGGTTTTCTTGCAAGGTTTTGGTGATGATTTAGTCATTTTAACTTGGGTTTTGATTTGCTAGATAGTAGTGAGAATGAAGAAGGTGTGAGGATGATCATGGTAAAGCCTTTCAATTTATAGGGTAAGAAATTGTTGAGAAATGGTTTGATTTGATGTTGAACCATTGAAGAGATGAGGTTCCTAATGATTTGGAAGTGGGTTGAATGCTAGTCATATCACCCAAGTCAATCCATACAAGGAAGATGGAGTGAAGAAGAAAAGATTTGCAATAAATGTGTTCTAGTGAGTGGAATTTCCTAATATTCGATTACCCACGGTTTGAAGGTGCCAAAATTTGGTTCCTTCCTTTATGCCAAAGGGCTCCTTGGGTGGATTTTTCAAATTTTAAATTTTGGTGGGAAATGGATTTCTTATATACCTTATTAAATAATACTAGTTCTAATAATAGTATAAACTAGTTAAGATTGATTTATAAGTGATGGAAGATAATTTGGAATCACGAAAGAGTCAAAATTCGAGAAAATTACCGGAGGATCCACGGCACCAAAATCATACACCGACGGTACCCAAAAAGTGGTGCCGTCAGTCCGCCTGTCTGGTATGGCGGTACCAAACTACATAAAGGATGGTACCAAAATTATGGTGCCGTCTCGATCCGTGGAGTGTGAAATATGGACGAGACATTTTAGGTATCGGGGACATTTCGAAACACGAAATTTTTCTTAAAATATGTTATACTAAACATTTCTAGTTAGGAAAAGTAAATAACACATGTGTAAACATAGTGGAGCATAGATTTTGAGCAAGACTTATTGATTTTCACAATAAAGTGAAAATGGGTAAAATTTGATAGCATACTTGTGCTATCCCCCTACATGAGATTGTTAGCATACACCATTGGTTCAAGTTATATTATCATCCTACATAATAAAAACAACTAAATAGTATCAAACATTAATGATAATGCATTGTTCCAAACATTCCTTAAAATACCCTTATTTGTCCAACTTCTTGTAAATCTTGTTCATCATCCTACCAAGGCACTTGAACATTCCCTTAGTTTGTTTGAATTTCACGATTCATTATCAACCTCGGGAAGAGATGCGTAATACTCATGAGGTGGAAGATAAGAGCTTGGAAGACCATCCTCGGAGCTATTTGATGATGATGATGAAGGAGTTGGAGGTTTAGCTCTCTTGCCTTTAGTCTTAGCCACTCGAGCATCACTCAAAGGTACAAAGATGTGAGGGATGAGTTCATAGTGAAGGTGCATCCCTTTTGGGGTTGGTGGAATTGGTGCGAAGTTTCTATAGAGACGGGTGAGAAGCATCCCGTATGGAAGAGCAACCGATCCTTGAGTTGGAATATCAATCATTCTCCTAGCTATGTAGTAGGCTAAGTTGAATGGTTGTCGGTGGACAAGTTGTAGAGCATGTGGCAAAGACAAGCATTTATGTGATCCCTATTTCCTATGGTGCTAATGACGTTGGCTCTAAGTAACTCCTCCCATTTCTTAAATTTGCTTAAGTTCATTTAGCTCCATTTCATATGGATCTCGGTTTACCTCTTTTCCCTTCGGTTACTCGGGTTGTATCACTTTTTGGGTTAAAAGGTGTTCACGAATGACATCCTTATCGGCCAAACGGGTTAGATAGGGAGAAGTGCGGTCATTGATTGCATCAAGAGCGGTGAGTGACCACTTATCCGTGTAGACACAAGTTCCTCGGTTGAGAATTCCTAATACTTTATCAAATTCGCTTAAGGTGATGGTGTAGTCATTTTGGTTGATTCTAAAGCTAAGACAAAATTCATCATCATCTTCATCACTAAAACCGGTCACACTAGCATAGAATTCTAACACAAACCTAGGACAAATTGGTTCATCAATGTCAAGAAGACAATCGAATTGAATGGCGGCTAGTTCTTCACGAAGATTAGTATGTTCAAGGAAGGATGGTGAATGGTTCTACCTCATGGAAATACCTTGATTCTAGACCCCTAAATATTTCTACTTGTTCCTTGGTAAGTCCTTTGGTTTTGTGGTGTTTGGGAATGTAGTTAAGGGTGTCTTTGTGATCATAGAATCTTGCGGCTACCATGGTTATTCCTAAGGACAAGAATTAATATGTTAAAAATGAAAATAAATTTTAACGTTTTTGATTCTAGTGTGTGCCTATATGAAAACAATTTGAGTTGCGGTTATCTCGACTCATTTTATGCACAAAATGGTTTTAGTGGGGTGTTTGGCAAATACCATGAGATAACCCAAATGCTCCTAATTCAATGTGGCTACATTTGAATATACCCGGGAGTGCATATTAGTTATGCAATACCTTTAGTATTCAAGAGCATGCAAGTGATGAAAATTTTAACATTTCTATTTGTATTAGCAATGAAAAATGTTTTCCTACAAGTGAGAAGCTTTTCAAAACTTTTGACATGGGGTGTTTGGTTGTTTGAATAAGGCCTTATATTTATTATCTATCAATTAGTGGGAAACATGATTTGTTTATGCAATATGATAATGTAGTACCTAATTTGAATGACTAGTTATGCAATTTGCCAATTGAATTCATATTTGGTATAAAAGCATACATAAAACCCCATGTAATGATTTGTGATAGTTTTGTGTATAAATAAGAATCCTAGACTCGAATTAAGAGATGAAATGAAGTTAGGATGCTTACAATGATGTTATCTTCATGATTAGTGAGTGGGAAGATGACAATAATGAGCTTGGTTTAAGTTTTACACGTTTTGGTAAAGTGGGTTGTGAGGAAGAGGATGTTATGTATATAGTAGTTTTGCTTCAGAGACACCACGGACCGCACGGCACCAAATATTTGGTTCCGTCCGTGTTGTCGTTTAGTGCCGTGGCTCTGAGTAGAATACAAGGCAAAATTGTTTTGGTTTGACTATTCTAATGTTTAAGGCTATGTTTATCCTACATGTTTGGTTCCATTAACCCTAAACCAAGTCTAAGAAGATTAAAAGGTTCTCGTTTAAGAGGTTTAGTTAAGATGTCGGCAATGTTGTCTTGGAGGATACTTCTCGATTGAAATGTTACCTTTTGAACATTGTCACGAAGAAAGTGATGACGAATTTCAATGTGTTTTGTACGAGCATGTTGAACGGGATTCTTCTTTGAGATCGATGGCTCCTTTGTTGTCGCAAAGTATCACAATGTCGTTGAGATGAATTCCATAGTCACGAGAGCTTGCTTCATCCAAAGAGCTTGTTGACATGCTTTTCCGGCTGAGACGTATTCTGCTTCAGTAGTAGAGATGGCTAAAGCCGTTTGCTTCTTTGCAAACCATGAGGTGAGACAATGTCCAACAAAAGTGCAAATACCACTTGTACTTTTTCTATCGACATAATCACCGGCATGATCCGAGTCGGCATACACTATGGTTTCTATACCCGTTCCTTTGGGATACCATAATCCTAAACATGTTGTTCCCTTAATATATCTAAAAATCCTTTTTAATGCTTCTAAGTGTGATGCCTTTGGGTTTTCTTGAAAGCGAGCACATAGACAAACACTAAACATAATGTCGGGTCTACTAGCCGTAAGATAGAGTAGGCTACCGATCATTCCTCTATATTTAGTGTTATCTACGGATTCACCTTCTTCGTCCTTGGTGAGTTTAGTGTCCGAGGACATGGGTGTTTTAGTTGGTTTGGAATCTTCAAGACCAAATTTCTTAAGCATGTCTTTTATATATTTAGATTGGTTAAAGAAAATACCATCTTCTAGTTGTTTAATTTGAAGTCCTAGAAAGAAGTTTAACTCACCCATCATACTCATTTCAAACTCGTCATGCATGATTTTGGAGAAATCATTACATAGTTCTTGACAAGTTGATCCGAATATAATGTCATCAACGTATATTTGAACAATAATAATTTGCGATTCCTTTTTCTTAGTAAAAAGAGTATTATCTACTAATCCCATAGTATATTTGTTATCAATAAGAAAAGTCTTAAGACGGTCGTACCAAGCTTTAGGTGCTTGTTTAAGGCCATATAATGCTTTCTTGAGTTTGAAGACATGATGTGGTTTCTCAAAGTCGGTAAAACCGGGAGGTTGAGCAACATACACTTCTTCGTTAATAAACCCATTAAGAAAAGCACTTTTAACATCCATTTGAAATAATTTAAAGTCATAAGCACATGCATAAGCAAGTAATATTCTAATGGATTCAAGTCTAGCTACCGGTGCATAAGTTTCATCATAGTCGATTCCTTCTTGTTGATTATAACCTTGTGCAACAAGCCTAGCTTTGTTTCTAGATACTACACCATTTTCGTCCATTTTGTTTGAAGACCCATTTTGTTCCAATTATAGTTTGATCTTTGGGTTTTGGAACTAGTTTCCAAACATCATTTCTAACTAATTGGTTTAATTCTTCTTGCATGGCCATTACCCATGATTCATCTTTTATTGCTTCATTTATGGTTTTTGGTTCAATGGTGGATACAAAACAAAAATGATTACTTTGATTTTGAGCTTGTGACCTTAAGGTTCTTTGATTAAGTTGTCCTATGACCTTTTCTAATTGACAATTTCCTTATTTGATGGTTCATCTTCCTTGTTATTATTAATTTGATTTTCTATTATTTGACTTTCAACTAAGTCATCATCTACTTAAAGGTGATGTCTTAGAGGAGGTGGACTTTCGTCAAATGTTATATTCAACGATTCCTCGACTATCATTGTTTCTTTATTTAGGACAATGTAAGCTTTACTAGTTTGAGAGTAACCAAGAAATACACCTTCATAAGACTTTGGGTCAAACTTGGTGAGATAATCCTTAGTATTAAGAATAAAACATTTACAACCAAAGACTTTATGTTGGCTTTTTACCTTTATAAAGGATATGAAAGTGCTAAAGATATCAAAGTCTTGAAGATATGTTCAAAAAGTGAAATTGTTCGCAGAAATCGGAAGAAGTCAAATAGTCAAAGCATCGCTAAAGACAAAGTCTAAGTAATCTTGCAAGATGAAGTCAAAGTACCGCTAGAACAAAAGAAGCGTTATACTTGTTTATGGAAAGAATTGTATTCCATGTTTAGATTACTTGTCATACAAGGTTATCAATTGTAAACCGACTAGGATATCCTTGAGCCTATAAAAGGACTCCTAGATTGGTATTAGAGGTGCGATTTCGTAAAAGAGTTTTAGAATTTACGAATTAGAGTTTAGAGAAAAGTTCGATTATCTTAGAGTTGTATTAGAGTATCGCATAATAAGTAGATTTAGAGTTTGTTAATAAAGTTTTTCTTCTTAGCTTTGTTAAGTAAATTCGCGTGCACTTGATAAAGATTGCTCGGTGTTTCTTTGTTAATAACTTAGGATTTATCCGAGGTTATTAAACCTTAACAAGCTAGTTAAGTTAGTTTGATTAAAGTATATCGATCCAACAAGTGGTATCGAGCTTGTGTGGAAACTCGACTAGGAAAAACCCTACTTCAACTATATTCAAGATGTCGATGAAACTGTTCCACCACCCTCAATCACCTCACTCGAATTCCAATTATCAAGAAGGAGAATATGATCTCTAGTGCATGAAGATGAGGCGTTATATTGCCATTCTTGACCATGCTTTGTGGAATGTAATTGTGAATGGGAATGAAGTTGTTCCAAAACACATTCAAGTTCTGGACAACCTATAGCACCAAAGGCGGTCTTACCAAAGAAGAACCTTAAGGAATCAAGAGAAGGCACTAAACATTCTCTTGTGCGCCATTCCGGATGGGCATCTTCTCAAGTTTCATGATGCTAAAGATGCTAAGCGACTACTGGCTGCTCTCAAGACCAGATTTGGAGGGAATGAAGCCTCTAAGAAGATGCATAGAAACTTCTGTGAAACAACAGTTTGAAACTTTCACGATGGGAGAAAGAGAGTCTTGATGTCGCATATGATAGGTTTCGAATCTCCTCAACATGTTGGAGTTATACAAGGCACAAGTATCAGTTGAGGATGCTAATTTGAAGTTTCTAAGGAGTTTGCCATCTACATGGCATGTGATTGCTACTATGATCGAGGACAACAAGGTTTGGATGTTATGGACTTTGATGATCTTTATCATCAATCAAGGTGTATGAACATGAGATGAATGGTCAACCCAATTCCAAATCTCACAAGATTGCTTTTCTATCATCGAGAAGAAAGAAGACTTTCAAAAGCATCGCTTCTCCCCAAATCTTGCTTCTCAAAATCTATTGTTTACAATCCCCATCCTATTCTCAAGCAGCCTCACCATCTACCACTTTGAACTCGAGATGAAGTTGTGTGCTCCTTCTTTGCACAACAAGCAAGCTTACCGTCACTTATGAAGAGGATCTAGCAGATTGAAGAAGATGCACTTGAAGAAATTGATATCGGTGGCAAGTTGCTTTGATCATCGCAAGGATCAAAAGTACATGAAGAAGACAGCAAAAGTATTGATTTCAAGCCAAAACAAGGAATAACTTTTGACAAATCTAAAATTGAATGCTTCAATTGTCAAAAGATGGTCACTTTGCAAGGAGTGCGGGTTTGCTAAGTATCAAGCAAATGAACATCCGAGAAGCCTAAACTTGAGCTCAATGAAATTCCAATAATCGAAACAAAGGCTTTGGTTGCTCAAGAGAAGTTATCGAAGTTGACGGAGTGAAGAATTTGATGATGAACCGGTGACTTCTTGTATGGTAGCGATGGGAAGTTGAAGACACGGTGAAAGCATTGGACCGAGCAATCGCTTTTAATGAAGAATCTGAACATCCGCTTTGGAATCGATGATGGCTTTGGAGGATTTGATTGGAGCAAAGAAAGTGAAGATGATCTGTTCTTCTTGCTATGGTGGCTACTTCACCAACTCGGTCTCCTATCTCGAGGTATGCTCAAACTGTTATGAGTTCTATCAAAATTACTTATGATTATGTGATTGAAAGAGATAATTGTATTAGGGCTAGGTCCGAGGTAGCGAGTTACCAAATTACTTTAGAGTCTATGGAAGCTAAAATCATAACACATGAAAATAATGAAATGGCTTAATGAAAAGTATGAACAACAGATTACCGTTAAAACTTAGTGAATGGAAACTAAACTATAAAATTCTTTGAAATTGAGACATTAACTAAGGAAAGAGATGATTTGTTAGCCAAGTTTCTTTGCTTGGGAGAGTCCGCTTGTCCCATGTTGCTTATGTTGAAAAAGCAGAGAGGGCTTACATTAGAACATGCTTAGGATTTGGAATGGATTTTAGTAACATAGATGAAAACCAAACTAGTGATCAGGATGATGGTGTTTTTGAAGACATAACCACTAGTGATGATGAGCTCATTAACTATGTAGATACATCTAGTAATGAGGGATCAATAAGTGAACCACCTCCTGAATATAAGAAAGACAATGGTTATCATGCTGTTCCTCATCCCATAAATCATCAACCCGCTAGGCCTGATGTGTCTCGTTATGGTGTAGATAGTCTAGAGTTTAGGAAGAAGCTTGTTGCTCAATCTAGGTCTGAGAAACCCAAAGAAGCTGTTGAAAACAATCAAGCGTAACCTTTAAACCAAAGTCTTGCTCAACAAGCAAGACCTTTTGAACAAGCAAGATCTTCTCAAAACCTTTTCAAAACAAAGACCGCTAAACCTTTTGGGATAATTTTGGTCAAAGCAGATTTTATCGGTCATCAAGAAGGCAAAATAATTTTGGGCATAGACATAGAAGAAATCACTTTGGTCATATGGGTCAAAAGCGTGTTTTGTGTGTTATAGTCCTACTCACTTAATCAAAGATTGTGACAAACACTCGTAATATCTAAGCAAGTTTCAAGGAATAAGTCTACAAACCGAAACCTAGAAAGCACAAACCGGTTTGGACTAATTCAAATAGGGTTAATCACGAAACTTCACACGGATCATAGATACCCACATCGAGAAGACCTTCAAGATCTCACAAGACTTTCCAAAGTCTTGCTCAAGGTACTAATAACACTACTGGAATAGGAATTCTAGGAGATCATACTATCAACCTAGAATGTATCACAATTCATATAGGGATCTAGATCTCGGGAACCACCGTTAAAACCGAATGGGTAAAAGGGAAATCTTGGTAAGGAACACACAAGACGTTCAACAAAAGTGAATCGATGTTTGTGTCACACAAGAAAATGCTAATAAAATGGTGAAAGAGATTTATATTGAAAACCGTAAAGCTTTGAAAATCCACATGCTAAAACTCAAAAGATAATTTTGGATCACCATTTGAAAGATAGTGGAATTACATACTCAAGGAATTTGAGTTTGTAACTCCACAAGGGAACACAAGTCAAGAATGGCTTGGGTTCCTAAGAGTTTCTAACTCTTTTCTTTGTGTGCGGGCAACCCGTAAGAGGAGCTTAAAGATCATCTTATTGTGGATAGTGGTTGCTCGGCAGTATGACGATAAAGAGATCCCGTCGATTTTAGAAATATTAGTGGAGGAAAAGTTGCATTTGGGAATGATCCCAATGGAGGAAGGATTTTGGGAAAGGAACAATTAAAGCTGGAAGAATCGATTTTGAGAATGTCGATATGTGAAGGAGTTAAAGTTCAATTTGTTGTCGGTTTCTAAAATTTGTGATAAAAAGCATCTGTGTTATTCAACGACACAGAATGTCTCATCCTTTCTTTCGACTTCAAACACGTTGATGATGACTTGGTAGTTCTCGAGTACCAAGGACAAATGATGTGTATAGTTTAGACATGAAGAGTCTACATTCTTATGGAAGAGCCACATGTTTGGTGGCTAAAGCAACATCTGAAGAGGCACATCAGTGTCATAGAAGATTGGGCCATGTTAATTTCAAGAATATCAACAAACTGGTCAAAGGCAATTTAGTTAGAGGTTTACCTTCAAAGACTTACTAGAATGATCAATCATGTTTGGCATGCAAGAAGGGTAACAACACAAAGCTTCCGCAAGAAGCTTGATGAAAGAAATATTAGAGAACCATTGGAGCTATTACACATGGATTTATTTGGACTGTCTTTGTGGCAAGTTTAAATAAGAAGAAGTACTGTTTGGTTGTTCCGATGATTGTAGTAGATTCGGTTGGGTTTTCTTTTGGGCTTTAAAGATGATACCTTTGATGCTATTCAGACTCTTATAATAGCACTTGAAAACCAATTAAGACTCAAGGTTAGAGGTATTAGATGTGACAATGGAACCAATTCAAGAACAAGCCTATGGATGACTTTTGTGCAAATAAAGGCATAAAGAGGAGTTTAGTATTGAGAGCGTGATGAAGATAGTTTCTTGATCGTTTATGAGCCTTAGGGTTTAACAACAACAATGACAATACTGACGGATAAATCAAAACATAATTGATATTGACAAGGTTTTCATTCACTAATACTCTAATAATCTTAGGCGTTTATAGGAACACGTCTACTAACTAAACTAATAACCTAGGCGTTTACATGAACATACGCCTAGGACACACTAATCTAAATCTAATACCCTAGACGTTTCTTCCTAACGTCTAGGCTAAACACACCTTTAGTCGACTACATTATTGGAAGACTTATTTAAAACCTACACCTATGTCCTCTTTATATACTAGAGGATAAGGACTAAATAATAAAACTTCCATTGCAAGCAAGTCCTTCCATCTTTTAGTAGGTTTCCTTCTTGTCATATTAAGTCCCTCTTGTTTCATTCTTTTTGTCTTTATCAACTCAAACTTGTAATTCCCAACAATCTTCCCCTAGTTGATAATGACAAAACTATTCTTGAATGAACTTCCCTAGACGAAGTAGAGGGATCTCGCCATGAATGAAACAAGTATGTCTTCCTTTGTCTTCCCCTTAATCCATGCCACGCCACTCAAACATCTCTTCCCCTTTTTGTTATTATCCAAATAGGGAACGTATGCTAATAATGATCTTTGACCACCACGAACCAATATCATACTTCCAACTAAGCCATCCAATGCTTCAAATCGCCCACCATTACGCACCATAGGAAAATGGATCCAAAAGCGATGAAAACTTCAACTAGCGATAGTAATAATGATCAACAATAGTAAAATCAAAACTTCCCTTGAGTGATGCATGTAGATGGTTAAACTTTTAACAATAAGCTTCCCAAAAACCATATGTTAACCATCTTCTTGATTCTTCAAAATCAGAAGCTCCTTGTAATGATCACTTTGTGAAGAACACCAAATATAACGAACTTGATGAAGAAGTAAAATTTCCCAAACTTGCGTCTTAAATCGTTTACTATCCACGGAACTCCATACTTATACTGAACCACCAATATAAATAGACCGCAATCCATGAAAAGAATCCTCAACTAGTATGAGACACGAGCACTACAATGTAACTCCTTCAAGTGATAGCCAATGTGTGCATAGAGCATCATAAGAAAATCGCACATTGCTAGATTCATCAAGCTAGATGATAAGAAAACAAACCAAGCAATTTCACTTCACCTTCAAATAAGTGATAAATAATCTTCTTCGTAATCAATTCTTCAATAAATCTCCATAACGAGCCTTTTTTTAAATCCTTTTAAGAAAAAAAATTTCTTCTTGTGTGTGTGAACCAAATAACCATTTTGTGTGTGTCATCCAAAAATCATGCTCGACTTCCCCTTAAATCAAAAATCTTCTCTTAATAAAGCATGAACAATATGTTGGGAAGGAGCAGTACTTTCATCAAAATCTGCAGTACTTTGAAATAAACTGCAGTACTTTCACCTTCGTCGAAGCAGTACCTTGAAAAATCCATCTCGTCTGATCACCAGTACTTTTAAAAATCAATGAGCAGTACTTAAAAAATCACCAGTACTTTCAAAAACACCAATTTAATTCGAGTTGCATCTTTGAATATCTTTATCTTTTGAAACAAGAACTGACCCAACAGTACTTTCAAATTCATAAACTGCAGTACTTTGAATCAAACAGTACTTTGAAGAAAATTCGACCAGCAAAATAATCGTGAAGCAAGAGCAGTACTTTGAAAATTTTCGAGCAATACTTTGAACAATCATGGACAACAGTACTTTCAAGCATAATACTTTGGACCAATCACAAAACGCGTCTACCATAACCTCCATATATTACACCACACCGAATTTCATCTTCAAATATAAACCATGTAGTCCCACGTGAAGATCAGATGTGAAAACAATTCAACCAATTAAAACCAAATAATACCATACCACAAACAGTATTAACTCCAACCAAAAATTATCCCATCGCTATCACACCAATCTTGGACCAATCAAACACATGAGGACCTTTGAATGAGAATAATTCTAACACAAGCACCCTTCTAAACAAATCTTGTGTCCTCCGTGTGTAACCTTTCTGACAAGTCCCTTAGCCCCACTTTCCACCGAAACTTGCATCAATTGAATTTAAATATCACGTAATCTTGCAACATCCATATGCACATTCAACAAAATAATATTATAATACAATTCCAATCATATATCACGTGACCCATTCTTGATAGCCAATCAAATAGAGACTACCGTAACATATATCGTCACCATACACGAATATCTCAAATAGCTTATAATTGATTTTACGAAAAATCCTTGAGCACCAACTTCATACGGTGAATATCTTTTGATTGAAAGTCTCGATCGAAGATCCTTCGGTGGAAAGTTAGATTGTCATATAGAGACGATCCACCAAAGATTTCGTCCGATCCGACTGTTAACGAAAAGTTATTGCTGTTTCAAAGCAGTCTTTGTATAAAATATGAAAATTATGAGATCCGAATTTTTCGTCTTTTTCATCATTCTTCGACACATAAAACCTTGTAGATCCCTATATCAAGAGCTCCCCGCTCTGATACCAATTGATAGAAACTAAGAACGTGATGAAGATAGTTTCTTGATCGTTTATGAGCCTTAGGGTTTAACAATAACAATGACAATACGCAGCGGATAAATCAAAACATAATTGATATTGACAAGGTTTTTCATTCACTAATACTCTAATAATCTTAGACGTTTATAGGAACACGTCTACTAACTAAACTAATAACCTAGGCGTTTACATGAACATACGCCTAGGACACACTAATCTAAATCTAATACCCTAGACGTTCTTCCCTAACGTCTAGGCTAAACACACACCTTTTAGTCGACTACATTATTGGAAGACTTATTTAAAAACCTACACCTATGTCCTCTTTATATACTAGAGGATAAAGACTAAATAATAAAACTTCCATTGCAAGCAAGTCCTTCCATCTTTTAGTAGGTTTCCTTCTTGTCATATTAAGTCCCTCTTGTTTCATTCTTTTTGTCTTTATCAACTCAAACTTGTAATTCCCAACACCTACCATGCCTGGGTTAGAAGAAACTGATGATGAGCTTGAAGATGAAGGTATTTTCACTGATTCCAATGAAGGTGCTGATTATACTAACTTGAATGATACATATGAAGTTCCACAGTCTCCTATTTTA
Organism: Chrysanthemum lavandulifolium; assembly: GCA_022545495.1. Classification (NCBI taxonomy): domain Eukaryota; kingdom Viridiplantae; phylum Streptophyta; class Magnoliopsida; order Asterales; family Asteraceae; genus Chrysanthemum; species Chrysanthemum lavandulifolium. Next base: position 31,983,769 of record CM040241.1, on the reverse strand, counting down.
CGGATTCATAAGAATCATCCAACTGATCAAATCATTGGTCCTTCTACTTACGGTGTTATGACAAGACACAAAGCTAAGGGTTTCATAAAACCTCATAATGCTTTACTTATCTTTGTGTATAAACAAAGCAGTGAACCATAAAGATCATCAAACCTACTTATTCAACTGTTTCATCTCTCAAGAGAACCCAAGAATATTGCTCGAGCTTTAACTAAAGAAAATGGGTTGAAGCTATCAGGAAGAACATCTTCAATTTAAACTTCAAGAGGTTTGGGTTTTATGTGATCTTCTAGATGGGAAGAGAGTTATTGGAACCAAATGGGTTTTAGAGTCAAAAGAGATGAAAAGAGGTAATGTTATCAAAAACAAGGAAAGGTTAGTTGCTCGAGGTTATAGGCAGGAGGAAGGGTAGATTATGATGAGGTATTTGCTCTGTGGCAAGGATTGAAGCAATTAGAATCTTTCTTGCTTTTTGTTTCTTATATGGGTTTTCGGTATACCGGATGGATGTCAAGGCGCCTTTCTTTATGGTACTATTACGAAGAGGTTTATGTGAAACAACCTCCGGTTTGAAGATCCTAAACATCCAAACAAAGTCTATAAGGTGGTTACGGCTCTTTATGGCCTTCATCAGGCACCTAGAGCTTGGTATGAGAGCTCTCTACATTTTATTACAACATGGATAAAGGAGGGAGCTATAGACAAGACTTTGTTTATCAAGAGAAAAGAAAGATATCATGTTAGTTCAAGTTTATGTTGATGATATTATCTTTGGGGCTACCAAACAATCCATGGTTAAGGAGTTTGAGCGGTGATGCGAAGGAATTTCAAATGAGGTTCAATGGGAGAGTTAACATTCTTCTTAGGACTTGAGTTGCGCAGTCAAGGAAGGAATTTTCATTAGCCAAGACAAGTATATTACGAGACATACTTAAGTTTAATTTTGATGATATGAAGGTCATTACTACCGATTAAATCTATCAATTCATTGGGTAAAGATGAAGATGGACGACTGTTGAAGTCGAGTTATACTGATCTATGATTGGCTCTCTTATGTATCTTCTCGCATCAAGGCCGATATCATGTTTGCGGTTTGTCTATGTGCAAGATATCAAGTCTCACCAAAGATCTCTCACACGAATGCAGTAAAGAGAATTTTCTCGTTATTTGAAACAACAACCTAAGTTGGGGTTGTGGTATCCTAAAGAGTCACCTTTTCACTTAGAAGCTTTTTCGGATAGTGACTATGCGGGTGATAATTATGATAGAAGATCCACAACTGGTGGATGCCAATATCTTGGAAGAAGGTTAGTCTCACGGCAATGCAAGAAGCGGGACAATGCAGCAACATCATCTCTGAAGGTGAATATGTAGTCTGCAAGTTGTTGTGGTCAAGTTTTATGGATGCGAGAATCAACTCTTGGACTATGGGTTCAATTTAAGAATAATCCTATCAATATTGATAATGAGAGTACTATTTGTATTGTGAAGAGTCCACATATATCATTCCAAGACAAAGCATATGTAGATTAGGCATCACTTTATCGAGATTGCTATGAGCATAGGCTCATTAATGTGGTTAAAGTTCACACGGATGACAATGTGGGCGATTTACTCACAAAAGGTTTTGATGTGTCACGATTCAATCACTTGGTCGTGAGCATTGGAATGTTTAACTACTAAGCTATGTTTAAGGGAGGACTATAAGGTGTTTGGTATAGTCACGTGTATTGCTTGAGGGAGGATGTTGTTTATACTTAGTTTATATGAAGGTATTTGGCAAAAATTGTCTTTCTGAAAGTACTACTGGGAAATCTTGCTTGGAGAAATCTTGCTTGGGAAAGTCTGCTTATGTGGAACTGTTTGTCGTATTAAAGTCTTGTTCCAACGTGTAATATTGATGGGTAATTGATAGTAACGGTAACTTTGTTATTTAGGTGTGATTTTTCAAATCCCACCTATAAATAACTATTTTCCGATTTTCCTCTCATATTATTACCTTACATCTTTTCCATACTTATCTTCCAATTACCATCTCTTTATTATTCGATACAATCTTTATTGTGCTCACTTTTTCAACCATGGCCAATCGTTTAACATTTGAGCACAATATGGTGGCTAATTTGGACAAGACTCGAGGCAAATGTGGCTTTCTATGATATAATTGATTATCTTCTTGGGTCGCCTATTAGTTATGCTCTTTTAGTTGAGCCGGATATCATTGAACCATGGATTCAAGAATTTTGGGCTAATGCTAGAGATAATATGGAGGAGGATGAATATTATATTAGATCCTCAGTTGCTGGAAGGACTATCAAGATTACAGAGGCCTCTATTCGGGAAGATTTATTATTTGGGGATGAAGATGGGGCTATTAGATTTGATAAGCAAGCGATTTGGGATACTTTAGGAATCTTGGTTATGAAGGTTCTTTGACGAACAAACATTCAAGAAAGCATTATTCATCCTCAATGGAAGTTTTTGATTCATGTATTGCTCCATTGCATAAGTTCTAAGAGTACTTCTTGGGAGCAGTTTGGGTCAAATATAGCATCTCGAGTGGTTGGCTTAGCTACGAGATAGAATGTTTAATTTTCAAGGCTTATTTTGGATGGGATGCTATCACATATCTCCTCCGGGTCAAAATGGTTGATGTACCCAAGATTTGTGCGAGGTTTTCTTAAACAAACAATTGGTGATGTTCCAAAACACGCTACTTTGTTACTGTCATTGTGCAACAAGCAAAATTTATACTTTCATGGCTAAGCGAAGTAATTTGTTCGGAGGTGGAGATATTCCATTAATCGCTACAATGATGGAAGTTGTTCAGCTATACGTCTTTGAAGGCCGGAGAGGATGAAGAAAGTGAAGGTCGGTTCTTCACAAGGTACTGCATCTGCAAGTACTGCCTCTATTGAAGGTACTGCATCTTTCCAAGGTGATGTTTCTCCAAGTCCTGCGCTTCAAGAAGAGATTGAGCGAACACCTACTCCATCTCCTCAACGTTCTGATTCCGAGGCACATTCACAACTTCATGGTGATGATCATTCTATACCTCGTGAAGGTTTGACTATGGATAATTATGCTTTGACACGGGAGCTTGCTCGATTGAACAAGGCTGTTGAGTGTCAAGCTAAAACCATTAGGAAGTTGAAACGTAACTATTTCTGGTTGAGGAATTTTATTAAACCCTATATTCAAGGATTCAACTTATGGGTTAAAGAGGAAAACAAACGTCGTAAAGCACTTCGTAAGGAATTAAGACGAAAGAAGGTTTCTAAGTCATCTTCTGTCAACTTGGGGAGGAATTCAGAAAAGGAAAATTTGAAAGAAGATGTTACACAGCAGAAAGAATCTGAAGAAGATGTTATGAAGAAGAAAGAAGATTCTTACGAGAAACAAGAAGAAGAAGTACAAGTTCAATCGTTGATCAAAGTCTTGAACATCAAAGTAATCGATGATCAAAGTGCGAACATCAAAGTCTTGATGATCATGATACATCTAGGCAAGAAGTAATAACACCAATAACTCCAAGGTATTGAATTTTGAAGAAGAAGTCGGTCCTTCTACAACAGTTATAGAAGAAGGAGGAAGCTACAATCAAACCTATTCATTCATGGCGATGATGAAGTAATTGCTTCAATATTAGATTTATCACAACCAAGAGGAGGAGTTACTATTAGAGATGTACAAGAAGAAGAACAACCAAGAGCTTCGAACCTACAATTGATCCTAAAGACAAAGGAAAGGCATTACGTTGAAACTAAGAAGAAGAAACTCACTTTGGCGGAACTTAGAACATTTGAAGTTGCAAGGAATGAAGCCATGACTAGAAAAGTTCAAGAAGGTTAAATGCTAAATATAGAGAAGAACAAGAAGCTCAAGAAGCTCGAATAGAAGCGATTTCGAAACTACATGAGGAATTGAATGTCAAAACTCTTGAACCTTTACAATCTCCTACACCGTTAGATATATGCCAAGAAGACCGAATTTAGCTAAGGACAGAATGCTATGATGGCTTATTTGAAAGGTCGAGGATATAAGGGTTTGCGAAGCTTAACTATGTTGATATGAAAAGACTCTATGATCTTGAAATGTGCTTATAAGAAGAGTGTTGCTGATATTAATGACTTGGAGAAGAAGCTTATTGGATGAAGTTGAAAGGAAGAAGAGCTTAAAGAGGAAAAGAAAAAGCGAAGTTCTGATGTTCAGTTTTCAAAGAAAGAAAAGGTTGAATTAAGATCTGAGACTAGTGATGAATTGAAGAATTATCTCAGAATAGTGGATTTTGATTATACCAAGGAAGATGATGATTTGAAGATGAATAGATCAAAGATCAGTGTTTTTAAAGTTGTGAAATCCAAGAATGAAGATTACATGGTTTTTTATAAGGAAGATGAAAGTTTTAAAGTTTTTAAAAGGCTATGGGATTTGTTGCATGTTATTGATTGAGTAGACCTATTCTACTTATATCATGTTGTGAAGGCTTATTTTGAAGATCATCCATTTGAAGGGATTGGATTGGTTTTACATGGTGATCTCATAACTATGTGGGAAACTGAAGAAGAAAGCACTGATGACATCTGGAAGAATCAAGAAAAGCGGGAAATAGTTCTTTGGAGATTCTTTGAAGAACTGGAGTTCATGTTTTGGAGCTAGAGAATGGAACAATGATTCACATGTTTGCGAAAGAAGATACCCTCTTACAGTTGAGCTCATGAGAAGAATGCTAGAGCATGGATTGGAAGTAGAAGAGGCTAATGAAGCGCTTGCATGGTTATCAACTGTTTATAAACTGGACTACCATTGCGAGAATGATCTATAATCGGTATGAATTTTATTTGAATAAATACTTTTTGATATATCGATTTTTATTCAAAGTCTTGCTAATCGACAGTACTTTCATCAAAGTCTTGTTCTTGAACTAAACCGTTAAATGACTTTTAGAAGAAACCTTTTGCTAAGTAATAAATATTTTTGAAATAAAGGTTTGATAAATGGTTTTGTGATGATAACATCAATAGGTTATCAATCCACCATGGTTACAAAAGGATTGACTAATCCATGAGCAAACGGCTCGGTAAAGATATATCAAATCCGTTTTTAGTTGACAACTTGCTAATAACTTGGATGGTAATCAACTCACCATATCGATAATGTGAAGAGTTGGCTAGCCCACAAGAAATGGCTTGTGGTAAAGGGCGTGGAAAAACCATTATTGGTAATTAGTTCACCATTAGATAGAAGAACTAACTAGTCGAGAAGGGTACTTTTGGTAAAGACAAAACAAATCTGTTGATAGGCGATGGTTTGCTAAAAATCATATGGTTATCAATGTACCATGGTCTTACACACCAAAACATTTGGCTACTCCGAGATAATGGCTTTGGTAAAGAGATTTAAATCCATTAAATTTTCAATGATTCACTTGGAAGTGATGAGAATAGTATGCAACTTAAACTGAATTACATGTACAAATTGTCATATGTTCTTGTGTTCTTTGAAAAGATGGAGATTATTTGAATGATCTTTGTGAAGAGAACAATTCTAAGAGATATTTTGACAAAGCACGAGATATTACAGAGATCTGAGTCTAAAGACTAAAGAACAATCCATTTTAAAGATGAAGTGTTAAAGATATATTCACAAAGGAACTTGAAGTCAAGCAAGTAGAATTCAAGTTAGGGAGGATTGTTGGGATATGAAAGTCTTTGAAGATATCAAAATCTTGAAGATATGAAAGTCTTGGAAGCGCAGAAATCTTGGAAGAAGTCAAATAGTCAAAATCTTGCTAAAGACAAAGTCAAAGTCTTGCAAGATAAAGTCAAAGTCTTGCTAGAACAAAAGAACTGTTATATTCGTTTATAAGTATTGTATTCCATGTTTAGATTACTTGTCGTACAAGGTTATCAATTGTAAACCGACTAGGATATACTTGAGCCTATAAAAGGACTCCTAGATTGGCATTAGAGTGCGATTTCGGAAAAAGAGTTTTAGAGTTTACGAATTAGAGTTTAGAGAAAAGTTCGATTATCTTAGAGTTGTATTAGAGTATCTGCATAATAAGCAGATTTAGAGTTTGTTAATAAAGTTTTTCTTCTTAGCTTTGTTAAGTAAATTCCGCGTACTTGATAAAGATTGCTCAGTGTCAATAAAGTTTTTCTTCTTAGCTAGTTAAGTTAGTTTGTTCTTAAAAGGATTTAAAAAAGGCTCGTTATGGAGATTTATTGAAGAATTGATTACGAAGAGGATTATTTATCACTTATTTGAAGGTGAAGGGGAATTGCTTGGTTTGTATTCTTATCATCTAGCTTGATGAATCTAGCAATGTGTGATTTTTCTTATGATGCTCTATGCACACATTGTCTATCACTTGAAGGAGTTACATTGTAGTGCTCAGTGTCTCATACTAGTTGAGGATTCTTTTCAAGGGATTGCGGTCTACTTATATTTGCTTCGTATAAGTATGGAGTTCCGTGGATATTCAAAGATTTAAGACACAATTTTGGGTAATTTTACTTCTTCATCAAGTTTGTTATATTTGGTGTTCTTCACAAAGTGATCATTACAAGGAGCTTACAGATTTTGAAGAATCAAGAAGATGGTTAACATATGGTTTTAGGGAAGCTTATTGTTAAAAGTTTAACCATCTACATGCATCACTCAAGGGAAGTGTTTGATTTTACTCTTGTTGATCATTATTACTACCGCTAGTTGAAGTTTTCTCTTGTTTTGGATCCATTTTTCTTATGATGCGTAATGGTGGGCGATTTGAAGCATTGGAAGTCTTAGATTGGAAGTATGATATTGGTTCGTGGTGGTCAAGATCATTATTTGCATCGTTCCTATTTAGATAATAACAAAAGGGAAGAGATGTTTGAGTGACGTGGCATGGATTAAGGGAAGACAAAGGAAGACATACTTGTTTCATTTATGGTGAGATCCACGATCTCAATTTCTCTACCGTCTAGGAAGTTCGTTCAAGAATGGTTTTGTCATTATCAACTAGGGGAAGATTGTTGGGAATTACAAGTTTGAGTTGATAAAGACAAAAAGAATGAAACAAGAGGGACTTAATATGACAAGAATGAAACCTACTAAAAGATGGAAGGGCTTGCTTGCAATGAAAGTTTTATTATTTAGTCCTTATCCTCTAGTATATAAAGAGGACATAGGTGTAGGTTTTTATTTAAGTCTTCCAATAATGTAGTCGACTAAAAGGTGTGTGTTTAGCCTAGAAGTTAGGGAAGAACATCTAGGGTATTAGTTTTAGATTAGTGTGTCCTAGGCGTATGTTCATGTAAACGCCTAGGTTATTAGTTTAGTTAGTAGACGTGTTTCTATAAACGTCCAATATTATTAGAGTATTAGTGAATGAAAAACCTTGTTCAATAACAAAGTATTGTTTTGATTATTCCGCTGCGTATTATGTTTATTATCTTTGTTATTGATCCCTAGCCGAGCTTATAAATGATCTTATCAAAGTGTCAACGGCGTTACACCAAAACTTTTGAGGAATGTTTTGTTCATTAAGCATTGTTCTACTCATTTCTTGAATTGTTCTATTTTCGTTCTCAACTCCATTTGATTGAGGTGTTCGTGGAGCGGAAAAGTTATGTGTTATACCATTTGTATCACAAAGTTTCCAAATTGAGTTTAGTTGTCAAATTCGACCATGATCCGTTCGGATCGACACAATTTGACACCTAGAAGATTTTGAATTTTCTTGCTAAGTATTTCAAATTTATCAAAAGCTTCATTTTGGTTTTCAAAATAACGTCCAAGTAAACCTTGAGTAATCATCTACTATGACCAAAGTGTATAAGTTGCCTCCATAGCTTCTTATAGCGGATGGTCCAAATAAGTCCATATGTAATAATTCTAGACACTTAGATGTGGACACCATATTTTTAGATTTGTGACTACTATGTGTTTGTTTACCAATTTTGAAAGCGTCATAAAAGTGTTGGTCATATTTTTAGTTTTGGTAAATTCTAACCAACTATTTTGAAGATAGGTTTTGTATAAGTCTCATATTAAGCGTGACCTAAGCGTCTATGCCAAAGAGATGAGCTATCATCTAATGTTGTTAAGCAAAGTTTGTCATTATATGATTTATCTATTTTCATGACGTATATGTTATTTTTCCTAACTCCTTTAGCTATGGTGATACCATCTTTAGTATTTTACTACCATTTTCATCAAATAGTACTTTATACTTTTTATCACATAGTTGGCTAATACTAAGTAGATTAAATCCTAACCTATCCACATGAGCAACATTTTCAATAGTTAGAGTTATGAGCAATCGTACCTTTGCCAATGATTTTGCTTTTGAGATTGCTACCGAAAGTGACATTACCTCAGTCATACTCTTGGTATGATGAGAAGAGACTTTGTTGCCCGTCATGTGTCGTGAGCATCCACTATCTTTTATCCATTCATCGGTTCCAATCCAACTTTCAAACATACCTAAGAAGCAAATAACTCAAACATTTGGTCCCCAATATCTCATGGGTCCGTTTGGGTTAAACATACCATTTATTTGATTCATGTATGGAAATGATGGGTAAGAGTTCCATGGCATGTAACTGGAGTTTGGTATGGTCTAGAAGCTTTGATTCCAACCGTTGTGTTGGTAGTTAGGTTGAACGTTGTGGTTGCTCTTAGGAAAGGCGTTTGGTAAAGAAGTTTTATATCGTTGTTGAGTAGTTTTTGATCTAAACTCATTTTTAACAAGTCCTACTCGATATAATGGTGGTTTTAGTTTAACGTTATCGTTGGTTTTCTTTGTTACTTTAACAAATTCATGCGGTCAGTGCAGACATTACATTCTCTTTGAAGTACCAGGTACCATTTTGCTGTGGACGGAACCCTTATTTTGGTTACGTCGGTCCGTGTTGTCTTGCAATTTTGATGAATGTTAGTCCTTTTAGCCGTTTTGTTTTGACTCTTTGGAATTAATACTTCATTAAAACCTATCCCATTCATGTCTCCACGGTGTTTTATGGATTTTAACTATTTCATCGGCAAGGCGATGTTTTTGTTAAACCTTTTAAACTTAGAATTATTTTCTATTAGAACTTCTTGTGTGAGCTTTAGTTTTCTATTTCAAGATTAAGCTCTTGACATGATTTACAATCATCGTCATTTGCTTTTCCTTTTTCAAGTCGTTTTGCTTTTCTTTTAACTCATATACCTCATTTTCCAAAAACTCCTTTTGGTTTTAGAAATTTATTTTTAGTTATGATTTTTAGACTTAGCTCACACAATTGATTATATTGTTTTTGCAAGGTGTCATCATCGATAGAAGAATAAGAAGAGTCGGAAAGTACCTCATTTGACTCATGTGCCATTAGAGCGATCTCTTCCTTGCTTGATTCTTCATCGTCTTCACTATCACTCAAGCACCACTTACAAAAGCTCGTTGAGTTTTGCTTTTAGGTGGCTTGGGACATTCTCTATGAGATGACTTGCATCACCACATCTAAAACACTTTCTTTCACCTTTACTCTTCTTATCATCCCGATCTTTTGAATGGCTTCTTTTCTTCTCGAGGTTGTCTTACAAACTTTCCTCTTCTTCTAAAGAACTTCTTGAAATCTCTAACGGCCATGGCATACTCCTCATCTTCACTACGGAACAAGATTCACCATCATCGCTGATTCCGCCTTTGCTTTAAGAAACAGCGGATTTGATCTTCTCCTTTCTTCCTTTGATGATCTCCGAATCTTTCTCCATTACCATTTCGTGAACCTTGAGGTTGCCAATTAGCTCGTCTAGTGACATTATTGAGAGATCTTTTGATTCTTCAATAGCGTCACTTTAGCTCTCCATTTGGGGTGGAGTGCTCTAAGAAATTTCGACAAAGTTCTTACTACGAAAAGATTCATCAAGTGCTTTAAGTGATGTAATGATAGTGTTAAAGCGAGCAAAGCCACAATCAATGGTTTCATCTTGGGGATAACAAATTGTTCATATTGTTGAACAAGAAGATCAATTTTGTTATCCTTGACTTGTGAATTACCTTGATGTGTAACAATTAAAGATTCCCAAATATCTTTGGCGGTTTCCCACATAAAAATTCTTTCATATTCTTTTCTAGGTAAAGCATTATAAAGCATCATTTAGCTTCATTATTTTTAGCAACTAATTTCTTTTGTTCATCAACGAAAATATCCTATGTTGTAGAACTAAAATCTCCTTTAACAATAATAAACCAAAGATCTATATCTTTTGATTTTACATATGTTTCAAAGCGGTTTTCAATAGATAAATCCATTGGTTTCAAAGAGTGATGGTCTTTGCATAGATTGCCCTTCTTTAAAGTTTTGGAATCCATGGATCGTTTCAAGTTTATAAAATACAAGTTATTTTAGAAATTCTTGAGCAACGAGCTCTGGTACCAATTGTAGAAAACTAGAAGGGGGTTGAATAGTTTACCAATTAAAACTTTGTTTTGAAACTTATTGGAAGATCAATTGATATTGATCTTGAGTATGTTAATGAAATATGCAAGCAATGTGTAATAAGTAAATAAGGAAAGAGATGATCAAACCACAACAAGTTGTTTATAGTGGTTCGGCCTACAAGGACTCTTTTTCCTTGCCCTACTCCACTCTCCGAGGTCTCACACTCGAGTTTAACTTCACTAGTCAACAAGCTCCTTTCCCGGCGGAGAAAACCTTTACACTTAACACACTATTTCCGACACTAAGCTAGATGTCGAGTTCTTTCCAAGGGTACAACAACTCCCACACACAATGTATTTTGAGGACTAAAATACTAACCACTCACACTCATAAGATTATGATGGTTTGATACAACAATGAAGTATAGATCAACACTAGATCATACAACACTAAACAAACAAGACTTCCAACTTCGTTGAAGCTTGAATATGACTTGATCTTCTTTGCTACAAAGAGATCACTAATATGATATGAAACCGAGTTAGAAAGGTTAGAGAGAAGATATGTATGAAAGTATGTTAGAAAGGAAGAGAAACTACTTGTCTTGGAATTGCTATTTATAGCCAAAATGGACGAGGGCGTCCACGGACGGCGGACCCTTAAAGGGTTCCGCCGTGTACCATTTTGGTACCGCCGGTCGACGACCAAGATATCAAATCTTGCCAAAGTCAACTCTATCTAAGTGAGATTGTGCAAGATATGAAGAGTACAAATCTTCACAAAATATCTAATAGAATCTTCCAATGATTTCCATGATGTAATACATGATGTCAAATGTTGTATTACTACTTATAGAAATATGCAAATGCTTAAGTAGTGTTTGGTTTTAAGAACCTAACACATTCTACAAACTACTATCATACATAATGATTAGAGTCATATTAGAGATGTTACTAATCACAAATGTAAATGCTTGAATGATGAATATATTGTTTGAGAAAGCTTGTTTTAATATCTAATAAACTTGACAAGCTTTAAGCTTTTATAAATTAAATTTACTTTTTTCGTTAACAAAACTTAGGCAAAGATCAAAAATATAAATAACGTTTAATGACGATATTTGTATTAACAGAGACTTATACAAAACCTATCTTCAAAAGAGCTAGTTAGGAATTTACCAAAACTTAAATATGATCAACATTTTTGCGAAGCGTGCAAAATTGGTAAACAACCCCATAGTAGTCATAAGGCTAAAAACATGATGTCCACATCTAAGTGTCTAGAACTTTTGCATATGGACTTGTTCGGTCCATCCGCTATAAGAAGCTATGAGGCAACTTATACACTTTGGTCATAGTGAGCGATTACTCAAGGTTTACTTGGACGTTGTTTTGAAAACCAAAATGAAGCTTTTGATAAATTTGAAATTCTTAGCAAGAAAATTCAAAATCAACTAGGTGTTAAAATTTTGTCGATCTGAACGGATCATGGTCGTGAATTTGACAATGAAACACAATTTGGAAACTTTTGTGATGCAAATGGTATAGCACATAACTTTTCGGCTCCTCGAACACCTCAATCAAATGGAGTTGTAGAACGTAAAAATAGAACCATTCAAGAAATAAGTAGAACAATACTTAATGAAAAAAACATCCCTCAAAAGTTTTGGTGTAACGCCGTTGACACTTCTACTTATATTTTAAATAGAGTCTTAATACGTCCTTTCTTAAACAAAACACCATATGAGCTTTATAAAGGTAAAAAGCCAACTTTAGGATATTTTAGAGTATTTGGATGTAAATGTTTCATTCTTAATACTAAATATTATCTCACCAAGTTTGACCCAAAGTCTTATGAAGATGTATTTCTTGGTTATTCTTAAACTAGTAAAGCTTACGTTGTCTTAAACAAAGAAACAATGAGAGTCGAGAAATCATTGAACATAACATTCGACGAAAGTCCACCTCCCTCTAAGACATCACCTTTGGTAAACGATGACTTAGTTGAAAGTCAACTTGTAGGAAGTCAAGAAATAATTGAAAATGAAAAGGAAGATGAACCATTAAATAATGAGATTATAAACATTAAAGAATCCAAAAGTTATCCTTTAGAAAAGGTCATAGGACAACTAAATCAAAGAACCTTAAGATCACAAGCCCAAAATCAAAGTAATCATTTTGTTTTGTGTCTACCATTGAACCGAAAAACATAAATGAAGCAATAAAAGATGAATCTTGGGTAATTGCTATGCAAGAAGAGTTAAACCAATTCGTTAGAAATGATGTTTGGAAATTAGTTCCAAAACCTAAGGATCAAACTATAATTGGAACGAAATGGGTTTTTCGAAATAAAATGGATGAAAATGGTATAGTGTCTAGAAACAAAGCTAGGCTTGTCGCACAAGGTTATAATCAACAAAAGGGGATTGATTATGATGAAAATTATGCACCGGTAGCTAGGCTCGAGTCTATTAGAATATTACTTGCATATGAATGTGCTTATGACTTTAAATTATTTTAAATGGATGTTAAGAGTGCGTTTCTTAATGGGTTTATTAACGAAGAAGTGTATGTTGCTCAACCTCCCGGTTTTACCGACTTTGAGAAACGACATCATGTCTTCAAACTCAAGAAAGCATTATACGGTCTTAAGCAAGCACCAAAAGCTTGGTACGATAGACTTAAGACTTATCTTGTTGAAAACAAATACACCATGGGATTAGTAGATAACACTATATTTACCAAGAAAAAGGAGTCACACATTATCATTGTTCAATTATACGTTGATGACATCATATTCGGATCAACTTGTCAAGAGCTATGTGATGATTTCTCTAAAATCATGCATGATGAGTTTGAGAAGAGTATGATGGGTGAATTAAACTTCTTTCTAGGACTCCAAATTAAACAACTAGAAGATGACATATTCTTTAACCAATCTAAATATATAAAAGACATGCTTAAGAAATTTGGTCTTGAAGATTCAAAACCAATTAAGACACCCATGTCTTCGGACACTAAATTCACCAAGGATGAGGAAAGTGAATCCGTAGATAACACTAAATATAGAGGAATGATTGGTAGCCTACTCTATCTCACGGCTAATAGACCCGACATTATGTTTATTGTTTGTCTATGTGCTCGCTGTCAAGAAAATCCAAAGGCATCACACTTAGAAGCCTTGAAAAGGATATTTAGATACATTAAGGGAACGACATGTTTAGGATTATGGTATCTCAAAGGAACGGGTGTAGAAACTATAGTGTACACCAACTCGGATCATGTCGGTGACTATGTCGATAGAAAAAGTATAAGTGGTATTTGCACTTTTGTTGGACATTGTCTCACCTCATGGTTTGAAAAGAAGCAAACGGCTTTAGCCATCTCAACTACTGAAGCTGAGTACGTTTCAGCCAGAAAAGCATGTCAACAAGCTCTTTGGATGAAGCAAGCTCTCGTGGATTACGGATGTCATCTCAAAGATATCGTTATACTTTGCGACAACAAATGAGCCATTGATCTCAGCAAAAATCCCGTCCAACATGCTCGTACGAAGCATATTGAAATCCGTCATCACTTTCTTCGCGGCAATGCTCAAAAAGGAAACATCTCAATTGAGAAAGTATCCTCTGAAGACAACATTGCCGACATTCTAACCAAACCTCTCAAACGAGAACCATTTAATCTTCTTAGACTTGGTTTAGGGTTAATGGAACCAAACATGTAGGTAAAACGTAGCCTAAATGTAGGATCGATAATATTATTGTGTTGATGATTCGGGTGGTCTTGGATGATCAAAATACATGTTAAACATTGTAGAGAGAGAAAGTAGAGAGATGGTGTTCTTAGTAGAGAGTTGCTTCAATAAAAATGAAAGGTTAGATTGCGAGCCACACCCTTCCATGGATGGAAGGGTATTTATACTACAAACAATACGTCCTCCTATCGGTTGTGGATCGAGCATACGATGGGTAAAGACCGTCCTTCCTCCACGGTGTTACATTACGCTAAACTAAACTAATAACTAACTAATAAACCGATAAATAACGTAACTAACGATATGTCTACGAGCTAGCTTATGCTAGATAATATTTGGGGTGACCGACACTTTACTTATGGAATTTCCAATTCCTAACAATCTCCCTAAGGAGGTCACCCATGTTTTACATTTGAATCCTAGCATTACATTCTTGACTTTGTTCTTGAGCTCGTGACTTCAATTCTTCAATTCCGCAATCTTTGTGCTTTTGTAGTGCAACTTCAAAGTCCGAGTGCTTTGTACTTTCGGTGGAGGTCTTTGAAATGGTCCATCTTTGATGATCTTGAGCTTTCTTTGAGATCATCATCCACGAGAAATCTGGATCACCCTTTATTGTGTTGCCATCATGTGAAGTTGTGACTTTTGGACCGACATGCTCACACTTTTGAATCATGACATCTTTCCATCGAGTAGTGGAAGCCTTATCGGTTCATGATATTCGCATGACGAAGTAGCATAGTATGAAATATCGAGCCAGGTTATGTAGATATGCACCAGTCATGATTTCTTCAAATTAAGTGTGGATCTTTGTGAGCATCGCGACTTTGGATTGACTCCTCAATTCTAATCGGTACTGCAACCGTCCAAATGTACCGCAAACAACATTTAGAAATAAAACACATGAAAGTGTCTTTGATCACTTTCGTTGAATTGAGGTACACGCCCACGGTTCCCCGTTGATCGATACAAGTCTCGCACTGTGATCGGTAGGATTTCGAGAATCTCCTTGACGTGGTTTCGCAATGTCTAAGTGTTCTCAAACCGAAGCGTCTCAAAGAAGACAACACGGAGTGAGTGAACCAATGAATTGAGATTTCTTGATTGATGAAAATGATTTGAAAAACAATCGCGTGTTGCTTAAAAGAAAGAGTTTGTGTCTGACGAAGGTTTTATGAGAAAGATCAATTTTCAATCAAAAATACTTTTGTATTTGAAAAGAGTACACATTCGACGTGCTAGCGAAAGAAGAGATTAGTACATCGAACGGTTTTCCAAAAGTATTTTTCAATCGAGATACTTTTTGAATTTGAAATATGAATACACATTCGATGCGCTAGAGAAAAGAAGATTTGCACTTCGAACGGTTTTTCCAAAAGTATTCGTCAATTCATTTCCTGGACCAAGGTTGATTCAAGATTGAATCTCCCCATTGTTTGTATCCAGTTGTCACAAGCTTGATCTTACAAGAAGATCTCACATGTCACCTACCAAGAGCTTGTTTGATGTTGGCTCTAGAAGGCTTTCCATCTTCTTTGTGAATATTTTTATATATCACTCAGATGTTCTGGCAATACCACAAGGATAATGCGTAGGACTCTTAAGATATATACTCTCACTTTCACATTGTGTGAAACAATGATTCTTCAAGAATATAGTGTCCTAATGAGATATTGTGGATGATCTCTTGAATAGTGCACATTTGGTTCCTATGCCGGAGACTAGGGAGAGGGTCTCCTTCTTCAATATCAACAATATCTAAGAGAAAGTCGATAGATTATGTCAGTTCCCCGTGAGAATGAAACAAGCCCTTTTAAGAGGAACTTGAGTAGCTTGGGAAGATTAGTGCGATCGTCCTTGGGTCCATGATGTCTTGTCTTCAATACAGTGTTACCTTAGTAAACACCAATAACATATGTATTGAACCCGGTTTACGCCCTAAGGTTGAATTATTGGAGGCTATTTCTTTTCACCATTTTTTCACATTCAATTCTTTTCATTCTTCAACCCTTGAAGCTTACCGAGACTTCATAACTAGAACCTTTTGGGTTTATTCCGGATCTAGCTACTGTCTCGATCGACACTCTTCCCATATCTCATTTTTCTCCTTTTTCATCATACCTAAAGACTCTACACTATCTAGTGGATTATCCAGTAGATCCCTCAGATCTTGGCGGATCGTGGGAACTAATACCTAACCTCACCATCCTTATAACTCCATACATAAAGTAAAATGCTCGGTCTTTTGGTACAGTTCATTCTTTCTTGAAACCAATTGAAAAATCATTTGGAAAAACAATCAATGTACTTGTGATACGAGATCAAAGCATTTTGTACCTTAATAGTTTTGATCATTTAGAAAACCTCCCCCTCAACATGTGCATATGATTAAATTGTTTAGCACATGGAGGCAAGAGTTCTTTTGAAATAAATTCTTGATCACAATTTCATTAGAAAGAGCCATTTGATTTTCTTGGTAAAATTCTCCCCTTCAATATGTGCGTAGGATATTTGAAATCATTTTATCGCATAGAGGCAAGAGTTAATTTTAAGCACATCCACAATCACAAGAGCCATTAAGAAACCATTTGAAAACTCAATCAAGGTACTATATAAATCACTTTAAAAAGCTTTCGTACCTCGATAGTTTATTTGCTCCCCCTTAATATGTTCTTCGAGATTCGAAAGCATTTAGCACATATGAGAGAGCAGCCTGCACAATTAAATCAAAACGATCACCTTTTATCAAATTTCATTATTAAATCACAAATTCTCCCCCGGTCAAAAATATCAAACCGTTTGAGATTTTGGATCGAAGTGATTTAATCAGTTTGGAAAACATGGGAGAATATGTGGCGTGGATTAAATACTCAACTTGTTTTTGGATAAATCCTCCTCCTCAACATGTGCATTGTGTATTTGAAATCGTTTGGCACATGGAGGCAGGAGTGCCTATAAAGGACTAAAACCGATTCCATTTAAACAAATAAGAGATTTAAATCACGATCTCTCCCCCGATCAAAAATTTCAAACCATTTGAGATTTGTGATCCCAAAAAATTTAAATCATTTATAAAATTTTGGGGAAAGACGCGGCAAGATTTGATTTTGAAAAATGACAAATAAGGACCATTTTAAGACATTAAAGATTGTTAGTGTCAGGTATGATTGTTTTAAGAGATCTTTAAGTAAAATAAAACAATTTCACAATCAAACAAGAATAGAAAAAATTTCATTTTGTAAGATCTTTGTGTTTTAAAGAAAATCATACCATGACATAACATTAAATCTTTAGAACACCACTTTTTAACGTACAAACGGACTCTTTTGAAGATATATTGTTTGAAAATACTTTAAATTAAATCACTCTCCCCCTCAATCGATGACAGCAGTCGTTGATTGAGTGACTTAGGTTTTGATAAAAATAAAGTCCGGTGATTTTCAAAATTTAGTTCAATTTATTTTCAAAACAGTATTTTTTCATTTTCAAAACAATTTAATCATTCAAAGTTTTAGAAAAATGGTATCTCTGCAAAAAGATACGTTAGGTGGTTGAGACTCTTATGTTGTTGCTCTAGGGCTTGGAAGAAAAACCATCTGCTCATGCAGTGAGACTTCTTACGTTGCATTTTAATGCCAACTAAGGTAAAATTAAGCTTCGTTTCTTCATTTGCTGATGAAGAAAACCGTCTGCTGATGCAGTGAGACCTCTTATGTTGCATTCATGCCAACTCTACATTGAAGTCAGATTAAGCTCCGTTTCTTCATTTGTCAACCCAAGATATCGTTACCCTTTCCTTTCGGCATCCAATCTTCTTCAATTGTGGGATCGGATCGGGAACATTCTTATAAACCAATATACCTGCACACATACAGATATATGGTGGTCGACATCACCCAAACAGCAATCGACTAATAAAAGTCAATCCAACATAACAATCAGATCATATAAGGTATGGGAATAATGTGTTTCTCAAACTCTAATCATCT
Organism: Chrysanthemum lavandulifolium; assembly: GCA_022545495.1. Lineage (NCBI taxonomy): Eukaryota > Viridiplantae > Streptophyta > Magnoliopsida > Asterales > Asteraceae > Chrysanthemum > Chrysanthemum lavandulifolium. The sequence continues at coordinate 31,965,612 of CM040241.1, read as the reverse complement.
AAACCTAACAATCATATCCTAGGCACCTAGTCCTTCAACGTAGATTAACATCATCACTACTACTTATAAAGAGTGAATGACTCTCTCTCTTAATAAATATTAAGACTTTTCAGACTTCAAAGTGGTTAAGCATGATGTACAAGTCACTAAAGCCCAAAAATTCAGACTTACAAGTTACAAAGCATTAGTTACAATACTTAAAGCACAAATAAAAATACAAATCAAACTACAATTAATACACAACTAGACCAAACAATTAATACACCCCATCACCAATTAATACAAAATATAAAGCATAATGTACAAATCTATACTCCATTATTTCCGGAAATAAATATGATTAAACTCTTGTTCAAACACTTGTCCTAGAGAGTATGGCGGTGCAAAAAAAATTAAAAAATGTTAGATCTATAAACATAAAATCATTAGATCTACAAAAAAAATCGGATCTATAAAATTAAAAACTTATGGTTTGACAAGTTGAATATATGAAAATAATGAGTTACTAATCAACCCATATTGATTGTAATTACACATAATGGTTGTACACAAGACCACATGATAAATATTCAGATAAATTTTTTTTCACATCGAAATCAAATCTTTTTGTTTCAATAGCAAAAATGCTATTAGATTTTCATATCGAGATTCTTTTCAAATCGAAATCATATTTTGTTTTCGGATCGTAAACCGAATCTCAATTTCGGATCGAAAGTAAAACCATATTGAAAACCAATTTTTTAGATAAAAGCGAATTTTTTGTTGTACACCTATTAAAGTCGAAAATGAAATTGTAAAAGAAAATGAAATTTACCAGTTGAAGATAATGAAGAAGCAACCATGACCATAATGACTCAAATGTGCAGGAAAGATTATTCTCGGTAACTGCGGGTGTGGGAAAGTAGGCGGCGGCTAGGGATTTTGGTTCAGGGATGTGAAGAAGATAGGGTTGAGATGTTTTATAAGGAAAAGGAATAAATAATATATGATAAATAATTGTTTAGGCAGTTATTATTAGGGGGTGACACCAAATTACTTAAACACCCTTCCATACTTTTTAAAATGTAACTTGAATTTTCATTGTATTACATTTTTGCCACCTTTCTTTATTGCCATTGATTTAAAAATAGATGGTTCAGATCGGTTCTCGCAGTTCTCGCATTTTTTTTGTTCTGAAAATAACTCTACACTATATATATATTTATGAAATAATATGTTATTGTTTAAGGATATCACCAAAAAAATCTATTTTTATAAAGTTATTGTCACGGTAACTATATAATAGCAAAATATTGTTTGCTAAAATTTTAAATCACAGTGGTACTTGCCACGCAACGCCGCTGGTACCTCGCTAGTTTCAATTAAGCATATAGGATAATTAGATAATCTTGTTAAATGATATAGATTTGAAAACATTCTCCCCCTCAATCAATGACTTATTTTCTGAAAAGGTTAAAAGCGCTGAAGTCATTGATTGAGTTTTCAATTTTTACGAAAAACTCTGAATCTGATTGATTTTTCAAGCAACTCATTTTCCACCATTTAGTTAAAACAAATATTTTTCTAAAGAATTTTAAACGGAAAAATATTTGAGTAGGAACAGCAGTCCTTCGACATACTTTCCTCATATTGTTTTTAGGAAAAGTGCACGAAAATTTTGAAAATTTGTTTAGCGCATCACTTTCCTTCTTTGAAAAACGGGTTGCTCTCTGAAATAATAGCAAGCCATGGTTTAAGCACGAGATACGATCAAGTAGCTGTAAGCCATAATTTTAGACATGTTTTGGAAAAGAATATTTACAGTTTTCTCATTTTGTATTTTGTTTTTCCGAAAGCTATCACTTGTGAATGACCGGCCGTAAGGAACTTAAAACAGCTCACACACCAATTGCAATTTAGATCGAAGAGAATACGGTGGATTCGGGTCGTTAAGTCCCACGGAGGATGAATTGGTGTTTAACACAATCGGATGTCGAATAACCACTAAGGATAGTGATCGATAAGGATATTGATTTGGAATTTTACCTAAAGAAAAGATCTACAAATTACAATGACTTAAATGCAAATTAAAGGAAATTAAAAGTTAAATTCTATTAAATAAACGCTATCACTATTTTTAAAGCGATGTTTTTGTTTTTATGTTTTATAAAACTTAATTTAAAACTACGTGACGTACAAATAAAAGCGTGAAACTTACACAATATTAATCCTAAAAATATGAAAATGATATTTTACAAACCTAATGATATAAGAAAATTTTAGAAAAGAAAATTATTTTTATAACTATTTAATTAATTATTATTAATTAAAAACTATTTTAACTAATTAATAATAACCTAAATTACAAGAAAATAGGAAATAAAGCTAGAAAAATAAAATTATGACTTGGAAAAATCTAAAATAACAAAGAGAATTTTCAAAACTATTTTTATATTTTTCGATTATTTTCTATTTTTATGGATTTTAAACTATTTAAAACTAATTAAATTACTAAAAATTACAAAATAAACTATGAAAAATCTGGAAAATTACTTTTTACTTTTTATATTTATCTAAACTTAATAAAAATGAAAAGTTATTTTTTGGACTTTTACGAATTTTTGTATTAAAAGCTATTTAAATAATCCTAAAAGCTGTTTTTAATTAAGAAAAATAGCAAACTGTTATGGAAAAATGTGAAAATTTCAGGAAAACTCTAAAATTATACTAGGAATCTAGGAAAATAGAAAAACATGGTGTTGTGTGGAAGATTATGAGCTGCTATGAAATGAGCTTATGAATAAGCACTTTAATAAGCCAAGTGAACACAAACAAGCACCACCTTGGAATGAAGCTACAATATGCTAAAGTTACTCTAAATGTACTAAAAACAACAAGCTACAACCACGATATGCAAGTTTGATCGATTTGAAGATTTGAGCTTTTGAGCTAAAAGCGATTTGATGACCTACTTTGGGCATAAGCACAAGACACATATTAAGCTAAAAGCAGAAAACTACAAATTGGAAACTAAAGTAGACCTGGTTGAGAATGTCTAAACCAAAAGTCAGACCTAGACCAGCTCTTATGAGCTCTGTGCAAGCTTTGCAAAAGCTTGAGAAAAGCTCATTTCGATGAGTTTGGAGAGGCACATAAGCCCTTTTGACAAGCTATTTGGAGCTTTAGAAAATTAGCAAAAATCAACAAAAATGCTTGATAAGAAACTAGACCAAGAGAACTTATAAAACCCAAATTTTGAATTGATTTGGCCGAGAGATGAATCTGTGATAAATCCTCTAGTTGGCCAAAGCTGGATTTTGCAAATATCTTGACTTTTGATGATTTAAAACTTTGACTTTCTTGAACTTTGCAATTGATTTTCTTGGTGATATTGATCTTAAATGGTGAAATAATACTACTACAATCTATGTCTATGAATTTTAAACTCAAAACAAGTTTTTGATTTGCCAATATCTCAATAGTCGAAGAGTTAAAGATGATTTAAGGAATTTTGACTTTAATGAGTAGTAGGCACAAGATATAGACTTGAATGAGTATACTAGTACTTAACAAGCATGAATCAATGAAGTTTACCATCGAGCTAGCCTCTAAGATAGTTATGTGAGAATGCCAAACATACCTTTGTTAAGCGATTTGCAAATTAAATATAGACTAACTACTTGATTTAGCTAAGACAAACACTCATCCGATTTATATTATCCTAATTACTACTAGTGGACGAGTTTAAATGGTTTAATGATCACAATTTCAAGTACACATATGAAAGCGCAAAAAAAAAAATGAAAATGAGAGTAAAGGCTCACAAGGTCCAAGTGGTATGCGAGTTACCACCAAACCCAAAACAAGCTATCCTAACCAAATCCAACCCATTCCAAGCAACACGCATCACCCATATCATACTTGTAACCATTTTGCTTCTCTGTTGACTTTTGTTGACCTTCAAGAGAACTTGATTGAACCGATTCCCAAGCTTACAAAAAGCTATATAGAGCTTAAATAAGTTGATTTGAGCTTAAATAAAGCCTATTGAAGCTTTGAACACAAGAGTTTAAGTTTGAGATTTCAAGCAGTGTACATGAGATTTGAAAGCGAAATGAACTTTTGATTTTTAGGTTCAAAGCGAATTACATTAACTAATTAACTTAGTTCCAATATCATAAAGCTTGAAAATACAAGAATGAAAAGCTAATTAAAACATTTTAGAGAAATACGACATACAAGAAATTAAAAAAACTAAGTTACTTTTCTTCTTCTCTGTCTTCCTCCTCTTTATGCTCAAAATTCATCCACGTGTCCTTCGATTGATTCCCACCTCTTCTCTTGACCAATGGGAGAGTAATGAGCAATTTGGTCGTTTTATCAATTTTGGCGGGAAGCCTATATTTGACTTGTAGGCTGAAATAAGCAAGTAGGGGGTGGCATTTATTGTGGGGGCTAGTGATGATGAGGGTGGTGGGAAGGAGATAAGGGGGAGGGAGGTGATGGGTTGCGAGCAAACAAGAGGGGAAGTGGAGAGGTGGAAGAGACTGCGGGGAGGCGGGTTATTGCTTTTTTGACTTTCTTTGACCAAGGGGTCCAAAAGGGAGGTCAAGAGGTTTTGTGAGGGGCTCAAAAGGGAATAATGGCGGGGTCAAAATTCATTTTGACAAGGCTATGTTTAATAATGACAAGGACCTAATATGTAAATACTTCAATTTCAAGGGACCAATCACGCCAATTCTCCAAAGTTACCATAAGGACTGAAATTGACAAACTTTAATAGTGCAAGGACTATTTTGACATTTTGATTTTCAAAGGACTATTTTGCCAATTTCCAAAGTTCGGGGACTAAAGTTGTAATTTTGTAATTTTAAGTCTCAAGGACCAATTTTGACAACTTAGGAATCCTAGGGACTTAAAATGATATTTTTCTTTATTTGGTTTTACCGAGGACTGTTTTGACAACTTTTCAAACTTGGGGACTAAAGCGCCAATTATGCAAACTTGATCGTTTTCACCGATTTTGATATTTTGCATTTAAAACACATAAAACACTTATTTGTGATATTTTTATCATTTTGATGCATTTCGAGTGTTTTCGGATGTTTTGCGATCTAATTTGTACAAAAATGATGAGTATTTACACACTCATCAATCCCCACACTAAGATATTGCTAGTCCCTAGCAATGTTTTGAGAAAAATTAATGGATTTCATCTCTTTACCAAAAGCCATTACTTCGGAGTAGCCAAATGTTTCGAGTTCAAGTAAGAACCTTGGTACACCGATAACCAAATGATTTTGAGCAAATCACCGACTTCAACGGATTTGATTTGTCTTTACCAAAAGCCGTTGCTACGGACTAGCCAACTCTTAGATAAAATATCTTTGGTGAGTGATTACCAATTATGGTTTTCCAAGCGCCTTTACCACAAGCCATAAACTTGCGGGCTAGCCAACTCTTCACTTTTAAGGATATGGTGGTGAATACCATACAATTTTGGGCAAATTGCAAGCCGTCAACGGATTTGAGATATCTTTACCAAGAGCCGTTTGCTCTGGATTAGCCAATCCTTTTGTTTATTAGACAAGGCGGATGATAACCATAAGATGAGTAAGTGTAAAACACTTACTCCAAAAAAAAATTTTGGCCAAAATGGGGAATTAGGCGGTATAATTACATGATAAAATTCGTGAGAATTCCCCACACTTAGAAATGAATATTGCCCTCAATATTCAAAGTACCGCGGTTATGCGAAACATAGAACGTAAAAGGAAATACTAAGGCCATTATTTAGCAAGATTTTTTTTTTTTTTTTTTTTTTTTTTTTTTGAAAAACTCTTATATACACAACATGTGGGCAACCCCCACACTAGGGTGGTAGAAAGTAGAAAGAAGAAGCTAAGCATCAAGTTTTGTCACACAAGCTAGCCACTTGTGAATGGCTAACCGTAACAAACTTCAAACGGGTCGAAATATGGGTGTAACCCATATGGCATCTCTTGTTTTTGATACCCGAGTCGCTAGCTTGACTCGATCCCGCATTCATTGGTTCATGGGGAAAGTTTGTAGATCCGGGACAACCACGGGGGAATGTCCTCTCCAAAGTAATGCTTCAACCGATGACCATTCACTTTAAAGTTTGGACCATCGGGTTGAGATAACTCAATGGTGCCATAAGGATAAACCTTAGTGATAGTAAATGGTCCGGACCAGCGGATTTAAGCTTTCGAGAAAATCTTCAATCTTGAATTGAAAAGAAGGACTCGATCACCAACGTTGAAAACGCGGTTCTTGATTTTAGAGTCATGAATCTTCTTTGTCTTTTCTTTATAGATCAAAGAGTTCTCGTATGCTTGATCACGGAGTTCATTTAATTCATTCATTTGAACTTTCCGGTGATCACCGGTGTCTGAATATCGAAGTTGGCATGCTTCAAGGCCCGGTATGCCTTGTGCTCTAGCTCAACCGGTAGATGACACGCCTTCCGTATACAAGCTTGTATGGAGTACACCGATGGGTGTTTTGTAAGTCGTCGGAAGGCCAGTGCGTCATCTAGCTTATCCGACCAAGAGGCACGGTTTTCACCAACCGTCCTCCGAATTCTTTAATCCCGGTTGGAAACTTCCACTTGCCCACTAGTTTGGGGTGGTGCGCGAGAGAGGCGGTGAGTTACACCATACCGCATGACTCTTTCAAACCGGTCATTGCAGAAATCGTACCACGATCACCGATTATGGCTCGTGGAGTTCCAAACCTAGCAAAGAGATTTCAAGAATTTCACAACAACTCGGGCATCATTGGTATGCAAAGCCTTAGCTTCAACCCATTTTGACAAGTAGTCAACGGCCACGAGTATGTACTTATTACCATGAGAAGAAGGAAATGGCCCATAAAGTCAATGCCCCGGATGTCAAAGATCTCACACACTTGAATGGCGTTTTGTGGCATTTCATTTCTTTGTGAGATATTCCGTGGCGTTGACAAGCGTCACGAGGCTTTGACAAATTCGTGGGCATCCTTATAGATAGTGGGCCAATAGAATCCGGAATCAAACACCTTCTTGGCGGTGTAGTTGGGGCTATGATGTCCCCAGTGGGTCCGCATGGCAAGCTTTGAGAATGTCAATAGCTTCGACCATACACACATCGCTGATGACTTGATCGCGCAAATTTTAAACAAGTAGGGTCGTCCCGAGTAATGTTTAACATCTTTGAAGAATTTGTTCTTCCGTTGGGACGACATCCCTTTCACTATGAAGTTACCCGCATGGTAATTTGCGAAGTCGACAAACCATGGGGTAGAAGAGTCTCCACGAAAAGAAACCGCATTGAGTGTTTCGAGAGGAAATGTTTCATTTATTTCCTTTTCTCGAACACATCTTGGTGAGGGTTCTCTAATCGGACAGATGATCGTGACGGGTTCTCGGCTCCTTTTTATCACGTATAATGATATCAAATTCTTGGAGGAGGAGAACCCAACGGAGCAATCTCGGCTTTGCATCTTGTTTTGCAAAGAGATATTTGAGAGCCGAGTGATCCGTATACACCACGCATTTGGTCAAGATGAGGTATGGCGAAATTTCTCAAACGCATACACCACGACTAATAGTTCTTTTACGTAGTGGTGTAATGGGTTTGAGCTTGATCATAGTCTTACTTGCGTAGTGTATAGGTGAAAATGCTTTGTTTTTCGTTGCCCCAAGACTGCACCGATAGCAAAATCACTTGCATCGCACATGAGCTCAAAGGGTAAATCGATCGGGGCAACTAGAATGGGTGCTTCCGTAAGCTTTTTCTTTAGTGTTTCAAAAGCTTGACGCTCGGGAGAGAAGATAAAAGGAGCTTCTTTTTCAAGAAGATGGGTCATAGGCGAGCGATTTTAGAAAAATCTGTATGAATCTACGATAAAACCCGGCATGACCAAGGAAACTCCTAATACCTTTGACGGTAGTAGGATGAGGCGGTTTAGCAATAACATCAACTTTTGCTCTATCTACCTCAATCCGTTTTTGAAATCTTATGGCCAAGGACTATGCCTTCTTTGACCATAAAGTGGCTCTTCTCCCAATTTAGACATAGATTGGTGTCTTCACACCTTTTAACATTTTGTCTAAATGGGAGAGACATGTCTGAAATGAATCCCCAATGACCGAGAAGTCATCCATAAACACCTCCATTGTTTCCCGATCATGTCGTGGAATATGGCCATCATACATCGTTGGAGCGTGCGGGAGCATTACATAAGCCAAAAGGCATCGTTTGTAGGCAAAAGTTCCGTATGGGCGGTGAATGTGGTCTTCTCTTGATCCCGTGGATCAATGGGGATCTGAAAGTAACCCGAGAAACCATCAAGGAAACAATAGTACTCATTCCTGCTAATCTCTCAAGCATCCGGTCCATGAAGGGTAGAGGAAAATGGTCTTTCTGGTGGCGTCATTCAACTTACGATAGTCAATACACACACGCCATCCGTAACCAATCGAGTTGGAATTAACTCGTTTTCTTCATTCGTGACAACAGTTATGCCACCCTTTTTGGAACACGGTGAATCGGGCTAACCCAAGGACTATCGAGATAGGGTAAATCAATCTGCATCAAGAAGTTTGATAACCTCTTGTTTGATAACATCATGGATTTTGGATTCACCCTTCTCGATGTTGAACTAGCTTGGTTTGAAGTCATCCTCCATTAAGATTTTGTGAGTACAAAATTCGGGGTTGATACCCTTAATGTCGGAGAGTTTCCAAGCAATTGCTTGCTTGTGTGACTTCAAGACCTTTATGAGAGCGATCTTTTCATCTTTACTCAAATCTCGAGCAATAATGACGGGCAATTTATCATCACCTTCAAGAAATGCATACTCAAGATGAGGCGGTAAGTCCTTAAGTTCGACTTGAAATTCTTGATTTTCTCAACCGACTTGACTTCCTTGTTATGAAGGTTGACGGGAGGAGAGGAGGAGAAGTGTCTGATTTAACAACTTCTCAAGAATAAGAATATCTCCTCGGATTAATCTCATGGTGATTAATCTCTCTGGAATTGCATCACTAGAGTGAGGGGTTGATGAGTGATCATCTTTAAGCATTTTCTCAATGAGAAGTATGTCCCCTCGATGTCAATTGGGCGTGATCAATTTCCCATGGAGCAGAATCACTAGCCAAGTATGCTTCAATCTCTTCCAAGATGAAGTCGCTTCCTCAAACGGAGTGAGAGAAGGAGTAGAATTGGCTATGATAGGTTGAGAAGATGTGGTGGGATTCCCACCACGAATTATGAGAATAACCAAGAACTTCTTGAGAGTACTCTTGAAGCAACATCAATGATATCTATTCGGTTAACCGACTCGGAATCATAGTTTGCGGAGTACCTCGAAGTTTGATCAAGGTTAAAGGTGACGACTTCATTACCAACACGTAATGTGATTTCTTGCTCAAATACATCAATGAGAGCACGGCCCGTTCTCGTGAATCCTCTTCCAACAATGAGAGGAACCCGTGGATCGACATCGAAATCAACAACTACAAAGTCGGTGGAAAATGGAACTTTCCTACTTTCACAAATCGTCCTCGGCAATTCCAAGAGGACGGGATATTGTACGATCTGCAAGCTCGAGAGTCATGCATGTAGGAGTAAGATCCGAGAGAAAGTTTCTTCCATCTTGAATGAGGCATCGGTTTATGCTTGCACCAAGATCGGCTAAGGCAAAGCATTCAACCATTCACGAAATACACAAGGTAAGAGGAACTTTCCGGGATCTCCAAGCTTTTCGGGAAGCTTCTTCAAGATAAGCTGCAGCGGTTCTCGTTGAGAGGAGTTTAGCCATTTCAAACAGACTTTTCCTTGTTGCTTAACATGTGTTTGAGAGTTGATGCAAACTTGGGCATCAACATGATAGCATCCATGAAGCTTATGTCAAAATGAAGTTCTTGGAAAATTTGAAAGAATTTTTCCATTTGTTGACCGGCTTTCTCGCGGAGCTTTGCTCATGTAAGCGTGATGGGTAAGGAATAGAAGATTTGGATTTTCAATGGGAGCCGGTGGAGGTTCAAAACAACTCTGGATTGGATTTGGTTTTGGACAACCCGAGGATGGACATTGTTGGTACCTCCGTTATTAGTAGGAAGTTCCTTGTCCTTTGTCGCCTCGGGTTCACTTTCCACTACCTTCGGGGAGAAGAAGAAGAGGTAGTAGGAATAGCGGGTCCATCATATGAAACACCACTTACGGTTGTGATCGCCTTTGCATCGCCCCTCGGATTAGCGATCGTGTTGCTAGGTAAAGTACACGAGCCCAGGGTCGATCATTTAAAGACTTCTTTAATTCAACGATCGGTGACCAACAACTGTTTGTCTCCTCTTGAGTCTTCATGAATTGCTTTAAAAGCTCATCGGATGTTGACACGAGGAGGAGGTGGAGGGACAATTTGAGGCCGTATGTTACGGTTATAGCGAATTCCCTTGATTAGGGTTCATATTCCCCGAAATTGATTCCCTCGATTGTAAGTGTTTTGATTAAGATTTCCTTGATGTTGGAAACCTTGATTGGGTCCGAATAGAAATTACCTTGGTTTTGATAACCTTGGTTCATTCTTGGTTGGTTACGATTCGGTTAGGATTACGGTTGAAACCGGGTGGTGCACGATAAGTGTTAGCACGGTAGTTTGGTTCATTATGAGGACGGTATTGATTACCTCCTTGATTTGAAGTACCGGCTATAGCATTAGCTTCAAACGGACTACCATCGGTGGCGTGACAGTTGTAGTATGCATGAGGACCACCACAAGTAACACAAACTTCAACTTTCTTCACTTCACCATATGATGGTGCTTGTGTGAAAGTGACTTTCTTTGGTTAGCAAGAACCAAAGCTCGAACAATATCCGTGAGTTTGTCAATCTTAGCATCGGTGCTAGATGTACTCACGGAGATGAAAGTAGAAGGTCCGACATTAGACTCGGTATGATATGTCTTTGTGCGGAAAGGACGGACACAGGACTTGTTTTCAATGATTTGCAAGGCTTCTTTTGTGGTCTTGCTCAAGAAATTACCTCCGCGGAGGCATTTAGAGAGTCTTGATTGGTCCGGTTTAGACCATTGTAGAAAGTATCCATTTGCATTAACTCGGTAAAACCATGATGCGGACACTTACGGAGCAAGTCTTTGTAACGATCCCATGCCTCCCGAATGATTCATCAAATCTCGAGAGAATTTCATTATCTCATTCTTAAGACTTGTAGTTCGGGATGGAGGATAGAATTCGTTCACAAACTTTGTGACAAGATCTTCCCATGTCTCAATGGAGCGAGGGGTTGTTTCTCAAGCCAATTCCGGCTTGTCCCTACAGAAAATGGGAGCAGAAGAAGCTTGATAGCTTCATGTGGGACATTCTTGTACTTGATGGTAGATGCAATCTTGTTAAACCATCGAATGTGTGCATGAGGATCATCCCGCTCAAAACCATAGAATTGGCTTTGGGTTGCAGTTAAGTAACCGGTTTGAGCTCAAAAGTATCGACCACGATGGTGGGACAACAATAGCATCTCCGTAACCCTCGATGGGTGCTTGGAGAAGCTCATTCATCGGCTTGTCTTACGCCATTATGGCGGTGGTGGTGGTGGTAGGCGTTCCTCGATCACGGTGAAGGAGCGAGCGTCCTCTCGTCTACGAGGAATCTTCCCAAGCTCGACAATGGACTTGTAGAAGCTGGAAGAGCGAGTGCGCATGCACTAAGTATAAAAATCGGTTTTCAAAACAAATGCGAGGCAAAGCGACAAGTGAACTTAACCAATAATCACAAATGAAATGGCTTCTTTGAAAAGGTACACCAAATCACAAGGACACAAAGGCAAGTTTTAAATCGATGTTCGGGAACTTATTATGGTCGCACCCCAGTTAGGTAGTGCCTTTGCCTTGATTTGCGGTGGTTGATTTTTATGTATATTAAGTATCACCGAAAAGGCGTAGGTATAGATTTGTCTTGATGGGTTTAAAACTTTTGGACAATATTTTTGGTATCGTCTCGTTTAACCAAATCGTATTTCTTTAAGAATCACCTTAAAAGAAACACAAGATAGAAAAGCGTTACGATTGTTTTGTTGTTTTATATTTTGTTTGGTGTTGTTAACACTTTAGGAAAAGTGTTAATGAACTTTTGATTTTGTTATAACTTTACAAAAACTTTTACAAGCGTGGTATATGTGCAAGTGCGGTGCGAAAATGCTTAGAACACGCTTCTGACCTCCCGGCGTGGCTAAAATTTGATTGGTTTTGAACCGTCAAGTTTTCTCGCGAGCTAGCCACTTGTGAATGACCAGCCGTAAGGAACTTAAAACACTCACACACCAATTGCAATTTAGATCGGAGAATACGGTGGATTCCCGGTCGTTAAGTCCCACGGAGGATGACCGGTGTTTAACACAATCGGATGTCGAATAATCACTAAGGATAGTGATCGATAAGGATTTTGAGTTAAATTACCTAAAGAAAAGATCTATAAATTACTGATGACTTAAATGCAAATTAAAGGAAATTAAAAGTTAAATTCTATTAAATAAACGCTATCACTATTTTTAAAGCGATGTTTTGTTTTTATGTTTTATAAAACTTAATTTAAAACTACGTGACGTCTAAATAAAAGCGTGAAACTTACACAATATTAATCCTAAAAATATGAAAATGATATTTTACAAACCTAATGATATAAGAAAATTTTAGAAAAAGAAAATTATTTTTATAACTATTTAATTAATTATTATTAATTAAAACTATTTTAACTAATTAATAATAACCTAAATTACAAGAAAATAGGAAATAAAGCTAGAAAAATAAAATTATGACTTGGAAAATCTAAAATAACAAAAAGAATTTTCAAAACTATTTTTATATTTTTCGATTATTTTCTATTTTTATGGATTTTAAACTATTTAAAACTAATTAAATTACTAAAAATTACAAAATAAACTATGAAAAATCTGGAAAATTACTTTTTTACTTTTTATATTTATCTAAACTTAATAAAAATGAAAAGTTATTTTTTGGACTTTTTCGAATTTTTGTATTAAAAGCTATTTAAATAATCCTAAAAGCATTTTTAATTAAGAAAAATAGCAAACTGTTATGGAAAAATGTGAAAATTTCAGGAAAACTCTAAAATTATACTAGGAATCTAGGAAAATAGAAAAACATGGTGTTGTGTGGAAGATTATGGGGCGCTATGAAATGAGCTTATGAATAAGCACTTTAATAAGCCAAGTGAACACAAACAAGCACCACTTTGGAATGAAGCTACAATATGCTAAAGTTACTCTAAATGTACTAAAACAACAAGCTACAACCACGATATGCAAGTTTGATCGATTTGAAGATTTGAGCTTTTGAGCTAAAAGCAGTTTCAGGTGACCTACTTTGGGCATAAGCACAAGCCACATATTAAGCTAAAGCAGAAAACTACAAATTGGAAACTAAAGTAGACCTGGTTGAGAATGTCTAAACCAAAAGTCAGACCTAGAGAAGCTCTTATGAGCTTGTGCACAAGTTTGCAAAAGCTTGAGAAAAGCTCACTCGATCGAGTGTTGGAGCGAGGCACATAAGCCCTTTTTGACAAGCTCTGTTGGAGCTTTAGAAAATTAGCAAAAATCAACAAAAATGCTTATAAGAAACTAGACCAAGAGAACTTATAAAACCCAAATTTTGAATTGATTTGGCCCAGAGATGAATCTGTGATAAATCCCTCTAGTTGGCCCAAAACTGGATTTTGCAAATATCTTGACTTTTGACAGATTTAAAACTTTGACTTTCTTGAACTTTGCAATTGATTTTCTTGACTGATATTGATCTTAAATGGTGAAATAATACTACTACAATCTATGTCTATGAATTTTAAACTCAAAACAAGTTTTTGATTTGCCAATATCTCAACAGTCAAAGAGTTAAAGACAGATTTAAGGAATTTTGACTTTAATGAGTAGTAGGCACAAGATATAGACTTGAATGAGTATACTAGTACTTAACAAGCATGAATCAACAGAAGTTTACCACTGAGCTAGCCTCTAAGATAGTTATGTGAGAATGCCAAACATACCTTTGTTAAGCGATTTGCAAATTAAATATAGACTAACTCTTGATTTAGCTAAGACAAACACTCATCTTGATTTATATTATCCTAATTACTACTAGTTAAACTTGTTTAAATGGTTTAATGATCACAATTTCAAGTACACATACATGAAAGCGCAACAAAAAAAATGAAAATGAGAGTAAAGGCTCACAAAGGTCCAAGTGGTATCGCGAGTTACCACCAAACCAAAACAAGCTAATCTAACCAAATCCAACCCATTCCAAGCAACACGCATTCCATATCATACTTGTAACCATTTTGCTTCTTAAGTTGACTTTTGTTGACCTTCAAGAGAACTTGATTGAACTGATTCCCCAAGCTTACAAAAAGCTATATAGAGCTTAAATAAGTTGATTTGAGCTTCAATAAAGCCTATTGAAGCTTTGAACACAAGAGTTTAAGTTTGAGATTTCAAACAGTGTACATGAGATTTGAAACTGAAATGAACTTTTGATTTTTAGGTTCAAACTGAATTACATTAACTAATTAACTTAGTTCCAATATCATAAAGCTTGAAAATACAGAATGAAAAGCTAATTAAAACATTTTAGAGAAATACGACATACAAGAATTAAAAAAAAACTAAGTTACTTTTCTTCTTCTCTGTCTTCCTCCTCTTTTATGCTCAAAAATTCATCCACGTGTCCTTCTGATTGATTCCCACCTCTTCTCTTGACCAATGGGAGAGTAATGAGCAATTTGGTCGTTTTATCAATTTTGCGGGAAGCCTATATTTGACTTGTAGGCTCGAAACAAGCAAGTAGGGGGTGGCATTTATTGTGGGGGCTAGTGATGATGAGGGGTGGTGGGAAGGAGATAAGGAGGTGAGGTGATGGGTTGCGAGCAAACAAGTGGGGAAGAGGAGAGGTGGAAGATACACGGTGGTGGGCGGGTTATCTGTTTTTTGACTTTCTTTGACCAAGGGTCCAAAAGGGAGGTCAAGAGGTTTTGAAGAGGGCTCGGGGAATAATGGCGGGGGTCAAAACTCATTTTGACAAGGCTTATGTTTAGTATATGACAAGGACTAATATGTAAATACTTCAATCTCAAGGACCAATCTGCCAATTCTCCAAAGTTACCATAAGGACTGAAATTGACAAACTTTAATAGTACAAGGACTAGTTTTGACATTTTTGATTTTCAAAGGACTATTTTGCCAATTTCCAAAGTTCGGGGACTAAAGTTGTAATTTTGTAATTTTAAGTCTCAAGGACCAATTTTGACAACTTAGGAATCCTAGGGACTTAAAATGATATTTTTCTTTATTTGGTTTTACCGGGACTTTTTTGACAACTTTTCAAACTTGGGGACTAAAGCGCCAATTATGCAAACTTGATCGTTTTCACCGATTTTGATATTTTGCATTTAAAACACATAAAACACTTATTTGTGATATTTTTATCATTTTGATGCATTTACGAGTGTTTTCGGATGTTTTGCATTAGATCTAATTTGTACAAAAATGATGAGTATTTACACACTCCCGAATACACATACAGAAGACAAAGAAACTTATACCATCAAGTAGCAGATTAAGTCCAATAGCCAAAGAATAACCCGATGTATACTTTTCTCTCCCCAGAAGAAATTGTATGAAGCTCAAGAACCGAAGTACCGAATGCCCAAAGAGAATAACCGATAACATTGAAGAAGCGGGCGAATCATCGATTATCTGCGGGTGACAATCTCTGCAGATGTCGACACGGAATAAGTGATTATATCTCGAATTCTTGATTAAGCCCTCAAGTAAAGCAAATTGAGCATCCCCAATGTACACAATCTCTCTCTCGATGATTGTGATAACATCAAAATCATCACACACTGTGTACCTCTTTCATCTTGAAACTAACTCTTCCATCTCTTCCCCACATAGTTGGAATAAGAACACTAAACGCCTTGATGAGTAAAACCTTGAGTTTCTCTGCGGTCATGACATTTGTTTTCCCGGGATATCTTCAATCACTTAGAAGAATTAAGTTCATCAAGTTTACTCGCCATGAGTCAAACCTTGAGTTTCTCTGCGGTAATAACATTTGTCTTCCCGGGATATCTTCAATCACTTAGAAGAATTAAGTTTATCAAGTTTACTCGTGTTTAGATGCTTGTCTCCTTCCCCCTTGCTGGTTTTGACACTTCAGAATCAACAACATATTATAAGCCCAAATACTAGAAATCATTGAGAAGAACGGCTTGAAGTCTTTGTGAGAATCAACTTCTTTCAAGCGGAATTTGAGAAAGTCTAATTTGGGATTAAATCAAACATTCACCCTCCCCAATTAGTGCTCTCCCTAAGCCGACAATGCCGGAAATATGAAGAAGTCTTTGGATAATCAAATGCAACTCGTCTTTAGTCTTCTAACATGCAGCAGAAAATGTAGAACAGACTGTAGACTCGACCTTCTTCAAGATTGTCCAGTTGGGGAATAGATAGTTAACATCTTCAACTCACCAAGACATAAGAACATCACCAAAAATCATCCTAATTAACTTACATCTTACAAATCCCCTTAATTAAGATCCCTCCCAATCAAACAAGAACATAAAGATGTTCATCTAGGAAATCAGCAATCAGCCTGTAGCGAACACAAGAAATGGTAACACCAAGCAAACAATCACATCAAATATGAACATAAGGTTGTTCGGAATCATCATGTTGATGTGCACGTGAAGCATTAACCAGAAGCACTTTGTCAATAAACTCATATCAGCTTGTGAAGATGTCAACTAACGGCTCATAAAAGAAAACTCCATGTAAAGATGACCCGATAAGAAGAAGCTTGGTTCTTACATGAGTTTGGAGCCGTTTGACCATTTATTCTCAGATAACGATCAACCATGCAGAATTATCATACTTCTTCTCCCCCTCAAGAATTGCATACGGAGATGCCATTCTTGATAAAATAAGTGAAAACCATCCGAATGTTCTATTCACACTTCTCTCTCGCAAAATCAGCACATGATGTCGCCATCTTCATTATAATCGAGCAAGTGGAATGAGAAAACAATCGATGGTAGCCGGTTCACTTGATGACCCAAGCGCATGGAAAAAGTATGAAGCATGTTGGTGAGAATGGTCATAATAAGAAGATTTCTCTTCTTGAGAAGATAAAAGCGCCTCGGCGCGTACACTTTTCTTTTCTTTAGCGAGCGAGGCATGAATTGTTGTGTTCATACGTCATAATGTTGAAGTACGAGGCCCGGCGATGTGAGCAGGGCGTCATAATCTCTCTTTTAGCTCTTAGCAAAACATGTAGTCATCCCCATTATCATTACATGAGGCTCTTTGTCATGACGGTGATGGAGAAAACCCAATATGATGAATTTGACCTCAAGTAAACTACCCCAAACTCGTGACTTAAACTTGCACATATGAAACAAGGAGGCGGTGCGATTTCCATTAGCATCTTTAAGTACTCTCTGTACTCTATACTCTTCAACCAACTAACCATCAAGTATAAGGCGTACATTACCTCTTGAAAATCCACAATTGAATGTGACCTTTGAGCACTACAACGTAACTCCTTAAAGTGATAGTTATTTTGTGGTGGTAAGAGCCCAATTCCCCCAAGTGGTAAAAGAAAAGGTAAAAGACACCCAACAATAACTAGATTTCCAAGTCTTCATTTTTTATAATGAGTTCGAACAAGGATCTTGAAGAATCTTCATCCATCCATCCCCGATACCTTCAGATACTAAGTGTACTCGCCCGTGATATTTCACTTCAACCTCAAATAAATAATAGTGAATTAACCCCGTTGTCACATCATTTAGTTAAAATCTCAATTCTAGCCTCCTTTGACATTTTAAGTGAACTCTGATAATGGTTTCATCCCGACCATGGTTAAAAACACATAACCCCGTAAAACCATGTAATAACCAAACTACCATGACGAACATCCAAACACACATCCAATTCATGAAATACACCCTTTTATCCCTTCTTGAGCGTAAAGCGTAGCACCGACGCCGAAGCGATCCCGAAATACACTTTCCTTTTCTCCAGGATGGTTCCATCATTACATGATTTTACAACTCTATGGTTTAAACCGAAAAATAGTTTCTTTCGCGGGATTTTACCAAACCAAGAATAAACCGTAAGGTAGATCCGGGGATGCACTTTATAGTTAGCAGGATGTGTCCATTGTCACGGGATTTTACAAGTCTATGATTTAAACCGAGAAATAAGTTCTTTCGCGGGATTTTACAAAATCAAGACAAAACCGTAAACAATGGTAGTTTGAATGTGTTATGACAACTTTGGTTTCGGTGAACTTCTATTTTAGGGGAACATGCAGCGGTTCATCAGCGGTTCATAATCCAATATCAACAACATCATCAGTCATCCAATAAATAATTTGGAAAATACATCATTCACGTATTCTGTCGGCTATTGCAGTGACAACATGGTGAAGTAAACCCGATATGCCAAGCTTGATCATGAAGTGAAATTCCCCAAATTTGTTACTTAAACTTGTACTAATCCTTGTTAAGAAGAAACGGTGTACCCAATGTACAAAACCTCTTGACGTATCCTCAACTGCGTGAGACACCGAAATGTTAGTTACGTTGTGGGTTAGGCGAGAAAGAATCACAAACGTAATTAAATAGCCAAGTCTTTATCACACTCTATAAATGCCCAAACAAGTCATCTTCGCGGAAGGGTAGAAAGAAAGAAGACGAAATAAGTAAATGTGCCCGGGAAAACCTCACTTCAAATCCAAATAAGAAATACCGTATAAACAACCCCGTAGTCAACCTTGTTCAACTATCACTCAAGCCGTGAAATAATATACTCCGTGGAAATGTATAACCAAAGTATCAACCCGCACAACACAACACTCTCATCATCATACCTAATCTCATTAATAAATCACATTATCGCAAATCTCATCGTCAACAAACTACTAGTCGTCCATATCCAAGAATAGTTATCAACCGGTCTAAATATCAAACCACATTCGAAACACAAATTAACCCGCTCAAGTCAACAAACAATTAATTCCCGATCCAAACTACCTCCCATCGTTAACAAAACTGAATATCAAAACGGTCCAAGTAAAGCTCTCAAATTAAATTCATGCTCCAAAGAAAACACACGACATCTGAATTAAGGTCCAAGAGTTATATGTCGGTCCAAAGAATATCATGTCCAACTGGCCCGAATGATATCAAGATATCCAAATGTTATCACAATATCCAAATGTTTTGCACATGAACGCAATATCCAATCAGTTAAAACATTTAAGCGCAATAACCAAATGTTTAGATGTAATGATATTTGCGTGCGTTAATATATCTATTGTTGTTTTGAAGTGAGTCCATGGTCCAATCAGTTTCAAGTATGTAGTGTTACATACAATACACAAGCCCACAATCTGAGTCCACAAGCCCACTTGAATATAGAGATCACAGTTGCCCTAATTAGATGGGTTATATAAAGCACACGACTCAGAAACAAACCCTAATCCCCAATCTGTATGCCTCTCTCCTCTTTTCATCAGAATAATAACCTCTAATCTCATCTCTCTTAAATCAAACCCTAACCTCATTTTAACCCTACACCATATTTCAGTCCGCCCCCATCATGGTTTCATCACTTCTCCCTCACCCCTAAGAAACCAAGGTCGTTTAATCATACATGAAATCGGAGGATAACCACAGGGATGGTTAGAGACGAGGTATGACATAGCCACAGGGATGGCTCCAATTTCTTGAAAAAGATTTCAAGGTAGGTTTAATTAATCCCGTTTATTTTTCCATTCATGTCATTGAGTCTTAAACGAACCACTGAAGTGATTTAACATAGTTGTTATACTCATTTCACAAATTCGTATATTATCACAAACGTTTTGATCTATGATGATTAGAATATTTCGTGTTTGAGGACTCTTGGAAGTCATGATAGTTTAATCTTAGTTAACCACGAAATAAGAGGCTGAGATCAAGAGTCAATTCGTATTAATTATTTTTAGTTTGAGACGAATGAGTAGAGTTGAAGGAGATTAGATTAGACGAGGGAGTTGTTTAGATCATGGTTGTCACGGACTGATGTTGGGTATTTGTTGTGATTTCATTCAGACATCAGTCAAGACATATGTATTTCCGTATGGGTATTTGATATATGATGTGAAAACTGAAGTCTAAGAGTTATCTTCTTCATTTTTTTCTTTTTCTTTTTCTGTCAAGTTGCTAGAGTCAAGTCAAGTCGCTACAACTTTTAATCTTCACAAGTCGCTAAGTCTAATTTTTCAAGTTGCTAACATTATAACCCAAGTCGCTACCCTTTTTAAACGCACAAGTCGCTAGCCATTTTACTTTAACAACTCGCTACAACTTGTTAAATAACAAGTCGCTACCACTTTCTGTAAACAACTTGCTTGCACAACTCGCTAGTCATATACAAAGAATACTGACAAATCGCTAACAAGAAATCTTGACCATTTAAATTATTCCGGCGATTTTTTCGACCAGCTTCAATAACCCAGAAAGACATGACAAAAACAACTGCTTCATTTATCCATTTGACCACAGTTTGACCAAGAAAAATAGACCAGATGTATAGCACAGAAACAGATGTATAACATATTTTGTGACCATATTTAGTGATTGACAGATGTAAAATAGTTTGGACATAATTTGTTTTGGACATATTTATGAGACAAGAACTGATGAATAACACTGAGTAAGCAAAAGACATATTATGACCATTTGAAACAATATTATGAAACTGTAAACAGAATGACTAAGAAAGATATTTCAGGACCAAAAAAACATGTAAACACAGCTTCAAAACATGATACGAATACCACACAAATCAACAAAAACACAACAACCTTGGCTCTGTTACCATTTGTAGGATCGATAATATTATTGTGTTGATGATTCGGGTGGTCTTGGATGATCAAAATACATGTTAAACATTGTAGAGAGAGAAAGTAGAGAGATGGTGTTCTTGGTAGAGAGTTGCTTTAATAAAAAATGAAAGGTTAGATTGCCAAGCCACACCCCTTTCATGGATGGAAGGGGTATTTATACTTACAAACAATATGTCCTCTATCGGTTGTGGATCGAGGCATCTGATTGGGTAAATACCCGTCCTTCCTCCACGGTGTTACATTATGCTAAACTAAACTAATAACTAACTAATAAACTAATAAATAACGTAACTAACGATATGTCTACGAGCTAACTTATGCTAGATAATATTTGGGGTGACCGACACTTTACTTATGGAATTTCCAATTCCTAACACTAAACCTTAGAACAAACAAAATAAAACAAATTTGTTTTGAACCTGCTACTGTACCCACGACACCAAACGACAACAAAGACGGAACCAAAAATTTGGTACCGTCTGGTCTGTGGTGACAGCAGTGACAAAAATGCTACCTATAAAACATCTTCTTCCTCACAACCCACTTTACCAAAACATGTAAACATTAGACCTAACTCATTGTTGACATCTTCTCACCCACTAATCACTGGAGATAACATCATTGTAAGTATCCTAACTACATTTTATCTCTTAAATCTGAGTCTAGGATTCTAATTTGTGCACAAAATCATTACATGGGGTTTATGTATATTCTTGTACAAAACATGGATTCAATTGGGAAATTGCATAACTAGTCATTGAAATTAGGTACTACATTGTCATATTGCATAAAAAATCATGTTTCCCACTAATCAAAAGATAATGACTATAATGTTTTATTCAAATAACCAAACACCCCATGTCAAATTTTTGAAAAGCTTCTCATTTGTAGAAAAATAATTTTTCATTGTTAATACAAATAGAAACGTTAAATTTTCATCACTTGTATGCTCTTGAATACTAAAGGCATTGCATAACTAATATGCATTCCCGGGTATATTCAAATGAAGCCATATTGAACTAGGAGCGTTTGGGTTA
The DNA here is from genome assembly GCA_022545495.1 of Chrysanthemum lavandulifolium. NCBI lineage: Eukaryota > Viridiplantae > Streptophyta > Magnoliopsida > Asterales > Asteraceae > Chrysanthemum > Chrysanthemum lavandulifolium. The sequence continues at coordinate 31,943,605 of CM040241.1, read as the reverse complement.
TCTCATGGCGTTTGCCAAACACCCCTACTAAAAACCATTTTATGCATAAAATGAGTCGAGATAACCGCAACTCCAAATCGTTTTCATATAGGCACACACTAGAACCAAAACGTTAAGCTTATTCTCATTTTTTTAGCATGTAAACTTTTGCTCATAGGAATAACCATGGTAGCCACAAAATTCTATGATCACAAGGATACCCTTAACTACATTCCCAAACATTACAAAACCAAGGGACTCACCAAGGAACAAGTCAAAATCTTTAAGAGTCTAGAAACAAGGTACTTGTTATGATAGTGAAGAGGATGAGGTTTTGGAGTCGGATAACCCTATGGCGTCATTTTTGGCGTCTGGGGGAGGTGGGGGACTAGAGCTTGAAGACTTTGATGATTATGCTGCTCAAGTCTACGATTTACCGAGACACTTGGAGGATATGTGTGACATGTATGATGTTAGTCTATTAGGTCGCGGTAGGAAGTAATTCTGAATGTTTGGTAGTTCATAAGATTGGCATGTCTTTCTCATGTACTATGTTTGGTTAAAATGCACTTTTAGTGTGTGTCTGTTGCCCATGTATCGGGCCGAGGTGAGAGATTCACTCTCATCCATTGTACTTAAATGTTTTGGTTAATATATTTTACCAGGGTGCAGGATTACTCCCCTTTACCTAAAAAAATAGAAACAAGGTACTTGCATAAGGGTAGAACCATTCACTCCTCTTTTGTCGACAATACCAATCTCCGTCAAGAACTAGCCGCTATTCTATTCGATTGTCTCCTTGACATCGATGAACCTATTTGCCCTAGGTTTGTGTTAGAGTTCTATGCTAGTGTCACCGGTTTCATTGATGAGGATGACGAGTTTAGCCTTAGGTTTAGAACCAATCAACACGATTACACCATCTCCTTAGCCCACTTTGCTCAAGTGCTAGGAATTCCCAACCAAGGGACATGTGTCTACTCGGATAAGTGGTCACTCACCATCATTGATGCAATCAATGACAGCTCTCTTCCCTACCAAACTCCTTTAGCGGATAAGGATGTCATCCGTGAGCGCCTATTTACCCCAAGGGGTTATACAACCCGTGTCACCCGAAAAGGAAAGGAGGTGAACCGAGATCCATATGGAATGGAGCTCAATGAACTAAAACCCGAATTTAAGAAATGGGAGGAACTACTTAGTGCCAACGTCATTAGCACCATAGGGAATAGGGACCATATCAACGCTTGCCTTTGTCACATACTCTACAACTTGTCCACTGATAACGCTACACGCGTTGTTCGGGGTCAAGGAAACTTCATTTTCTTGAGCAAGTTTTATAACACCTAGGCGGTGAACCTAATCGTTGTAGTGTAGTAATTAGGGTAAGCCACGGGTATTGATATCGTTCTCTGGGGAATAGGAATGCTAGTAAGGAGTTACTACGCTAAGGTTAAGGTTGAGGAAGATTATTTTTATCTTTTATGTTTTATGAAAATGGAAAGGTACGAATCTCGGGTATTGGATTTAGGGGTTGGTATTTCTACCGATTACTCTACTATTAATTAATTATCTAAACTAAGGTTGTGGGAGTCTATGTCTAATTAATGTGTGCTCGCATGATAGTTTAAAGATGTGTTTACTTAGGTTGTATTACTCCTTAATTATCTCCTATTGATGGTTGAGTTGTCACGTCCTTATTCCTAATTACGTTGTGTGTCTAAAGTTGTAGGGTATCGTTTCTCCTAACTCTTTGAACTTACCAAAGGGTCTCGTCTACAAACCCACTAGGGATGATAAACTCCTACTCTAAGGCGCTCTTTGGATGGTTTAGCCTACAACTACTCGGGAATTATATTCTAAGGTTCACAAAGATGAATCAAGCATTAAGTACACAACGAATGACCTATCGCATTACTAGATCATTAATCAACTAAGATAAGAAACAACCAATCAATATTCAATAATTAAGTTTCATACTTTTAAGCAAACACACAAATAAATTAGCGGGACATGGAGAACATGCAAGCATACACACAAATAATCAAAGACATAATTGAATTAATGAAGTAAAGACTTATCTTGATGTAAGATAGGGTTTAAAACCCTAAAATCTTGTACAAGACACCTTAGGTTCGGTTTAGGTTTTACTCAAAGACTCTCCTCTAAAGACCGAAAAATTCGGATTCTATATATAAGATTACATATCGACGGCGTCACCTTATATTTTGTGGCCGCCGTGTCGCCATCATTAGGGTTTCGTCTTGGCCACGTTAACCTTGCGACGGCGTCACCTTATGTCCGTGACGCCGTCCTCTTGACTTTCGGCGTCGTCGGATTGCATCTAGGCCGTCCGAGTAGCGACGGCCTACTCTTTTACAACCGGACATCGTCGCTTGAAAATCTGAGTTTTGGGTTACGGACCGTCACAACAATTTTGGGACGGCGTCGCCATTAGCTTTTGGACGTCGCCTTCTAATTTCGACAGCTGTGAGTGTCTCGATTTTGACTTTGGCCATTTTCTTCATATATTCGCCTTTTCGTCCAAATAAGTGCCATTCCGACATTTTGCCTTCAAGAGACCTAAAAAGTAAAAGGAACAATATTAAGCCTTACAAAAGTGATCAAATAAGGACTTAAACGACCCTCAAAATGGTACCTTTTAAAACCTTATCAAATATCCCTACACTTGTTATTTGCTTGTCCTCAAGCAAATGTGCTTTAGCCAATTAATTTATAAGTTGGGGTCATGAAGCATTAATTCAAAATGGTCCACAACACATATAAGCCCATAAAGTCATAACAAGCACGGAGTACATACTAGCACCTCACATGGGGTGTTTGGATACTCGCATCTCTCGGGTGTATATATGAAATATAACAAATAGGAAATGGAAGATAAACACTCATTAACCGGTCCTAGTACATAGATTACCATAGGCTTGAGAATAGATCAAACCTCCATCGCTTTGGCGTAAGCACCTAGGAAAGACTATCAAAGGGGTCTTTAAAGGGTTGTAATGTTAGGCTTACGGTAGGGAAACAAGGGTTTGGTGGGATAGGCTATTTAGTGGTGGCATATCAAAAATCTCTATGTTAAATGCGTATGAAGAATGGCGTTGCTAAGCCAAGACTCGACACTCTAAACTCTAGATAACTAAAATAAACAAACATAAATTTAAAGATAGATGTAGGATGGTAGCCCGTATGGTTTTTTTTTCATACACTTTTACTCTACCATCCTCTATGGTAACATCAAAATGATAGGGATTTATAGGCACATCCCTACACTTGAATTTTTATTACTCTAACACTAATTTGACCCGATTTGAAAAGATCAAAATACTTGGGGTACATTATTATGCAAACAAAGGAATTTGAATTTTAACGTTCCTTCCGTCATTTCATAAACTTTAACTTTCCATGAATCTCAATCGTCCCAAAGCGTATACAAAGGATATGACTCGACTTAGCAACTTATGCAAGCAACTAGATAATTGAACTAAGGGTTTAGGGTGATAACAAACATTTGCACTAAAAGTGAGTGCATAAGGGGTAGGCTAAGGCGATTTGAGTGTATATTTGAGGGTGGGGTGTAAACAATGCTCTTCATTGATATTCGGAAAACCGAAACATCACGAGAACCGCGAAAAGGATAGGCTCGAGGGGTTAACTAGGGTATCGTGTACTAAAGATGAGTACAACGCAAAGGGTGTGGGGAATTACTCAACCGATGTGGAAGAAGTAATTATATTACGGTATCAAACAAGGGTTATCCTAATGCCTCTTATCATTTAGTTATTCCTAACTACACAAGTGTAGCCTCACTTCGATCTCGGAATGCATCACAAAACAAGTTCTAGAATCTAATATACTACAGTTCATACTCTAAGCATTGAAGATGAATGCTTTAATTCCTACTAATCTAAGGCGATCCTCGCATTTGGTGGAATTTGGGTGGTAAAGGGTTTTGTGCTAGTCATGCAACTTCCTATCCATGAGATGCTTTTGTTAAGACTAATGGCCCACTCCTATATGTCATAAAAATTTTAAATTTGGTGCCAAAATTACCCTAACCGACATTTTCTCATGGTTTATTACACAATCACAATTGGACAAAGCAAATAGTCAAGGATAAGCATAGTTTCAAAGTTCCGTTTTATTTTCCTACTTAAAGCCGAACATTGTCCCCAATGTTCCCAGAAATATCAAAGTTATGATAAAGAAGGTAATTAAAAGCGAAAGAAACTAGTACTCCACGATTAGCTCGGTAGGATCCGTGTAAAGTGGTGGTTAAATCCTTTTCAAGAAGAATTATTGCGTGAAAAGCTCCTTCCAATCTTATGTAACTTCTTCTTGATAAACTAAACTGCACACTTAAAGAAAACAAAGCGAAACCTTCGTAAAATCGGCGGTAATAATATATATAAGACTCGATTTAAACTAGGATATAATGCTAGTGGAATGGATGTTCTGAAATTTCTAAGAAAATTAAGACACGGAAAATTCCAAAATTTATAAGTAGCTCGAAAGCGAGAAAAAAATAATCGATGTTTTACTCCTTCACGATGCCGTCAGTTATCGACAAAAAGCGGCTGCGATTTTACGGAAAAATTACGGAAAATTTACATCTTTAGAATCGGAAAAATTTACGCAAAACATCCATTATGACTCGATACAAGCATTTGACTTGAACAAACAAACATAAATATCTTTTAGTTAATTGTTATTCTCATGTTTACGTTTCTTTTGAAAACGTGTGTAATCCTTCCTACACTTATCCCTTATGTAAAATACCTTTATATGCAATTAAGACGAGGTTAAAAACAAAATAAAGCATTTTTACAAATTTAAACATGAGGATAAACAATTAATAAAAGATATATGACACTAACAAGCAAACAATTAAGCATGGGTTGCTTCCCACGAAGAGCTTTTCTTTATTTAAGAGGCTTGTACCTAGACTCATAGTCGTGCTCCTACGTTTTCTCATTACCGCCCTTTTGACGGTTTTTAATGGGGATTCCATGTTGTAGAAGTGCTCTAAAATGCGCTTCTCTAAGAGTTCATCCTCTCCCCAATCGGTCCTATATTCGGTCCTAGGCTCAAGCAATCCTTATAGAATCCGAAAATCTTAGCCATAACATAATCAACACCTTTTCCCTATCCTTATCATTCCTATAATAGACCGACAGGTTTAAGTTCCTTTTCATCATTAGAGTGATGAAAACTTCTCAATCTTAAGCGGCATTTGGTAAGCTATGTCATCGGTCTCATTCTTGAATCGCACTACTCTAACGAGGGGTCATAGGTTATCCGGTGCTTTCTATGAAAGGTTTTCCTAGAATAACATGGGATAAGCTAGGGTCTATGGCGTGCTAATATCATCCAAAATTATGAAGTCCGTAGGAAGCGTGAAACTACCTACATAAGCGGGCAATCCCTTAATTCTTCCTAGAAAATTGCAACTAACATTAGGATCATTGGGGTCTTGCCTAGTTGGAATAAGCTTCTTCAATATCCAATTGTAATAGGTGCTAGTCATTATGTTGATGGGGATTTGCGATCAATGTAGGCTTTTGCCACAAAAAGGTGTCCTATGACACATGGTATGTTAAGATTCCAAGGGTTCCCAAACTTGATTCGAGGACTTTTCCTATCATACATGTGACGGAGGTCACGCGCTAAGTGAGGGTGGCGAGATAGTTCTTCTTAGTAGGAAATTTGTTGAAATAGTCAATGTCTACTTCATCTACTTCCTCGGGTATTTCCTCATCCGCAAGTGTATAGTCCTCTTCGTCATTTGTTTCATTCGGTTCAACTAAGGCGATGGTATTGACGAATTGGACATGCTTAGTTAGCTTGCTTGGATCCTTAATCTCTATACCTGAAGGCTCGGGAGTTGAGATAGCACTAACCTTCTCATCACTATTAGTTATGGCTTTCAAAAGGTTGTCTATTTTCCTATCCATCTCGGCTTGTTGATGGTTAGACCGGTCCGAGAGCTTAGTCATTTGGGTTTCTTGGGATGCAACTAAGTTTTGCAACATCCCTTCGATGTTTTGTTGGTTAGGACCGTTAGGTGGGGGCCATGAGAAATCATTAGAGGTGAATTCTTTGGTTTGTCCCTAGTAGAAGTCGGGCTTGTTTTTCCATGCTTCACGGGTTTCATTGAAATTCCTAGGTCCGGGTGTTGTAGGAATCTTCCTCCCGCTCCATGTCTACGCGAGGATGCGTAGTCAGCGAAGCGTGTTCGGGGATCGGTGCTAGTCTTGCGTGTTATGAGGATCACAAAGCGGCTCGCACGAGGAAGAAACTTTGTTCACATGGTGTGAAGACTTAGGATTTTGTAGGAACTCATGAGGAATTTAACTTGATCTTCAAGTTCGATCATCCTACGGTCGAGAGGAGGCAAGGAGATTGCCTTGGCGGTTTGGGCAGCTCACGGGGTCATCCCAACTTTCGTTGTCATAGAGGAGAGGTCCTCTATTATTTCCCATGATTCTTCTGCGGTGAGATCACTAAGTTTTCCACCGGCCGCTTGGTCAATGGATCGTTTAGTGGGAAGTTGACATGATCATAAAAGATTTGGACTTAGAGCCAAAGATCTTTGCCGTGATGAGGACTTTATGAAGTAAGTCTTTGAATCGGGTCCATGTTTCAGAGAGATTCACCTTGGCGTTGTTGGAACATCAAGATGTCATTCCTAAGCTTAGTGGTTCTCCCGGTGGGAAAAATTGAGCAAGGAAGCGAGAGGTAAGATCATCCCGACTTGAGATGGAGCCCGGGAAGTCGCTCAAGCCAATTACTAGCTTGGTCCCGTAGAGAGAATTGGAAGAGAGCAGGCGCGTGGTCTCCCGAGTAGTAGCATCAAGGTCGATGGAATCGGCGATTTTGAGAAATCCTCGGATCTTGATTTGGATCTTGAGCGAAGTCCATGGAATCACATCCATTTTGCACCAACCGGATGGTGTCGGATCACGGGCCGTGGTTTGGGCTTGGTCGGGAAGCTCAATGGTGTTCCTATAGCCTGGGTGGCTTGGTCTCGAATACTCACCAAGAGTACGGGCTCTTGGTGGGTCAATTCAGTGGTGGGTTGATGAATGGTGGGTGGTTATCACCTTCCATGATGAAAAGTGATGGGGTTCTGAACAAAGGTCACGAAGAAGGGGATAGACTAAGAGAAAGCTAAAAATGAGAAAAAGTTTACTTGATAGGAATCAAGCAAAGAACCTAAGCGAGGTGGACTACTAACTAGCTATTCTATTCCCGGCGTGGCCAAAAACTTGATAACGCTTATACGCGTCGTTCGGGGTCAAGGAAACTTCCTTTTCTTGAGCAAGTTTTATAACACCCAGGCGATGAACCTAATCGTTGTAGTGTAGTAATTAGAGTAAGCCACGGGTATTGATATCGTTCTCTGGGGAATAGGAATGCTAGTAAGGAGTTACTACGCTAAGGTTAAGGTTGAGGAAGATTATTTTTATCTTTTATGTTTTATGAAATGGAAAGGTACGAATCTTGGGTATTGGATTTGGGGGTTGGTATTTCTACCGATTACTCTACTATTATCTAATTATCTAAACTAAGGTTGTGGGAGTCTATGTCTAATTAATGTGTGCTCGTATGATAGTTTAAAGATGTGTTTACTTAGGTTGTATTACTCCTTAATTATCTCCTATTGATGGTTGAGTTGTCGCGTCCTTATTCCTAGTTGCGTTGTGTGTCTAAAGATGTAGGGTATCGTTTCTCCCAACTCTTTGAACTTACCAAAGGGTCTCGTCTACAAACCCACTAGGGATGATAAACTCCTACTCTAAGGCGCTCTTTGGATGGTTTAGCCTACAACTACTCGGTAATTATATTCTAAGGTTCACAAAGATGAATCAAGCATTAAGTACACAACGAATGATCTATCGCATTACTAGATCATTAATCAACTAAGATAAGAAACAACCAATCAATATTCAATAATTAAGTTTCATACTTTCTAAGCAAACACACAAATAAATTAGCGGACATGGAGAACATGCAAGCATACACACAAATAATCAAAGACATAATTGAATTAATGAAGTAAAGACTTATCTTGATGTAAGATAGGGTTTAAAACCTAAAATCTTGTACAAGACACCTTAGGTTCGGTTTTAGGTTTTACTCCAAAGACTCTCCTCAAGGCGAAAAATTCGGATTCTATATATAAGATTACATATCGACGGCGTCACCTTATGTTTTGTGGCGCGTCGTGTCGCCGTCATTAGGGTTTTGTCTTGGCCACGTTAACCTTGCGACGGCGTCACCTTATGTCCGTGACGCCGTCCTCTTCATCTTCGACGTCGTGCGGATTGCATCTAGGCCGTCCCGAGTAGCGACGGCCTACTCTTTTACAAGCCGGGCGTCGTCGCTTGAAAATCTGAGTTTTGGGTTACGGACCGTCACAACAATTTTGGGACGGCGTCGCCATTAGCTTTTGATGTCGTCGCCTTCTAATTTCAAAACAGCTGTGAGTGTCTCGATTTTGACTTTGGCCATTTTCTTCATATATTCGCGCCTTTTCGTCCAAATAAGTGCCATTCCAGCATTTTGCCTTCAAGAGACCTAAAAAGTGGAAAGGAACGATATTAAGCAATAACGGATACAAAAGTGATCAAATAAGGACTTAAACGACCCCTCAAAATGGTACCTTTTAAAACCTTATCATCCACCCATAAACCGTTCAATTTAGCCTACTACATTGCTAGGAGAATGATTGACATTCCAACTCAAGGATCGGTTGCTCTTCCTTACGGGATGCTTCTCACCCGTCTCTATAGAGCCTTTGCACCAATTCCACCAAGCCCAAAAGGGTTGAAGCTTGACTATGAGCTCATCCCTCACATCTTTGTGCCCTTGAGTGACGAGCGAGTGGCTAAGACTAAAGGCAAAAGAGCAAAACCTCCAACTCATGAGTATTATGCATCTCTTCCCGAGATTGAGAATGAATCAGCGGAGTTCAATCAAACCAATGGGATGTTCAAGTGCCTTGGTAGGATGATGAGCAATATTTACAAGAAGTTGGACAAGTAAGGTCCATTTGAAGGAGTGTTTGTAACAAACAATAACTTTGGTGTATGATACAATTTGGTTGTTTTTATTCTGTAGGATGATAATATAACTTAAAACAATGATGTATGCTAACAATTTCATATAGGGGGATAACACAAGTGTGTTATCAAATTTTACCCATTTTCACTTTTAAGTGAAAATTGTTAGCCCTTAGTCAAAATCTATGCTTCACTATGTTTGTGCATATGTTATTTACTTTCCTAACTAGAAATAATTAATGATGACGTATAGTCCGCATTCGGGTTACAAACCCGACCAATGACTGCTACTAACAAGCCCAACGCGATTGGGCTAACCCGATAATGGTTTGGGCTCACGAAGGCCCAAACACAAAGTTATTTATGGCTAACGATATCGGATATCTCCTATCTTGGGAGATAAGCATCCGATAACCGACTTAGGCGGGATACGCCGAAGTTTGAGGAACACGAAATCAATAAGGGTTTCGTGTGTATATAAAGGGAATCCGAACCCTCATTAAAAGGTACGATCTATAACCCTAACTCTCAACTAAAACCCTAAAACCGATTACTTACTCTCACGGCGGACGATAATCGTGGGAGACAATCCCACGATAAGCCTAACGGTGTTTTCTGTTTATTTAGTACGCAGGTCTCAAGCATCAAGATCCAATTGATACGGGAACCAGAGTCCAAACAAGGAACGCCCAACTTTTGTATCAACAAGTGGCGCCATCCATGGGACCATCACTAAGAACTAAGAACTAGAATGACAAAGCAAGGAAATCAAAACCAGCGATCGCATGGTGACATACATGGGAAGAAGGCGCAAAGTGGGTCGGTTTCTAAATAAGCCTCAGGACAACCCGCTACTAGAAACCAAGAATCGAGCCCAGATCTGGTCTTCCCGGCGGTGGAACCACGCGGGGACAACCAGAGCCACCACAACCACCAGCAGTGCGAGAGGTTCACTCCGCACTCCTTTTACCACTCCACTCCAATCGGTGCTAGAGGCGAACCTCACAAAAGCACCAGACGCCTTTGACCGAAACAAGGGTCTAGTGGTAGAAACAGACACCCTTGCTCTAGAAGGGTTCTTGTAGGAACTAGCGCCAAGTGATTTCGTGTCTCAAAACTATGAAACCTTGGCTGCTCTCATGCAAGAGGAAGCAAAAAAGAGGTCATGTCGGTGTTTGCATGCCCGACTCGATTTCGGCCCGGAGTATGAGATATCTCCACCGCGCCATCAAAAGGAAAAGCGCGGAAGGGATAGCCGCCAACCCCCAGTATTTACCAAGATTGGAAGGAGAGTTGAGAAGGATGAAGCAGCGGACATGCAATACCTTGGGGAACACGAAGAGGAGGGACGGCGTACCAATGTCCACGCCAGGCTCGGACGATGGTACTCTCAAGCGAAAGCCAAGTGAAAGCCCTTCAAGTGCGAACTCGAGGGGCGGTCGGTATGGCGCCGAAAGAGGAAAGCTCATCCTCGGTAAATCCTCGGACAACGAGGACAGTGAAACCGGACGCTGAAAGTCGAGGAGGATATATCGCGACCGAGGAGGAGGACATGTCACCCGTGGCGCCGCCAAAAGGTGGATCGTTCACTCGGCGCATCGGTGATTTCTCAAAAATAAAAGGAGGCGCATGCCATGATGTGAAAACCTATGATGGAGCAGGTGATCCGGACGATCACCTAAAATTTTCGAATCAACTACTACCATCGAGGCGGCCGACCTTTGTGGTGCCACATGTTCAATTCTACACTAGTGGGAAGCATGGCGGTTGAGAAGCTTCCACGCGAAGCATTGATGGCTTTGAAGAGTTGCGGAAGGCGTTCGCTGAACTTCACTCAAAGGAAAGAGTGCGCTAAAACCTGTCGAACTCGCTAGCGTAAAAGCAGTCGGGGGAATCTACAAGCGCTTATGTGGAGCGCTACAAAGATGAGTGCATACGTTAAGCCATGCCCGAAATACTAAAAATCTCGGGGTTCGAGAACGGGATCAATAACGAGAACTTATCAAAAGTCCGAATGACGAGTCCCCAAACATTTGATGAACTTATGAAGCGCACGAGGTCCTTTATCCAAGGAGAAGGCGCCGCGATGGGCGATGAAAGGTTACTCAAACTATAGGTCACAAGAACAACCTCGGAGACAATCCAGCGACGAGTAGCAACCGCAACAAGAACTACCGCGCCGGGGAATGGGCGGATAATACGAGATATACCCACGACCAAGACTCAAAGGAGATATTCGCGACGGGCGCGAACTCCCAAGACCCCACCAATCGCACCCGGAAGATCGGTGGCGTGGGGAGTGGATCTGCGACTATCATGGACGGAAGGGCCATACCACCAATGAATGTGTCCAATTCGCCAACTAATTGATAAACTAGTAAAGAAAGCGATTGGACCATTTAGTTAAAAACATCAAGGAAGGAAGATAAGCAAAAGACTAGAAACAAGAAAGAAACACCTAAGGATAAGGGCGATACCATATACATGATACAATCATGGCGTGAATGACTAGGCGAAGATCGACCAAAAGTTCTCCCGTGGGCGAAATCTCTTTCCCCCACCTTGACTGCGGATAGCGCGATGGTTGAACCGCTCACCATCGAAATTAGCAGGGGTCACGATATCCACCGCATGTATGTTGATGGGGAGCATCCGCAGATATAATGTATGAACACTATTTCAAACGACTACGACCTGAGATACGAAGTCAATTAAGCCTAGTTAGGACGTCGTTGTTGGTTTACTGAGCGAAAAGATATGGCCCATGGGGAAAATACGCCTACTAGTCAGTGTTGGCGACAAGGAATACTCCACGACAGCCTGGATAACTTTTATGGTGATCAAATCCCCTTCGCCATACAATGGCATTATTGGAAGACCGAGGATTTCACCTATCTGTGAGCATCGTCTGACACATGGGATGCTAAAATTCCCGGTGGAGGAGGCATCGTTACTCTCTACAATACTACCGTACCGCCGGGAGAATGTAACACAATTACATGTGAGATAGCACACATTCCAGAACAGCGCGCAACTAAAGTGCCAAACCTGAGGGTTGCGATTCATCCTGATTACCCAGAGCAAGAAGTATCGATCGGAGGATCGTTATCGATAAGCGGCAGAAGCATTATATCGCACTCTTGCAAAAGAACCTGGATATCTTTGCGTGGGAACCAAAGCACATGACCGGTGTAACGCGCTCGATTACAGAACACCAGTTGAAAATCCGACAAGGATACTCCCCGGTACGAAAGAAGAAGCGCGGCCAGGCTCCAGACCGCGCAAAAGCAATCCTGGAAGAGGTACATAAACTTGTGAATGCAGGTATCATGCGAGAGGTCTACTACCATGATTGGCTTTCCAACCCAGTGATGGTCAAGAAGAGTGATGGTAGTTGGAGGATGTGCGTGGATGATAAGGTTTCAAAATGTACCTTTCTGAGGGGTCATTTAAGCCCTTATTTGATCATTTTTGTATCCGTTATTACTTAATATCGTTCCTTTTTACTTTTTAGGTCTCTTGAAGGCAAATTCTGGAATGGCACTTATTTGGACGAAAAGGCGCGGATATCTGAAGAAAATGGCCAAAGTCAAGAATCGAGACACTCAATTCTTTGAAATACAAGGGGCGACATCACGTGTTAATTGCGGCGCCCGTCGAGAGCACTTCGTGACAGCTCAATAGCCAAATTTCTTATTTTCAAGTGGCGGTGTTAGTCTTTAAAAGAGTAGGCCATCGCAACTCGGGCGACCTAGATTTGATCGAGCAGTCGAGATCTTGAAGGGACGGCGTCACAAGCATAAGGTGAGGGCGCGTCGCAAGTCTAACGTGGCCAAGATGAAACCCTAATGACGGCGACCCGCGGCGTCACAAATCATAAGGTGGCGTCGTCGCGATTGTAATCTTTATATAGAATCCGAATTTTTCGGTTTAGTGTGTAGTCTTTTGGAGTAAAACCTAAACCGAACTAAGGTCATCTTGTGCAGTATTTTAGGGTTCTAAACCATATCTTACCACAAGATAAGTGTTTTACTTCATTAATTCAATTATGTCTTCAATTATTTGTGTGTATGCTTGCATGTTCTCCATGTCCGGCTAATTTACTTATGTGTTTGCTTAGGAATATGAAACTTAATTTTGAATATTGATTGGTTGTCTCTTATCTTAATTGTTAATGATCTAGTAATGCGATGGGTCATTCGTTGTGTAGTTAATGCTTGATTAATCTTTGTGAACCTTAGACTATAGCACCTAGAGTAGTTGTAGGCTAAACCATCCAAAGAGTACCTTAGAGTTAGAGTTTATAATTCCTAGAGATTTTGTAGGCGAGACCCTTTGGTAGCTTCAAAGAGTTAGGGACAAGCGCATACCCTACGACTTTAGACACACAACGCGATTAAGAATAAGGACGTGACAATTCAACCATCAATAGGAGATAATTAAGGAGTAATAAAACCTAAGTAAACACATCTTTAAACTATCATACGAGCACACAATAATTAGACATTGACTACATACACCTTAGATTAGATAATTAGACAAATAGAGTAATCGGTGAAATACCAACTCCCAAATCCAAACCCCGAGATTAGTACCTTTCTAATTCCTAAAAACATAAAAGATAAAAATAATCTTCCTCAACCCCAACCTTAGCGTAGTAACTTCTCACTAGCATTCCTATTCCCTAGAGAGCGATATCAATACCGTGGCTTACCCTAATACTACACTACAATGATTAGGTTCTTTGCCTGGGTGTTATAAAACTTACTCGAAGAAAAGGAAGTTCCTTTGACCACGAGCGAGCGTGTGGCGTTATCAAGTTTTGGCGCCCTGCCGTGAATAGAATAGCTAGTTAGTAGTCCACCTCATTTAGGTTTCTTTGCTTGATTCCTAACATGTAAAATTTTTTTCTCATTTTTAGCTTTCTCGTAGTCTATCCCCCTTCTTCGTGACCTTTGTTCATAATCCCATCACTTTTCATCATCGAAGGTGATAACCAACCACCATTCATCAACCTACCACCAAATGACCCGCAAAGAGCCCGTTTTCTTGGTGAATACTCGAGACCAAACCACCTAGGCTATAGGAACACCATTGAGTTTCCCGATCAAGCCTAAACTACGGCCCTGCGATCTGACACCATCCGGTTGGTGCAAAACGGATGTGTATTTCATGGACTTCGTTCTGAAGATCCTAATCAGCATCTTAGGGATTTCCTTAAAATTGTCGATTCCATTGACCTTGATGCTACTACTCGGGAGACCACGCGTCTGCGTCTCTTCCAATTCTCTACGGGACCAAGCTAGTAATTGGCTTGAGCGACTTCCCTTGGCTCCATCTCAAGTGGGATGATCTCACCTCTCGCTTCCTTGCTCAATTTTTCCCACCAGGGAGAACCACTAAACTTAGGAATGACATCTTGATGTTCCAACAACGTCAAGATGAATCTCTCTACGAAGCATGGACTCGATTCAAGGACTTACTTCATAAAGTCCCTCATCATGGCATTGATCTTTGGCTCCAAGTCTAACTTTTCTATGATCACGTCAGTCCCTCCCTTCAATGAACCATTGATTATGCCGCTGGAGGAAGGCTAAGTGACCTCACTGATAAAGCATGTTGGGAAGTCATCGAGGACCTGGCTCAATATAAAGAAGAAGGTTGGGAAATTCCGATAGTTCCGGAAAACGGGCCAACCTCCCAAGCACAAGCAATTATGAATATGGAGGCACAAGTGAATGCGTTAATGGGAGTAGCTAACCATGCTATTAAGGATGTAAACGCGGTCAAGGAATTTTTGCTCCCAAGAAAGTCTCGGCAAGATGAATTCGAGGACATAATGTTGACATTTTTCCATAAGCAAGAAAAGGAAATAAAACACCTCGAAGCTCAAATGCGGAAAACTCACAACACCTTCTTAGGACTAGTGACAACTTCATCTTTGAACATCCGTGAAGAAATCGCAAAGAACAATATACCTAAAAAGCTAGAAGAGGTGTATGCGATCTAGGAACACGTTGGGATGATTCCCGAACCTTCTCTATTAAGTAGAACAAACCCCATCAAAGAATCATATTCTTACTTAAATTCTTGTCTCAACATTCCCCGCATGCTCCCTAGAAACATATTCATTGGAATGGTGCACGTGTCACCTCCCAACTTTCCCAATGTAAGGAAAAGTTCTTTCGGTTTTAAACCTGGGACAAAGAACCCTCACCTCCAATACTTCGGAATTTCTGAGATCACGATTGAAAGACAATTTGACATATGCATTACCTACCGTCGTGGAGATTATTGGTGGATTAAGCAAATTGATCTTAAAATAAAAACTAAAATCTTTGTCAAAAAATAGTAACGAGACTTTTGATCCAGACACATTTTTTATCCGCCCCACACCACACCAACACGATTTCTCCACATCAAATTCACTATTTTGCCACGTCAATCTCCACAAGGTAAGTAATATACGTTGATCTTTGTCTATTCAATTGTCCTAATTCATGCTCAATTTTGTTTTCCCCTCTTTTTCAATCCAAAAACCCCAACTAATTTGATCTATTTCACCTTTGAATCTTGTGAACTAGGCTTATGATTAGGCGAATAATAGTGTTATCATATGGGGTTAACTGCGAGAAGCCTTGACTGACAGGGATCAAAACCACCTAGCCATTATGCCATTGTTCTTTGCAACAAGGGTGTTTGGGTCAAGGTTATGGTTAAAAACTTGGACTTTTCCTCGAAAATGTCGGATTCAAAATTAGGTCAAGTGACGGCGTCGGTGTATCTTCATGACGTCGACGACCTCGCTAGTGTCATCTTTGCATCACGAATGTTACTCAATTGCTTTCCACTTATTTAATTTCTGTTTCAAATGAGCGAAGGGTAAAGAGAACTAGGGGACAATCTTCTAGCGCCCAGGAAAACATTATTGACACAATCGTTGGATGGGGAGTATTTGTCGAGGAAGGATGTCAAGCCCGTTACAATGATTTACTTCATCGGACTATTGACTCGGGGCTATTTTGGATGGGCGTTTCTCGAGGAGAATGATTTGGCTAGGGAGTTTTCAAATAGTTTTAGGAGGACAAGGTCACTTTGATCCCCGATGGGAGGCATTTAAGATCGAGAGCCCGTGTATGGCGAGTTGGTGCTTGAATTTCACGCATTTTATCATCGGATATTAATTCATGTTGGGATAACATTGATTTTAGGGGATCCGATTTAGGTTAGGAGGCGAATGGAGGCTATGTCGATACTTGAGTTTAGATGGAGGTTGGGACTATATGCATCGAGAATCTTTGAGAGTGATGTTTTAGGACTCGATTGGCGGTGGGGTTACCCATAAGGGCGAGATGTTGGGTATTGGTTCGGAACACGATACACGATGGGAGTACCTCTTGGGAGTACCCTCGCTTCACGGATCCGGGATCCGAGGGTTAGGCTCGTGCATCGTTGCCTCACCTTCTCTATCACGGGACGCCATGCCACGGGACATCGTGTCACCTTGCACGACCTATTCTATCTTTCTTGCATATTGGCCGGGTGTACAACGCAACATTTCATTCGGTTGGCCGATTACTTGAGGGCGCTAGTGGAATAAGGATGGAGGATAGGGTATATGGAGGCATTCTTATCACCCGTTAGCCCGATCCTTGGGTGTATTGGCGGGGAGGTACCGCGTACCTTAATGCGGTGGCGACACCAAGGGTCGTCAAAGCTAAGTCCTGAAAGCTATGGATGTCCGCATGGATTATGGTAGAGGTTACGCTTGGTTCCATGCTTATCCCACCATTCGTGGTGGTGTGAGCGGCGATGATGAGGAGCCGCGAGATACCGGCACACCGGCGGGGGTGAAGCGAGGAAGCTCCGTGGCGTCTACCGACAAATGTCCGGTAGGGATTGGCGGGCCTACCGGGGAGCATGGATGGGCCACATGGATACATGGATGGCACGGCAAGACCGAGAACTAGCGGACCTATGACCATCTTGTCGAGCGAGACGCGGACATTTGTCCATGCGTGATCGACTTGATCGCATTTCGGATCGATCCTTTCCGGGCGAGGAGGATTATCCATCCTATGGGTATTTGGGCCATCTTCCCCGGTTATGACTATCGTTATGGACCCCTCCCGATGACTCATGTATTTGTTTATGGATTGTTTATGGTTAAGTATGGTTGGTGGTTGAAACAATTTTTATTTGGGCATGTAATAATCTAGGACATCTTAACTTTGTGGTGAACTTTGAACTATTTGATGTTTATGTATATTTGTATGTGGTGTGATTTATCTAGCTTGTGTGGTTGGATTGTCTATGTTAGTGTCATATATCCTTTATTGATTGTTTATTCTCATGTTTAAATTTGTAAAAAATGCTTTATTTTGTTTTTAACCTCGTCTTAATTGAATATAAAGGTATTTTACATAAAGGATAAGTGTAGGGAGGATTACACACGTTTTCAAAAGAAGCGTAAACATGAGAATTGCAATTAATTAAAAGATATATATGTGTGTTTGTTCGAGTCAAATGCTTGTATCGAGTCGAAATTTTTCCGAAAATCGCGAGACGCTTTTTGTCGGGATAACCTCACGCGTCGGGATCGCAACTGGCGGCGTCGGGGAGAGTAAAACAACAAATTACTTTTTCTCATTTTTCGAGCTACTTATAAAATTTTGGAATTTTCGGTCTTAATTTTCAAGAAATGCAGTAAACATCCATTCCACAATCATTATATCCTAATAGAGTCTTATATATATTATTACCGCCGATTTTACTGCGAAGGTTTCGTTTGTTTTCTTCAAGTGTGCGGGTTTAATTTATTAAGAAGAAGATACACAAGATTGGAAGGAGCTTTTCACGCATATATTCTTCTTGAAAAGTTTAACCACCACTTTACGGATCCTACCGAGCTAATCGGGGAGTATTAGTTTCTTTCGTTTTAATTACCTTCCATTATCATAACTTTGATACTTTCGGGAACATTGGGGACAATGTTCGGTTTAAATGTAGGGAGGGAAAATAAAGCGGGAACTTTGAAACTATGCTTATCCTTGACTATTTGCTTTGTCCAATTGTATTTGTGTAATAAACCATGAGAAAATGTTGGTTAGGGTAATTTTGGCACAAAATTTAAAATTTTCATGACATATAGGGTGGGCCATTAGTCTTAACAAAAGCGTCTCACGGATAGGAAGTTATGTGACTAGCACAAAACCCTTTACCACTTAAATTCCACCCAAAATGTGAGGATCGCCCTTAGATTAGTAGGAATTAAAGCATTCATCTTTAATGCTTAGAGTGTGAACCGGTAGTATATTAGATTCTAGAACTTGTTTTGTGATGCATCCGAGATCGCTAGTAAGACTACACTTGTGTAGTTAGGAATAACTAAATGATAAGAGGCATTAGGATAACCCTTGTTTGATACCGGTAATATAATTACTTCTTCCACATCGGTTGAGTAATTCCCCACACCTGCGTTGTACTCATCTTTAGTACACGATACCCCTAGTTAACCCCTCGAGCCTATCCTTTTCGCGGTTCTCGTGGCGTTTTGGTTTTCGGAATATCAATGAAGAGCATTGTTTACCCCCTTTGAATATACACCCAAATCGCCTTAGCCTACCTTGTATGCACTCACTTTTAGTGCATTATTGTCATCACACTAAACCCTTAGTTCAATTATCTAGTTGCTTGCATAAGTTGCTAAGTCGAGTCATATCCTTTGTACACAGTTTTGGGACGATTAGGACTCATGGGAAAAGTTAAAGTTTATGAAATGATTGGAAGGAGCGTTAAATTCCCTTATTTGCGTAATAACGTACCCAAGTGTTTTGATCTTTTCAATTCAGGTCAAATTAGTGTTAGAGTAATAAAAACTCAAGTGTAGGGATGTGCCTATAAATCCCTATCATTTGATGTTACCGTAGAGGATGGTAGAGTAAAAGTGTATGAAAAAAATCGAAAAAAATAGAAAAGAAAAGAAAAAAAAATAGAGTGTTCAAAAAAAAAAAAATGGGCTACCATCCTACATCTATCCTTTAAATTTATGTTTGTTTGTTTCGAGTTAGCTAGAGTTTAGAGTGTCGAGTCTTGGCTTACCAACGCCATTCTTCGTATGCTTGTAACATAAAGATTTTGACTTGCCACCACTAAATAGCCTATCCCACCAAACCCTTTGTTTCCCACCATAAGCCTAACATTACAACCCTTTAAAGACCTCTTTGATAGTCTTTCCTAAGTGCTTACCCCAAAGCGATGGAGGTTTGATCTATTCTCAAGCCTATGGTAATCTATGTACTAGGACGGTTAATGAGTGTTTATCTTCCATTTCCAACTTGTTATATTTCATATACACGAGAGATGTGAGTATCCAAACACCCATGTGAGGTGCTAGTAAGTAATTCCGTGCTTGTTATGACTTTTTGGGGCTTATATGTGTTGTGGACTGTTTTAAACCAATGCTTCATGACCCCAACTTATAAATTAATTGGCTAAAAGCACATTTGCTTGAGGACAAGCAAATACCAAGTGTAGGGATATTTGATAAGGTTTTAAAATGTACCTTTTGAGGGGTTATTTAAGCCCTTATTTGATCACTTTTATCCGTTATTACTTAATATCGTTCCTTTTCACTTTTAGGTCTCTTGAAGGCAAATTCTTTGGAATGGCACTTATTTGAGCGAAAAGGCGGCGGATATCTGAAGAAAATGGCCAAAGTCAAGAATCGAGACACTCAAGTCTTTGAAATACAAGGGGCGGTGTCGGTGTTAATTGCGGCGCCGTCGAGCACTTCTTTGACGGCTCGGTAGCCAAATTTCTTATTTTCAAGTGGCGGTGTCGGGCTTTAAAAGAGTAGGCCGTCGCAACTCGAGACGGCCTAGATTTGATCGAGACGGCCTCAAATCTTGAAGGGGCGGCATCACAAGCATAAGGTGGCCGTCGCAAGTCTAACGTGGCCAAGGCGAAACCCTAATGGCGGCGACCCGGCGTCACAAATCATAAGGTGGCCGTCGCGATTGTAATCTTATATATAGAATCCGAATTTTCGGTTTTAGTGTGTAGTCTTTTGGAGTAAAACCTAAACCGAACCAAGGCTGTCTAGTCAAGTATTTTAGGGTTCTAAACCCTATCTTACCACAAGATAAGTGTTTTACTTCATTAATTCAATTATGTCTTCAATTATTTGTGTGTATGCTTGCATGTTCTCCATGTCCACTAATTTACTTATGTGTTTGCTTAGGAATATGAAACTTAATTATTGAATATTGATTGGTTGTCTCTTATCTTAATTGTTAATGATCTAGTAATGCGATAGGTCATTCGTTGTGTAGTTAATGCTTGATTAATCTTTGTGAACCTTAGACTATAGCACCTAGAGTAGTTGTAGGCTAAACCATCCAAAAGTACCTTAGAGTTAGAGTTTATAATTCCTAGAGATTTTGTAGGCGAGACCCTTTGGTAGCTTCAAAGAGTTAGGAAAAGCATACCCTATGACTTTAGACACACAGCGCGATTAAGAATAAGGGCGTGACAATTCAACCATCAATAGAAGATAATTAAGGAGTAATAAAACCTAAGTAAACACATCTTTAAACTATCATACGAGCACATAATAATTAGACATAGACTACATACACCTTAGATTAGATAATTAGACAAGTAGAGTAATCGGTAAAATACCAACCCCAAATCGAAACCCGAGATTCGTACCTTTCTAATTCCTAAAAACATAAAAGATAAAAATAATCTTCCTCAACCCCAACCTTAGCGTAGTAACTTCTCACTAGCATTCCTATTCCCTTAGAGAGCGATATCAATACCGTGGTACCCTAATACTACACTACAGCGATTAGGTTCACTTGCCTAGGGTGTTATAAAACTTGCTCGAAGAAAAGGAAGTTCCTTTGACCCCGACGGCGCATGTAGCGTTATCGATGGACTTCGCGGATCTCAATAAGGTATGTCCACAAGGCGCTACCCGCCACTGGAGATAGGTGGAAAGTAGAATCTTTATGTGGATACCCTCTTAAATGCTTCCTAGACGCATACAAAGGATACCACCAAATCCGGATGGCTAAAGAAGATGAAGAGAAAGCGACCTTCCATACAAGCCAAGGTGTTTTTGTTATACTAAGATGCCCTTTGGCTTGAAGAGCAGCGCCACCTACCGGTGATTGGTGGAAAGCATTGGCGCGGTGGGCGCAACCTAGAAGTTTATGTTGATGACCTTGTCATAAAAAGCCATACGGAGGATGAATTGGTGCGCGACATTGAGGAAACATTTAAGACATTAAAAAAGATTTACATGAAGCTAAATCCTAAGAAATGCACTTTTGGCGGTACAGAAGGCATGTTCCTCGGGTATTAGATAGAGCCTGATGGCATCAAACCGTGTCCAGAAAAAACGAAGGCTGTCATCCAACTTCCTTCACCGCGCACGTTTAAGGAAGTTCAATCTCTTAATGGAAAATTGGCCGGTCTGAATAGATTCTTGTCCAAATCAGCAGACAAGTCACTCCTCTCTTCAAAACACTCAAGAAGTGTATAAAAAGGGAGATTTTTCTTTGGACTACGGAGGCGGAAGAAGCCTTTATCTGACTTAAACAACACCTAGCAGCGCTCCCACGCTAGTCGCACCCGACCGGGAAGAATTAATTATGTACTTATCTG
The DNA here is from genome assembly GCA_022545495.1 of Chrysanthemum lavandulifolium. Lineage (NCBI taxonomy): Eukaryota > Viridiplantae > Streptophyta > Magnoliopsida > Asterales > Asteraceae > Chrysanthemum > Chrysanthemum lavandulifolium. The sequence goes on along the minus strand of CM040241.1, from coordinate 31,921,871 downwards.
CGACTCATGGAGCGATCGGTATGATGCTCTTGACGGATAGGAATTCGGTACAAACACATGTGTATTTTGTAAGCAAAGCGCTCAAGAAAGCGGAGATTAACTAAGCGCAATGGAGAAGTTGGTCCTAGCATTGGTATTCGCCGCCAAAAGGCTGCGGTACTTCCAAGCGCATCCGATAGCGGTGATTACGGATCAATCTATCAATCAAATCATCTCCAAACACGGCGCATCGGGCGACTACAGTAGGCGTGTTTCTAGGTGAGCATAACATCTCCTAAAGACCATGTCTTTGCGGTTAAAGGGCGATACTAGCGAGACTTCATCATCAAAAACCGAGAACGATGACACACCTTCACCAAGATGGGAGGAACTCCAAGATCCATGGATCTTGTTCACGGATGGATCTTCATGCATAGGCGGGTCGGGAGGCGGGCCTCATACTCACGATCCGGAAGGAATGGAATTCACTTACGCTTGCATTTTGAATTCACAACCACAAACAACGAGGCGGTATGAAGCCACGATTGCGGATTACGCATTGCATCTTGAATGGGTATACGCAACCTAGGCGCAAATGTGGATTCCGTTTGGTAGCCAACCATGTGTTGGGCGATGCGTGGGTAAAGAGGAAAACATGATCCAATACCTCAACAAGACCAAATCCACGATCTAGGGCTTTGACATATTCACCATCAAACAAGTTCCTAGAGGGGAAAGCAGGAAGGCGGATGCAGCGAGCAAGATTGCATCCACAAGCTTTGCGCTTTGTCAAAAGCAGTATTGGTGGAAACTCTAAAGAGCAAGTCCATCTCGGAGATGGAGATATCCACGGTGATAGAGGAACAAGGTCCTACATGGATGACCCCAATCATCGAGTTTTTAAGCAGGCGTATTGCCCGAGAGCAGAAGGAAGCCCGGCAGTCGTCGCACATCACGAGAGGTTTGAACTTGAGCGGTGTACTATATCGGCGCTCATTTCTACAACCATGGCTTCGATGTGTAGGACCCCTTCAAGACGATTACGTACTCCGGGAGACCCTCGCGGGTTCATGTAGCATGCACTCAGGACCACGGTCCGTTGTGGCGCGCACTTTACGGTCGAGGATACTCTTGGCCTACAATGCCGGGATGCGCGTGATTTAATAAAAAGTGTGGCGGCGCCAAGTTCACGAGACTCGTTCCCGCCAACCACAACATGAATTAACACCTATCATGTCGCCATGGCCATTCTATAAATAGGGTATCGACATTGCAAGTCCCTTCATTGTTGCGGCGGGAGGATTGAAGTTCCTCATAGTAGCTATAGACTATTTTACCAAGTGGATTGAAGCAAAGGCGGTTGTAACAATCACGAAATCGGGTAAAAGCGGTTTGTTTGGGACAATATTGTATGCCATTTCGGTTACACAGGGAAATCATCTCGACAACGGAAAACAATTACGTGACAACCCTTTCAAGGAATGGTGCGAAAAGTTAAATATTACACGACGCCGGCGTCGGTTAAACACCACAAACCAATGGCTTAGTCGAGCATGCAAATCGAAGTGCAGGCGAAGGAATCAAGGCATGTCGGACAAGCACAAAGGGAGGTGGGTGGAGGAACTATCGCATGTTTTGTGGGCGCACCGCGCCGATCAAACTTAGCACGGAGACACTCCTTTTCTCTTGTCTATGGGACGAAGCCGTCATACCGGCCGAGATTGGGATGCCAACTATCCGAAATCTTTGAAGTCAATGTTGCAACCAATGACGACGACGGCGTCTTAACTTAGACCTATTAGAAGAAAGGCGGCGACTATATGTGGCGAGAACTAAGTCAAAAATGAAAGGATACTACGGCTAAAGTGCGAGCGTCTCATTCGAGACCAGGCGACTTCGTCTATCGCGCCAATGATGCGATCCATGCCAAAGATACGGGTAAACTAGGACTGAAGTGGGAAGGACCCTATGAGGTCATTGAAGCACTAGGGACGGGCGCATACAAGCTGCGTGACATGAATGGTCGTGAGCTACGCACATGGAACATCTGCAATCTCAAACAGTGTTATCTCTAGGAATGGCTACGGACCAATGCACGGACACTCCCGCACTTTAGTATAGTGCTCAATAAATATCCGTGTATTTACATTTAGTTTCAATTAGGCAAATGTCTTTTTTCTTTTTCAAACTTGCAAGTATTAATAAAACGTCGCGGTTTCTAGCTAACTCTGCTACACATTTCAATTGTTTATTTATATAATCTTTATACACTATTGTCATATTATCTTTATGCCTACATGGCGTGCATGCACTTAATAAACCCACGATGGTAAAAGGATGAGTAAACCTACTAAATAACTCGTTGAGTAAGAGGGTTGCAAACCCATCAACATCGGATCACGCATACTTGTTAAACACCTTATTTTCAAGGCGTTGGAATAAGTTTATTGCACGTTCCACGATGGATCGCAACAATGCATACTCTGCGCGTTTAACACACTAGGGATCAAGACTCTTGACTCCTTACTATGATATTTCTGATGACGCATATCAAACCATACGATTATGATACAAATACTTAGAACATTATATCTCAAGTTTGATAGGTGATGACTTTCATACATGATTATGGACTTCATATATTCTTGCGCTTATGAGGCGGTTTGATTCTTATACAACAAGTGCGTTTTCACGCAAAGACAGTACAAACATTATAAGTCACAACAATATCAACACGCATTCAACAAAGGGATATTTTATTAAGGATCGCGTTCTTACGAAAGATATCTACATATGACTATAAACTACCAACTATTGCTCGCCTAAGAAAGAGCTTTCCACTTGGCTTGCGGCGGTCGACCTCCTTGACCGCTTCAACAAGTCGAATCATGTTGCGACAATGTGGCTATACTCACGAGCACCCGTCGGACACAGGAAGGTCTTGGCCAACACCACAAAGAATGGCTTTTCCTTCATGCCCTTCTTCTTCGCAACCCTCATAGCATGGGCCTTTAAGGTTCCTTCAAGGAATTTCCTTTTCAGTGAATGGGTTCAAAAGGTCGTGAGGCGAGCAAAAATAGGCACATCTGATTGCGACTCATCGGGCTTCAAGAACAAGTGCATTTGTACCTCGCCCCATCAAGACGGTGGTGGGCCAAAGTTAACCCTTCCATAATCACATTTATAAGGTAATCTTGGTGGCGCTCCATCGAGTAATATGAGGAAGCTCTAATATTTTCATTTGCCCATGCGGCAACAAGCTCCTCATATCGTGATTATTGTACCCAGGCACCTGATCAACAACCACTTTCAAAAGGTCGGCCTCGTGAAGCTCCTCTACAGCCTCAGCTTTACCACGCGTAAGTGCGCACCGCACCACAGTCCCAAACTTGTCAACCACCTCTCGAGATTCTAATACACCAAGGGCGGCAAGGCGCAATCCGTGGCCGATTAGCCACATGCGCTCAACGATGGAAGACACAAGCTGGGGATATAGCTCCTCGTCATACTCAATGCTGAGCTTGCGCAACTTCATCTCCTGCTCTTTCAGCGAGCTTCCCACAGTTGCACCAAAATCCCTAGCTGCGAGAACAACTCGTCCTTCCCTTCTCCGGATGTTTCAACGTGACGCCATGAAGCCTTGTAGCCCGATGCGGTGCGCTCGACTTATTTGGCTCGGTGGTAACATCTTTTCTTCGCAAGTCTTTGGGCATATGAGCTCATTGCCTGCTTCAACCTAGGCCTTGGCCAAGCGTGCCTCCGGCAGCATAATCTGTTGGTCCTTGTGCACTGAGAGAGCTACCTGCGAGAATGCCTCGCCTTTAGCTGCGCGATAGCGTGGCTTGATGCTTGAGAACCGACACCAGTCCTCAATATCTTGATCCATTGCACGCTCCCGGATGTTAATGGCTCGGTAGCTTTGCTCTTTGGTTCGGAAGATCCGGCCTGAGCAGGGGCTAGCTTTAGGGGCGACTCCACAGAGTGTTCAATCTTGCATAAAGGAGAATTAGTGATTGTTTCATAACATACGGGGAATGCGATAAGGGCTTTGAAAGTAGTACTTACTGGGTGCGACAATCTCCTTGGGCGCAGGCGGGGATGCAACATCACTTGATGGCGACTCGCGTCAACAATGACGGGCGCTTCTTCCTAGAGGAGCTTGCGCCATCGCCACCAAGCGCTCTCTTGCGCTTCAATCCATGGCTCTCCTCCTCCTCCTTTTCTTCAATGCTTTCGACCACATTTACGTGCGACGGCTCCACTAACGGAGAAGGAACCACAGGGCTAGGCACGCCTTGTAGAGAGTCGCCTCGGTGTGGAAGAACTACCCCGTTTCTCCCAATTGCATTTCTAGGTGCGCCCATGGTAGCTTCGAAGGGCTCTTCCCCTCCCTCGGTCGTGCTCCTAAATTCACAGCACGGCTTGGCCAAGCTGCCTGGCTGAATAGATCCATCTCATGCAACATAAGACAACAACAAACGGGTTACAAAAAGTACAAAGGTGAAAAGAAAGGCTTACATAAATAAAGTAAAGGAATGCGAAAGGACGAGTACCCACAGCCAACCTCGTCTAAGAAGATTGGCACCTCGTCAGTCTGCCAAAATAATTACGATGATGCCCACATGCACCAAAAATTCCTCGGGGTAGGGCCGGTGGGAATACGATTGGCGTTTATTGTATTTGCATCATCGTATTTGTATGATCGAGGGCGCTCATCCTTTGGTAGCGAACTACGGGGTAGAAGTCGAGCGCCACGGGAACAACGCTTCATTAACCTAGAAAATTATTTCCCTCGGTCCTAAGCGCGTCCGGTTTATCGGTGTAACATTGCGGCCCCGGCGTGCTTAGTGAACGAGACCCGCCCGTTTGACCACGTTGTGTGGTAAAGCGTGCATAATAGGTAGATAGTCGGGTTAATCGCCAATAGGCGGCAATTAACCTTGAAGTTTGTTATTTTGCCGCACCTATGCGATGCGGCTAGGATATGTGCGGGCGATAGTAGTTTAATACATCGCGCAAGAACAAGGATAGGGGCACGCGTTGATTCGCAAATTGAAAAAATGTGTATACCCTACTTTCTGCGGAAATCCGCTATCGGCGCTGCACTGCCGGAACTTCGGATGCGGCGAGTGGGATATAATAATCCGAAGTGAGCGATGAAGTTCATCCTCAGTCAAGTCGGAGGTAAAGTCAGACAAACCACGGACCATGATACAGTTTTTAAAAGCGCACGCGCGGTTACCTTTGGAATATTAAGGGTTTCTTGGTTGAAAGTTTGGAGCTTTTTTAACAATGGCGGAAATGATTTTTACTGTGATAATCACAGTAATAAGGAGGCGGAAGGTTATATAGGTTTTTACATCCACGCGATGATCGCCACGTGGATCCCACTATCTCTAAATGAGTGGATAGGATGCATTGACGTGACACGATTCTGATTACTTTCCCGCGTTCTACGAGGCATTCATTTGAGATATCTTGACTAGATTCACCGTATATTCTTCAAGGCGGAAACTTTGATAAGATCGTTTATAAGCTCGACTAGGGATCAATAACAAAGATTAATAACATGCACAGTGGAATAAACAAATCGTTACTTTATTATTGAACAAGGTTTTCATTCACTAACACTAACTAATCTTAGACATTTATAGGAACACGTCTACTAACTAAACTAATAACCTAGGCGTTTAAAGACTATCGCCTAGGACACACACACCTTTACTAATCGACTACATCTTGGAAGACATGTATATTTAACCTACACCCCATGTCCTCTTTATATACTAGAGGATTAGGGTTTACAAATCTCTACTAAGGACTAAATAATAAATCTTCTTTTGCAAGCAAGTCCCTCCATCTTTTTGTAGCTTTCCTTCTTGTCACATTAAGTCCCTCTTGTTTCATTCTTTTAGTCTTATCAACTCAAACTTATAATTCCCAACAATCTTCCCCTAGTTGATAATAACAAAACCATTATTGAACGAACTTCCCTAGACGAAGTAGAGAAATTGAGATCAGGGATCTCACCATGAATGAAACAAGTATGTCTTCCCCTTAATTCATGCCACGCTACTCAAACATCTTTTCCCCTTTTTGTTATTATCCAAATAGGGAATGTATGCAAATAATGATCTTGACCACCACGAACCAATATCATACTTCCAATCTAAGACTTCCAATGTTTAAAATCGCCCACCATTACGCACCATAAGAAAAATGGATTCAAAACAATAGAAACTCCAACTAGCAGTAGTAATAATGATCAACAGTAGTAAAAATCAAACACTTCCCCTTGAGTAATGCATGAACATCAATGATTCTTCAAATCTGTAAGCTCCTTGTAATGATCACTTGTGAAGAAAACCAAATATAACGAACTTGATGAAGACGTAAAATAACCCAACTTGTATCTTATGTCTTGTTTATAGATGACATTGAGCGTATACCTATGTATAGGGAGACCTCAATCTCTTGACGATAATCACTTGAGCACAATAACGTCACTCCTTTAAGTGTTATACCAACTCTTTGTCATAATCATGGAAGCACGAACAAGTTACCTTCCACTAAAAGGTATGACAAAACACGTATCCAAGTAATTCCACTTCACCTTCAAATAAGTGATAAATAATCCTCTTAAGTAATCAATTCTTTAATAAAATCAACCTCGAGCTTTTTAAAACTTTTAAGAACATATTCCAATCTTGTGTGTGTGAAACAATATCATGTGTGTGTCGCCAAAAATCCAATAAACACATATCATGCTCGACTTCCCTTAATTCGAAAACCAAAAATAAATCTTGTATTATCCAAACAAGCCAATTAGCAACACTTTTACGTCACTAAGCGTCGCTAATCTATCACTATCATGAGTACTCCTTCCTCCCAAATCGATTAGTGACACAAATTACATTCTTGAACCGTTGCTAAAGCGACTCAAATCAAAGAGCGGTGCTGCGTCAGCGGTACTTTCATAAGGAGAGCGATTACTTTAAATAAGGATAGCGGTACTTTCATCACGCGCGATGCTTTGAAGAATAAACAACATGAACTTCCCACAATGAATAAATTGTCAATCAATAGTATTACTAATGTACTATCATAAATACGTATGAGGTGGGAATTAAAGATGACAAACCCTTTTGTTATTTCACACGACCTTTGTTGCACGCTTCAAAACATACGCTTCAATAGATGGCACACCAATCAATTTAAATAAAAGCACCGACCCATGATAATATAAACCACCAATCATAACCATGCATAAGCCAAATTGAATTATTCTTATGCATGAACCAAAAGCCATTCTCGAATACATGGTTACCCAAAAGAATATTTACCGTCCATAATTGTTGGGAATTATAAGTTTGAGTTGATAAGACAAAAAGAATGAAACAAGAGGGACTTAATGTGACAAAAAGAAAAACTACAAAAAGATGGAAGGACTTGCTTGTAAAAGAAGATTTATTATTTAGTCCTTAGTAGAGATTTGTAAACCCTAATCCTCTAGTATATAAAGAGGACATGGGGTGTAGGTTAAATATACATGTCTTCCTAGATGTAGTCGATTAGTAAAGGTGTGTGTGTCCTAGGCGTATAGTCTTGTAAGCGCCTAGGTTATTAGTTTAGTTAGTAGACGTGTTCCTATAAACGTCTAAGATTAGTTAGTGTTAGTGAATGAAAACCATGTTCAATAATAAAGTAACGATTTGTTTATTCCGTTGTGCATGTTATTAATCTTTGTTATTGATCCTAGCTGAGCTTATAAACGATCTTAACAAGTGGTATCGAGCTTGTGTGGAAACTCGACTAAGAAGAAACCCTAAAACCTTAAAGATGTCGTTCGATTACATTCCACCACCTTCCATCACCTCAATGAGGATTCACGTCATCAAGAAGGCGAATATGACTTATGGTGTATGAAGATGAGGCGGTACATTGCCATTACGAGACCATGCTCTATGGAATGCAATTGTCAATGGTAATGAAGAAGTTCCGAAACTATTGATGTTCTGGACAACCCAAAGCACCTAAACCGGTCTTACCAAGACTACCTTAAGGAATCAAGAGAAGGCTCTCAACATTATCTTGTCTTCCATTCCGGATGGTCATCTTCTCAAGTTCCATGATGCTAAAGATGCTAAGCGACTGGGGTGCTTGTCACACCCCAAATTACATTTTGCGGTGAATGGAATTTCGGGATTGATGTCATAGCATCACAATCACGATTATATTGAGCGACCTAAAGTGTCGTTTGAAAAGAACATCGTTTGATTTAATAAAACAATAAGAGTTTACAAAGTATAGGTCCCAAAAGTTTATAAAGTTTGCGGAAATATAATATATTACAAGTCCAAACGATGTTTTTAAAGAAAGTGCCATAATGTACAATGATATAAGTCGGCGCTTGCGACTCAATAGGTTCCATAACTATGCCATGGTGAGTATGCCTTAGTTACACGAAAATACATTGCTAAAGCGGTCAACAATAATGTTGGTGAGAAATCATAGGTTTATGTAAATGTATTATACGACTACATAAGTATAGATCGGTATGACAAACATGTCACATAAAATGTTACTGGTATGACAATCATGTCACATAAAATGTTACAATTGCTTAAGCGCATGATACCGAAGCTCCGTGATGTTCGCCCAAGCAGTGTCTTGCCAAACAACTCTAATAATGTTTATGAATGAAATGCATCCGTATGACTAGTTGGGATTCACCAACCCGGATGGAGGTGTCACCTCGATAGATCTATCCACTCACACGCGCTTCTAGAAAATTAACGGCTCATGCATTGAAATGGGGACATTTAAGCGGCAACGTGGTAACTTAAGCAATGTAAATGAATTTAACATACTTGGTATCGTAATAAAAATGTTGTGCAATGTATTCTCCCGTAGGTTTGAAATAAGTAAAACTTGAATAAATCGGGCTATGAAAACTCACTTGATAAACCGGTATGATGACAAGAGTGAGTATCTTGAGATGTATCGGGATACTTTAATCTGCACCTATTACGAATGATATGATATGTAATGAGTTATGATGTAATGATATGCATGCATTTCGTATGTTATTTATACCATTTGCGAGTTTTGAAAATAATACTTATCGTCGAAAAATACTCTTTTGACGTCTTGACCATTCTTAAATCACTTTACAAGTTTTTACGTCAAAATGTCATCCTACAATGGTTTCGTAATGTTTTATTGTGAAATTATCACTTTTCGTCGTAAAATAATGTCGTCGGAAATTTCATGAAAGTGACAAAAATGGCTTTGAAAGACTAGTCGTAAAATGGTGTACGTCGATCGTTAGGAAACGAACTCGACGGTTTTGGAAAGTTTGTATCAAAATCTAGAAGTTTCAGTTCATGAGTTTTCGTCATAGAGGTCTCGATCATAAAGATAATAAATGTTAAAGATGGTGATTTTGTCTAATTGTTGTGTAAAAAGTGAGTTTCGGCAAAGTTTAAGCAACCGTAAATAATTTATTACAATTACGCTATACAAACGGTTGGTCGTTTTAGAAAATATGCTTGGTGATCTTGATTTTATTAGAAGACATTTCGTTACAAAAAGTTCCACATCATAGTTAAAAATAGCCTTCAACATGGTCGTTTCGGTTACCGTAACACTTGTCTCGTAAAAATAATATAGTTTTTCTGAAAATAATAGTTACGGAAATTTTATGAAAACGTGCATATCTTAGTCGTTTCAAATCCGTTTTCTACGTATTATACGTCCTTAGCTTCGTATCAAAGTATACTAATATATTTTTGATAAGTCGAAATAATTTATAAAGCTTAGGACTCGTTTTTACTCGAATAAAACAATAATAGGTTCTTGAAATTTTTCGAAAATATATATTTCGTCGTCAACTTGAAAAATTCATAACTTCTTCGTTATAACTCCGTTTTATCCGTTCAAGCGCCACGGATTCGTTTTAAAGTATATTTTCTAAATATCAAGGCCAAAATTCGTGCCTACTGTCGGATTTTCCAGAAAAACAAAATAAGGACAGAACACTATATATACTTATCGAAAATAGTTTTTCTCGTACTAAACCTATTCCAATCCCTTCAAATCAACTCCAAAACTAATCTAATCCTACCATACACCTTCTTAGGGTGTCATGGGTTCCTAAACATCATCAAGACCAATAACTAACAAGGGAATAATTATAGGATGACCTTATATATATATAACTCTAAAAATCATGTAAAAATGGTATAAATCAACATAAGTCTTGCATGCTTGCTCCAAAAATGAAGAGATAAATATGAAATGAAAGGAAACATGAAAAATGTAAATGATATGCTTACAAGTTAATATGATGAGGTGCAAAGAACAAAGGTTAACCTAAACACCCTAGGTTTTTATTTCAAAACCTTATTAAGAGTGTGAATCTAGATTGTAATTACTTCATCTTGCAAAATTTTGATCCCTTGTACACCCTTGATGATGAACCGGTTATGAAGGAGAGAAACAAAGAGAGAAACAGATTTTTACTTGACTTGTTGAATGAGATAGAATGAGTGAAATGTGAAGAGTAAGACTTTAAGTATATGTATAAATATATACAATCAAGAACCATACCATCCATAAATAATCACCCTCCCCTTGGTCGGCCAAGGGGGAGGATTGAAGATATTTTATTTTTTTTTTTAATATACTTGTATAAATACTTGTGTAATTATTGTGAGAAAAATGTAAGTAAATGTATGTAGTTAATAATACTTGTAAGGTAAATGGTAGCTTTTAGGTAAAAGAAATTTTTAGTAGATCAAAATAGAGTATAATAATATCATAAAAATTGTAAAAATACATTCCTTGTAAAATTTGAGTGATATAATAATTATAGTGTAGTTTTTAAGAAAAACGTCGTAATAATATAAATTTAACGATTTATATACAAAATGAATTTAAAACACGGTTAAACTCAAAATATAGTTTTATAAACTAAATGTAAATATAAAAATATATCGAGATCATTTTTAGAAATAACGGATTAAATATTCAAAATAATAACTCACGCGATAACGTTTATTTAATATAAAATTTACGCGTTAAAGGTGAAATGCAATGTCATGAATGAACTAACGTGATGCAAATGATGTTAATGAAATGTAGACTAAACTTAGTCCATATGAAATGTTCGTGATGATATGATTATGAATTCGCCGCTAAACCATAAAGGTTACGCGAATTTGGAACACGTAAACCTAGTTTACGATAAATGTTGAAATTGTAAGGCATGAATTGCTTCGAGAAATGACCGGAAGTACGGGTTGTCACATTCGCCCATCAAAAGGAATTCAGGTCCACGAATTCAATCGTTATTAGGTCTCACGGTGTTATCGGTGAAAGGTAAGGATATCCGGGTCGTATCGGTTCGTCCAATGTTTTTCGAATCACACCACGCTTTCCAAGGCAAGATTTAGAATATAGATTCTTTGCCAACTTGAAATTCTAATGGTTTGCGGCTTATGGGACATATTTCCAAAATTTGCATCGTATAACGAGGTAGCTTATCTAGCTATATGTTGTTACTTGTGGCGATTCTTGATTTGTATGACTTCTTTGTTGTTTCATAAATAACTCATTAACTAGTGAGTTGGACTTTCCGATTTCGCCCGTAATTAAGTGATTGACATCTCAACCATAGAGTGTCTCAATTGGTGTAGTCAATAAGTTCATGAGTTAACTATTGTTGTAAAGAAACTTGTCGATGGGAAATGATTTGCCTAACCATTTCTAGAAAATTACACTGGCTTGAGCATATTATCTAATGTGGAATTGCTCTCTCGCTCTAACCATTGGTGAGGATAGTAGGCGGTAATCATGTCCTAGTAGGTTCCATGGAAATCTCGAAATGACCGTCAGTCTAAGGTGAATCGAATAGCTTATAATAGGTACAATCGGAATTGATACTACGTATCTCGTGTTAAATTTCAAAATGTTAAATCTGTCGGAAAGGACCTTATTGAAAAGAATAGATTATAGGTAACAGTTGCGATTTCCTCATGTTTCTAGTCCTATCGAAGGTCATGACCTGAGCCTTACTTGTCTAAGGTGCTTAGTCTCTATGACTAAAATGTTTATTGTTTGATTATCGAAGTGTTTCCATGCTCCATGTTGTAAAGTCACACGCCTTAAATATTTAAGTGAGGTGGTGTAGTGGTTGGTTTTCAAGATTTGTTCCGATATTGAGTGCTTCCAAAATAGTTCATCACTAATATTGTTACCATGCTAACAAAATAGATATCACCATACTATGTCGAAGAATGTTTGTTCTAGTTTCACTTATAGATGGGGAGTCATTGATTGTCCAAACATGTTTAAACTGTGGCATCTCTTGATATAGAAGTGAGGTTACTTGGAATTTCTAGAGAACACAATGCCTTAGGGAAGTTTATATTGATAACCTTAATTTAACCAAATTTTCCTTTAAGGAAAACTCATTGTAGGAAATTCACATATTGTTGAAGCTATGTTTAGTGAAATGTTCTGTAGTCTCGATTAGAATATTTGGTTTTATCCCTATAGTGTTGCTTCATGGGTATTCGCTTCGTATTAAACCTCGTAACTCGGTCTAGCTAGTACTTTTGAAATGATAAAGTTTGGATTCTAATCCAAAATAGTGGTTCGGAATGTCTCGTGATGTCTTAAGATTTTTGTTGAGTTTTGAATCATCCTACCACCTAGTTCTAGTCCTTGTTGGTAATTCCAAAGTCCTTTCATTGTTTTCTTGTATCGAGGAATCCTCCTCACAGATGGTATAGGAAGTCTTTCCTAAAAGGTCACTCGTCAAATCCTAACTTATCGGTTGAGTGAGAGATAAATGGCGTAAGCATCTATAGAGTGTTAACAAAAGAAATGTTTATGCACGATATATCCGATTATAAAACTTTGCTTTCAAATAAGAATTGTTTTAGGAGATTTGAAATGATGCTTGTTACTTTCATGACATAATTCTTCCGAATTATACATAGGTGATCGTGCCATGTATAATCAAGGACAAATGATGTGATGTTTTTTTTTTTTTTTTTTTGAAATGGTATTATGTTCCTCCAAGTTTTAGATGGTATTAAACGTTTTGTTTTGTAAGATAATGGCTCAATGATTTTTCGAGTAACATGAAAATCGTTTCGCATGAGGATATTAAATCGTTGATAAAATGATGAAAACCAATTGATAAGTTGGTAATAAAACAACTTCGTTAAAACTTTATGAAACAACGTTTCTAAGATGGTGATAAAATAGTTGAAATAAAATCAAGTGAAATAATTTCATGAAATAGTAGCAGGATAATTTGGAATAAAATTTGTTGGATGGTTTGTAGGATACATAAGAGAACCTTATCGAGTAATAACAGTCTACTAATTGGTCGAGAATAAAGTTGGCCTAACCCCTAGTAAGATAGTGATGTATCGTCGTGAAATGATGGAGAATTGGGCAATTGGAGTAAGGAATGAAATAAACAAGGTGGTGATTATCGTAGAGATAATAAATGATAAAGATTACATTAACTAGAAAGGTGCTTATTATCTGTTCCTGTTGGTGGTCTAATCGTGTTTCAAGTGTAGGAGTAGTAGGCGGTCTAGCAACAATAGCCCTAGAACTCTCACAGTCCTCAAACCTATGAGATGGTGTAGTGTCTATAGTCTTAGTGGTAGATGGTAATGGTGTGTCAAATCATGCACGCTTCCCAAGCTGCAAGTCAGGTGTATGAGTATCGTGTATGAGATGTGATGGTACGGATGGTGCTCGAAATGATAATGATGATGAAAATAATGACAATGATGATAATGGAATCCTTGTGGTGAGTTAAGAAAATAGGTTCATTAGGACTAAGCCTATAAGTTCTACCCAATGGTATGATCCGTCCCAACCGAGTGATAAAATTGTCCCGATCCTACCGTGAATCAATAGTGATCGTGATGGTGTAGGTGCAACTGTCCTCCTAAAAGGTCTCGGTGTCATCATCGATGTTATCGGTGTTGAGTCAAGCGATGTTAAAATTTTGATAGGGAATAACAAGGCATTCTCCATGTCAAAGTGATGCGAGTATAATGGGATGGGTATTTGAAGGCATCTATGTGACAACGAGCCGTGAAATGAAAGTGAATAACTCGAAAATGTACGTATAAATCGCATGCAAAGTGAACACGCACTTATGATGAAATGATGAGATGCTATGATAATGTAGTTATAGTCTAGGGTCAATGATGCAACCTAGTTCTCTATAATCAAGCTCGATGCCAATCTGTCACACCCCAAATTACTTGTTTTGCGTGAATGGAATTCACGGGATTGATTGTCATAGCATCACAATCACAGTTATATTGAACGACCTAAAGTGTCGTTTGAAAAGAACATCGTTTGATTTAATAAAACAATCGAGTTTACAAAGTATAGGTCCCAAAAGTTTATAAAGTTTATGGAAATATAATATATTACAAGTCCAAACGATGTTTTGAAAGAAAGTGCCATAATGTACAATGATATAAGTCGACGCCGCGACTCAATAGGTTCCTTAACTATGCCATGATGAGTATGCCTTAGTTACCTGAAAATACATTGCTAAAACGGTCAACAATAATGTTGGTGAGAAATCATAGGTTTATGTAAATGTATTATACGACTACGCAAGTATAGATGCAGTATGACAAACATGTCACATAAAATGTTACAGGTATGACAATCATGTCACATAAAATGTTACAATTGCTTAAGCGCATGATACCGAAGCTCCGATCGATGTTCGCCCCAACAGAGTGTCTTGCCAAACAACTCTAATAATGTTTATGAATGAAATGCATCCGTATGACTAGTTGGGATTCACCAACCCGGATGGAGGTGTCACCCTCGATAGATCTATCCACACACACGCTTCTAGAAAATTAACGGCTCATGCATTGAAATGGGGACATTTAGCGGCAACGTGGTAACTTAAGCAATGTAAATGAATTTAACATACTTGGTATCGTAATAAAATGTTGTGCAATGTATTCTCCCGTAGGTTTGAAATAAGTAAAACTTGAATAAATCGGGCTATGAAAACTCACTTGATAAACTGGTATGATGACAAGAGTGAGTATACTGAGATGTATCGGGATACTTTAATCTGGACCTATTACGAATGATATGATATGTAATGAGTTATGATGTAATGATATGCATGCATTTCGTATGTTATTTATACCATTTGCGAGTTTTGAAAATAATACTTATCGTCGAAAAATACTCTTTTGACGTCTTGACCATTCTTAAATCACTTTACAAGTTTTTACGTCAAAATGTCATCCTACGATGGTTTCGTAATGTTTTATTGTGAAATTATCACTTTTCGTCGTAAAATAATGTCGTCGGAAATTTCATGAAAGTGACAAAAATGGCTTTGAAAGACTAGTCGTAAAATGGTGTACGTCGATCGTTAGGAAACGAACTCGACGGTTTTGGAAAGTTTGTATCAAAATCTAGAAGTTTCAGTTCATGAGTTTTCGTCATAGAGGTCTCGATCATAAAGATAATAAAGGTTAAAGATGGTGATTTTGTCTAATTGTTGTGTAAAAAGTGAGTTTCGGCAAAGTTTAAGCAACCGTAAATAATTTATTACAACTCCGCTATACAAACGGTTGGTCGTTTTAGAAAATATGCTTGGTGATCTTGATTTTATTAGAAGACATTTCGTTACAAAAAGTTCCACATCATAGTTAAAAATAGCCTTCAACATGGTCGTTTCGGTTACCGTAACACTTGTCTCGTAAAAATAATATAGTTTTTCTGAAAATAATAGTTACGGAAATTTTATGAAAACGTGCATATCTTAGTCGTTTCAAATCCGTTTTCTACGTATTATACGTCCTTAGCTTCGTATCAAAGTATACTAATATATTTTTGATAAGTCGAAATAATTTATAAAGCTTAGGACTCGTTTTTTACTCGAATAAAACAATAATAGGTTGCTGAAATTTTTCAGAAAATATATATTTCGTCGTCAACTTGAAAAATTCATAACTTCTTCGTTATAACTCCGTTTTTATCCGTTCAAGCGGCCACGGATTCGTTTTAAAGTATATTTTCTAAATATCAAGGCCAAAAATTCGTGCCTACTGTCGGATTTTCCAGAAAAACAAAATAAGGACAGAACACTATATATACTTATCGAAAATAGTTTTCCTCGTACTAAACCTATTCCAATCCCTTCAAATCAACTCCAAAGCTAATCTAATCCTACCATACACCTTCTTAGGGTGTCATGGGTTCCTAAACATCATCAAGACCAATAACTAACAAGGGAATAATTATAGGATGACCTTATATATATATAACTCTAAAAATCATGTAAAAATGGTATAAATCAACATAAGTCTTGCATGCTTGCTTCAAAAATGAAGAGATAAATATGAAATGAAAGGAAACATGAAAAATGTAAATGATATGCTTACAAGTTAATATGATGAGGTGCAAAGAACAAAGGTTAACCTAAACACCCTAGGTTTTTATTTCAAAACCTTATAAAGAGTGTAATCTAGATTGTAATTACTTGATCTTGCAAAATTTTGATCCCTTGTACACCCTTGATGATGAACCGGTTATGAAGGAGAGAAACAAAGAGAGAAAAGTTTTACTTGACTTGTTGAATGAGATAGAATGAGTGAAATGTGAAGAGTAAGACTTTAAGTATATGTATAAATATATACAATCAAGAACCATACCACAATTTAATGCCACCCTCCCCCTTGGTCGGCCAAGGGGGGAGGGATTTGAAGATATATATATATATTTTTTTTTAATATACTTGTATAAATACTTGTGTAATTATTGTGAGAAAAATGTAAGTAAATGTATGTAGTTAATAATACTTGTAAGGTAAATGGTAGCTTTTAGGTAAAAGAAATTTTTAGTAGATCAAAATAGAGTATAATAATATCATAAAATTGTAAAAATACATTCCTTGTAAAATTTGAGTGATATAATAATTATAGTGTAGTTTTTAAGAAAACGTCGTAATAATATAAATTTAACGATTTATATACAAAATGAATTTAAAACACTAGGTAAACTCAAAATATAGTTTTATAAACTAAATGTAAATATAAAATATATCGGGATCATTTTAGAAATAACGGATTAAATATTCAAAATAATAACTCACGCGATAACGTTTATTTAATATAAAATTTACGCGTTAAAGGTGAAATGCAATGTCATGAATGAACTAACGTGATGCAAATGATGTTAATGAAATGTAGACTAAACTTAGTCCATATGAAATGTTCGTGATGATATGATCATGAATTCGCCGCTAAACCATAAAGGTTACGCGAATTTGGAACACGTAAACCTAGTTTACGATAAATGTTGAAATTGTGAAGCATGAATTGTTTCGAGAAATGACCTGGAAGTACGGGTTGTCACATGCTCTCAAGACTAGATTTGGAGGGAATGAAGCTTCTAAGAAGATGCACATAAATCTACTGAAACAACAGTTTGAAACTTTCACTGTAGGTGAAAGAGAGACTCTTGATGCTGCATATGATAGATTTCAAAATCTCCTTAACATGTTGGAATTATACAAAGCACAAATTTCAGTTGAAGATGCTAATCTCAAGTTTCTAAGGAGTTTGCCAACTACATGGCATGCAATTGCTACAATGATCAGAGGTCAACCAGGTTTGGATGTCATGGACTTTGATGATCTCTACAATCATCTAAAGGTGTATGAGCATGAGATGAATGGTCAAACTAGTTCCAAATCTCACAAGATTGCTTTTTATCATCTCGAAAGAGGGCAATACTTCCACCAAAAGTCTCGCTTCTCCTACTCAAAGCATTGTAACTCAATCTTGTCTCGTATGCTGCTCCCATTCATGCTCAGCAATCTCCACCACCTACTTCTATGCATTCAGATGAAGTTGTGTGCTCCTTCTTTGCATAGCAAGCTAGTTTACCTGTAGTTTATGAAGAAGATCTCTCCCAGATTGACGAGGATGATTTAGAAGAGATTGATATCAGGTGGCAAGTTGCTTTGATCAATGCAAGGATCAAAAAGTACATGAAGAAAACAGGAAAGAGCATTGACTTCAAACCAAAACAGGGAATCACTTTTGACAAATCCAAAATTGAATGCTTCAATTGTCAAAAGACTGGACACTTTACAAGGGAGTGCAGGTTTGCTAAGTATCAAGCAAACAGGATGACTGAGAAACCAATGTTGGAGCTAATAGAAATCCTATTCATGAAACAAAGGCTTTGGTTGCTCAAGAGAATTTGTCTAAAGTTGATTGGAGTGAAGAGTTTGATGATGAACCGGTGACTTATTGTATGGTAGCGATGGAAGAAGTAGTTGAAGATTCAATGGAAGAATTGGACCGAAGCTTTGCTTTTGATGAGGAAGTTGATCATCTTGCTTTGGAATCGGAGATGGGTATGGAGGATTTGTTGGAGCTTGGAGTGTAAAGATGATCTTTTTCTACTTGCAATGGTAGCTAATTCACCAAGTTCACCCCCTATCTCTGAGGTATGCTCAAATTGTCATGATTTCAATCATAAATTGCTAAAAAGTTATGTGATTGAAAGAGATAATTGTGTTAAGGCTAGGTCTGAGGTAGCTGGTTATCAAATTACTTTAGAGTCTTTGGAAGCTAAAATTATAGCACGTGAAAATAATGAAATGGCTTGGGCTGAAAAGTATGAACAACAGGATTACCGTTAAAACTAAGTGAATGGAAACTAAATTGTAAAATTGCTTGAAATTGAGAAATTAACTAAGGAGAAAGATGACTTGTTAGCAAAGTTTGATGCACGGAAAGAATGCGGTCATCACATGTTACTTATGTTCAAAAAGCAAAAGAGCATACATTAGAACCGGCTTAGGTTTTGGTATGGACTTTGATAACATAGAAGAAAACACATCTAGTGATCGGGATGACTTAGAAGATATAACCACTAGTGATGATGAACTCATTAATTATGTTGACACATCTAGTAATGCGGAGTCGCTTAGTGATTCACCTCCGAGAATAAGAAAGACAAAGGTTATCATCTTTGTTCCACATCCAGGTTGGTAGTCATCAACCCATAAGACCCGATGTTTCACGTTTTGGTGTAGGCAGGTCTAGAGTTTAGGAAGAAGCTTATTGGTCAATCTAGGTGCGAAACCCAAAAGAAACTGTTGGAACAAAATTTCAAAGTCAAGCAAGACCTTCTACCCAAAGTCTTGCTCCACAAGCAAGACCTTCAGAAAACCTTTTCAAAACAGTCGCTAAACCTTTTGGGATAATTTTGGTCAAACAGTTTAATCATTCACCTAGAAGGCACAATAGTTTTGGTCATAGACATAGAAGAAGTCACTTTGGAAGAATGGGTGAAAAACTATGTTTTGTGTGTTTTAGTCCTACTCATTTAATCAAGGATTGTGAACATCACTCAGAATATCTTAGGAAATTTCCAAAGAACAGGTCTGCTAACCAGAAACCTAGAGAGAACAAACCAATCTGGAATAATTCAAATAGAGTCAATCACAGTAACTTCTCACTAGACCATAGGTACCCCCACCGGAGAAGACCTTTTTCTAAACCACCAGTACCTTCACAAGTAGTACCTTCTCAAAGTACTGCTCAGTCAAACCAAGGTACTGCGAATATCACTTGGAACAGGAATCCTTGGAGATCTCATTACTATCAACCTAGAAGATACTAAAATTCACATAGGGATCTAGATCGGAGGAACCAAGTGTTAAACCGAATGGGTCAGAGGGAAAGTACTTGAGGGACAAACAGTACTTTCAACAAAAAGTGAATCAGATGTTTTATAATACAAAAAAGAGAATGATTTTGCAAAGAGAGTTACATTGACAATCCGTAAAGTTTTGAAAATCCACATGCTAAAAATCAAAAGATAATTCGGATCATGTTTTGAAAAGCGATGGAAATTACATACTCAAAGAATTTGAGTTTGTAACTCAAAGGGGAACACAAGTCAGTAATGGCTTGGGTTCCTAAAAGAAACTAACTCTCTGAATCTTTGTGCAGGGCAACCCATAGAAGGAGCTTAAAGATCTTCTTATTGTGGATAGTGGTTGCTCTGGAAGCATGACAGGAGACAAGGATATTCTGTCAAATTTTAGATCTATTAGTGGAGGAAGAGTTGCATTTGGGAATGATCCCAATGGAGGAAGAATTTCTGGGAAAGGAACTATCAAAGCAGGGCGAATAGACTTTGATAATGTTAGATATGTGAAGGAGCTCAAGTTCAACTTCTTTGTCGATCTCTCAAATTTGTGATAAAAGCACCTTGTGTTATTCATCGACACGAATGTCTCATCCTTTCCTCTGAATTCAAGCTTGTTGATGATAACTTGGTAGTACTCAGAGTACCAAGAACCAATGATGTTTATAGTTTGGACATGAAGAGTCTTCACTCTTATGGAAGAGCCACCTGTTTAGTGGCTAAAGCAACAACTGCAGAAGCACATCAATGGCATAGAAGATTGGGCCATGTAAATTTCAAGAATATCAACAAACTGGTCAAAGGCAATTTCGTTAGAGGTTTACCTTCAAAGACTTACAAGAATGATCACTCTTGTTTGGCATGTAAGAAGGGTAAACAACATAAAGCTTCCTACAAGAAGCTTGAGGAGAGGACTGTTAGAGAACCATTAGAGCTGTTACATATGGATTTGTTTGGACCTGTTTTTGTGGCAAGTTTAAACAAGAAAAAATACTGCTTAGTTGTTATAGATGATTGTAGTAGATTTAGTTGGGTATTTTTCTTGGGATTTAAATATGATACTTTTGATGCTATTCAGACACTAATTATAGCACTTGAAAACCAATTAAGGCTCAAGGTCAGAGGTATTAGATGTGATAATGGAACTGAATTCAAGAACAAGCTTATGGATGAATTTTGTGCTAACAAAGGAATCAAGAGGAGTTCGATGTGCAAGAACACCACAGCAGAATGGTGTTGCGAGAGAGGAAGAATAGGACTTTGATTGAAGCGGCCGAACTATGCTTGCGATTCACAACTACCTATTCAATGCAATTTCAAGGCTGTAAATCTTGCTATGTACTTATGAGTATCGACCACCAAACCACGATGAAGACACCTTATGAGTTCTCGATGGGCAACAAACCCAACATTCGTTTTATGAAGCCTTTTGGATGCCCTCTCACTATGTTAAACACAATTGATAATGCAGGAAAGTTTGATGGCAAGTCTAAAGAAGGATATTTATTGGGTTATTGTACCAACAAGAAGGGATTTAGAGTGTATATGACGTCACTAAGAAGGTTCAAGATTGTCTTCATGTTGAGTTTTAGAAGATCAAGACAATCGGAAGGGTAAAGGTCCCGATTGGATGTTTGATCTTGAAGTTTTAACTCCTTCTATGAATTATGTACCGTTAGAAAAGAAAATCAACTTTGTACATGATGGAGAAGACTCACGATGATGTTGTTCATGGAGTTCACATTAGACTTGATGTTGTTCTGATGAAGTTCCAAAGCAAAGTCTTGATGCACCAAATGAAAAGTCTTGACATACCAAAATCTTCACTATCTCTTTGAGGATCAAGATATTCAAGAGACACTTAATCGATTCTTTTACAAGATGTAATGGCACATTCTTATTCGATGAACAAAGAAGAGCTTATGAAGAAGCAAAGAAAAGAATAAGACTGCAGAGTATTCTCACAAGACTTTGGATAGTACTTTTGAACAAAGTCTTCTTGCACTAGTTGATGATGCTTTAGATGATTTGGATGATCCTACCATGCCCGGATTAGAGAAACCGATGATGAGTTTGAAGATGAAGGTATTTTCTCGATTCCAATGAAGGTCTTGATTATACTAACTTGATGATGCTTATGGAGTTCCACGACTCTACTTTAAAGATTCATAAAGATCATCCCACTTGGTCAAATCATTGGTCCTTCTACGGAGTTATGACAAGAAACAAAGCTAAGGGTTTTTCTACACCTCATAATGCTTTACTTAGCTTTGTTTATAAACAAAACAGATTAAATCACAAGGATCATCAGATATGCCTGTTCACTTGCTTTATCTCTTAAGAAGAACCCAAGAATATTGCTCAAGCATTGACAAAAGAAAATTGGGTTGAAGCTATGTAAGAAGAACTGCTACAATTCAAATTTCAAGAAGTTTGGGTATTATGTGATCTTCCAGATGGGAAGAGAGTTATTGGAATCAGATGGGTTTTCAGAGTCAAGAGAGATGAAAGAGGTAATGTCATCAAGAACAAGGCAAGGTTAGTAGCACAAGGCTACCGACAAGAAGAAGGAGTAGATTATGATGAAGTATTTGCTCCTGTAGCAAGGATTGAAGCTATTCGAATATTTCTTGCATTCGCTTCTTATATGGGATTTCGGGTTTACGGATGGATGTCAAGAGTGCCTTTCTATGGCACTATAATGTAAAAGTTTATGTAAAACAACCTCCGGTTTTGAAGATCCTAAACATCCTAACAAAGTCTACAAGGTGGTTAAGGCTCTTTATGGCCTTCATTAGGCACCTAGAGCTTGGTATGAGAGGCTCTCCACATTCTTTTTACAACATGGTTACGGGAGGGAGCTATTGACAAGACTTTGTTTATCAAAAGAGACAAGAAGGATATCATGTTAGTTCAAGTCTATGTTGATGATATCATCTTTAGAGCTACCAAGCAGTCTATGGTTAAGGAGTTTGAGCGGTGATGCAAAAGAATTTCAAATGAGTACAATGGGTGAGTTAACTTTCTTTTAGGACTTGTGTTAAGCAGTCTAAGGAAGGAATTTTCATAAGTCAAGACAAGTATGTTACAGACATACTTAAGAAGTTCAATTTTGATGACATGAAGACTGTTACTACACCTATTAAATCAATTAACTCATTGGGCAAAGATGAAGATGGTCAACCAGTTGAAGTTAAGTTATACAGATCCATGATTGGATGTCTTATGTATCTTACTGCATCAAGGCCTGATATCATGTTTGCAGTTTGTTTATGTGCAAGATATCAAGTCTCACCAAAGATTTCTCATATGAATGCAGTGAAGAGAATTTTCTGTTATTTGAAACAACAACCTAAGTTAGGGTTGTGGTATCCCATGGATTCACCTTTTCACTTGGAAGCTTTTTCAGATAGTGATTATGCAGGTGATAACTATGATAGAAGATCAAGAACCGGAGGATGTCAATATCTTGGAAGAAGGTTAGTCTCTCGAAATGTAAGAAAGCAGACAATTGCAAACAACATCCTTCATGAAGTTCGAATATGTGGCTGCAAGTTGTTGTAGACAAGTTTTGCGGATGCAGAATCAACTCTTGGATTATCGGTTCAATTTTAAGAATACTCCTATCAATATTGATAATGAGAGTACTATCTGTATTGTGAAGAATCCAGTCTATCATTCCAAGACCAAGCACAGTCAGATTAGGCATCACTTCATCAGAGATTGCTATGAGCACAGGCTCATTAATGTGATCAAGGTTCACACGGATGATAATGTAGCTGACTTACTCACCAAAGGCTTTGATGTTTCAAGATTCAATCACTTGGTGGTGAGCATTGGCATGATTAACTACTGATCTACATTTAAGGGGAGGACTATTTAGTATTAGTATAGTCCTGTGCATTGTTTGAGGGGAGGATATTTATGTATATTTAGCTTAAGCAGAGGAATTTGGGAAAGTCTGTTTTCATAAAAGTCGCATCTCAAGGTACCGCTTCCCAATCTTGATATTTAAGAAGATGTTGCGAGTTCACCTTGTCCATCTTCACAACAACTGTTCTCGATTCTCAACCAAAGGAACATTCACCAAGTCAAGGAGATGATTCACATACTATATCCCCTGAAGGTTTAACATTGGATAATTATGTTTTGACAAGGGAGTTAGTCAAGTTGCAAAAGACTACTGAAGTTCAAGCAAAACAGATTAAGAGGTTGAAGATTAAGTATAAAAGGTTAAAGAATTTTGTTACACCTTTTATCAAACGTTATCGCTTATGGGTTAAGGAAGAAAACAATCGCCGAAGGCAGTTTAAGAAGAAAAACAAAGGCAAAAAGGTTCATAAACCATCTTCTATCCAATTGGGGAAGAATTTAGAAGAATGTAATTTGAAAGAAGATGTTTTAAGGAAAAAGAACCTCAAGGTCTTGAAGAACATGTTATCATTGAAAGTCTTGAAGAAGAAAGGTCGAAGATCAAGGTCTTGAACAACAAAATCTGCTTTCTTTGGATCTCACAGACAACAATTGGTTACACCAAGAGTATTAGATTTTGAAGAGGAAGCGGTCCTTCAACTCATCGTGTTAGAAGAAGAAGTGGTCCTCAACAACCGCCATACCGTAAGAACCTGATACACTCAAACCTGTAAGAACTGCAAGTGATGATGAATTTATTGCAACTATATTGCATGATTTATCAAAGCCAAAGGCTGTTACTATTCCAGGAGTGCAAGAAGAGGAACAATCAAGAGTTTCTCAACCTGCTATTGATCCTAAAGATAAAGGAAAAGGTGTTTTTGTAGAAGTAAAGAAGAAGAAACCAACTTTAGCACAAATAAGGGCTGCTCAAGATGCTTTAAATGAACAAGCGACTAGAAAAATTCAAGAGGAATTAAATGCTAAAGATAGAAGCTAAGGAAGCGAAGAAGCTCATAGTAGAGAAGCACTAAGAAGTTGCAAGAGGAATTGAATCTTTGAAGCTAGTGAACAATTAGAGTCACCTATTCCTATTTCTTTTCTACCTAGAAAACCAAATCTTGCTAAAGAAAGGAATGCAATGATGGCTTATTTGAAAACTCGAGGATATAAAGGATTGCGTGTCAAGTATGTTGATATGAAAAGATTATATGATCTTTGAGGCAGTGACTTATAAGAAGGATATTGCAAGTATCAAAGATTATAAAGATGAAGCTACTTGGATCAAGCGAGAAAGAAAGAAAAGTTTAAAAGAAAAAGGAAAAGCGAAGTTGAAGATATAGGTTTTCAAAGAAAGAAAAGTTGAGTTAAGATCTCGAAACTAGGGATGAATTAAGAAATTATCTCGAATAGTAGATTTTGAATATTCCAAAGAAGATGATGACATGAAGATGAGCGGATCTCGATTATTACTTTTGAAGTTGTGGAATCTAAAGATGGAAGTTATCGATGTTTCATAGAAGATGAAAGCTTGAGTGTTCAATGAGACTATGGGATTTATTACATATCATAGATAGAGTGGATCTATTCTATTTATATCATGTGGTGAAAGATTATTTTGAACATCATCCATCGAAGGAATTGGTTTAGTTTTACTTGGAGATCTCACAACCGCATGGGAAGCGAAGAGCAAAGCGATGATAAAATTTGGAAGAATCAAGAGAATTGGGAAATTGTTTGCTAGAGATTCTTTGAAGAATCTGGAGTTCATGTTCTAGAGTGGAAAATGGTACAATGATTCACATGTTTGCAGATAGAAGATATCCTCTTCTTGTTGAGCTTATGAGGAGGATGCTAGAGCATGGAATGGAAGTTGAAGAAGACAATGAAATTGCTTGTATGGTCATCAATTTGTTTATCAACCTGGACTACAATTCTTGATGATGAGGAATAAGCGGTATGAATTTTCATTGAATAAATTATTTTGATAAAACAATTACTTTATTCAAAGTATGCTGATCAAAGCGTACTTTAATCAAAGTACCGCTTGCGATTTTAACTAGTTAAGTGATTTTGAAGAAAACTTTTGTTAAGTAACAAATATTTTGAAACAAAGGTTGAATAAATAGTTTTTGAGATGATAATATCAATAGGTTATCAATCCACCATGGTTACAAAAGGATTGGCTAATCCATGAGCAAACGGCTTTGGTAAAGATATCTCAAATCCGTTTTTAGTTGACAACTTGCTAATAAGTTGGATGGTAATCAACTCACCATATCAGTAATGTGAAGAGTTGGCTAGCCCACAAGAAAATGGCTTGTGGTAAAGGCTGTGGAAAAACCATTATTGGTAATTAGTTCACCATTAGATAAAAGAACTAACTAGTCCAGAAGGGTACAACTTTTGGTAAAGACAAATCAAATCTGTTGATAGTTGATGATTTGCTAAAATCATATGGTTATTAGTGTACCATGGTCTTACACACCAAAACATTTGGCTACTCGAGTTAATGGCTTTGGTAAAGAGATCTAAATCCATTAAATTTTCAATGATTCACCTCTCACAGAGTTAACACACCGAAGTGATGAGAATAGTTTGCAACTTAAAGCGAATTAATGTACAAATTTTCATATGTTGTTGTGTTCTTGAAAAGATGAAGCTTCTTTGGATGATCTTTGTAAAGAATATTTCTAAAGATACTTTGACTATGCACGAAACTACAAAGATACAATCCAAAGACAAAGACATAATTTATTCTTAAAGGCGATAAAGATAAATTCACAAAGGAACTTGAAGTCAAACAAGTAGAATTCAAGTTAGGGAGGATTGTTGGGATATGAAAGTCTTTGAACAGTTAAAGTGTGAAGATTAATCAAAGTACTGCTAAATGATAAAGTCAAAGTACTGCATATGAAGTCAAAGTACTGCAAGAACAAAGAACTGTTTTATTCGTTTATAGAAAGTCTTGTAATTCCATATTTAGATTACTTGTCGTACAAGGATACAATTGTAAACCGACTAGGGTTATCCTTGAGCCTATAAAAGGACCCCTAGATTGGTATTAGAGGTACGAGTTCACAAGTCTTAGAGTTAACGATTATACGTGATTTTATTAGAGTTTAAGAGAGAAGTTCGATATTATTAGAGTTGTTAAAGATCTGCATAATAAGCAGAGTTAGAGTTATTAATAAAATCGTTCAAAGTTAAAGTTATTCTTCTTAGCTTTGTTAAGTAAATTCCGCATACTTAATAGAGTTTGCTCAGTGTTTCTCTGTTAATAACTTAGGATTTATCTGAGGTTATTGAACCTTAACAAGCTATTTAAGTTAGTTTGGTTAGAGTACATCGATCCAACAAACTTCTTTAGCTTCTCCGCTACGCTTCAAAGAATTTAGGTGCTACAGTTATTAGTCTAGCATCCGCAGGTTCTCCCCGTGCATACTAGACTGGGGGGACATGATGACGTATAGTCCGCATTCGGGTTACAAACCCGACCAATGACTGCTACTAACAAGCCAAACGCGATTGGGCTAACCCGATAATGGTTTGGGCTAAGTCGACTCTTTCTCTGGCGGCTAAAAAGATAAAACCGATTCCCTTACTAAAGTGCTAACATCGATCCAGGAAGCTCTATTCTCTTAATCTTTTGCTCTAATATGTTATTCTTATGCAATTACTTATGTGGTTTGCTTAATTGTTTCAGATTTTTGTGATCGATTAGGAGTTAGGGTTCTAAATAATCGGTTTGGTTAGGTTTTCGTGATTTTTTTTTCTGGTATTCATTCCTTCACGTGGTTATTTACAAGATTAATTGATTGTGTGTATCATCATAACATGGAGACGGTTAGTTTTGTGGGATTATCGCTTAAACCTAACATTCATTAGGGTTTCTCTTTATTTTGTTCGTTTTATGTTGCTGCTGGGCTTTGTCATATTTACGTAGGTCTGTGTGATTGTGTGTGGGGTTTCGTGTTATGGAGAAAGGGTTTTTCAACAAGGAATGTTCGTCGAAGAAAGCTGCTAGTCCAGCCACCAACTTGGCCGATCAAGTTGGGTCATTTAAGGAACCTAATCCGTATGAATCGCTGGAGGCTAGGCTTAAACATCTTAGAGGAGAGCATGGAATTGATTCTTCTTTGGTCCTGACTTGCGCAATGCTGCTAGGGTTGTTCGCAGCCCTAGTGAGTATGATGGTACGTTTGATTCTGTGTGGGGTGATGCAAATCTGGACAATACAAGTCGAATTGATATAAATGTTGGGGGTTTGGAGTCGAACACTGATGCACCTTCCAAGGTGGTGAATGTTGCTACTTCGAGTCACCCTTATACTCGTGATGGTCCTTTGACTTGATTCGGTGCGTTAATTTTGAAACTAATCTTTGGTGGTCCGGATGTTGCTTGAAGGATGGTCGAATGCTTCTATACGGTCTTAATGTGGTGATAGTATACACAATGAAGTGAGGTCGTTTGCTAATGTGTTAAACTCGGGCGTGTATCTAGGAAAGTTAACTTCCGTTCATTGGTGAATGAGAATCGAATTGATAATCATGATCTGATTCTTCCTAAGGCTGCTATGGGGGTGTGTTTAACCGATATGATAATACTCTTGTTGGCTTCTTTGTCGGCAAGAATATTGCATTCGATTGGTCAAGAATTATGTCACCAATACATGGGGTAAGTTTGGTTTAAAGAAACTTATGAAGAATGATGATGGTGTATTTCTCTTTAAATTTGATTCTAAAGAGGGTGTTGAGAATGTTCTTCAACGAGGACCTTGGATAATTCGTAATTCTCCTATCATTCTCACTAAATGGACTCCTGACGTGCTATTGTCCAAAAGTGAGGTTACCAAAGTGCATGTGTGGATTAAATTGCATAATGTGCCGTTACTTGCATATTCGGAAGACGGGTTGAGCCTTATTGCTACTCAGGTGGGTAAGCCGATCATGTTAGATGCATTCACTAGCTCCATGTGCGTTGACTTATGGGGTCATATTAGTTTTGCTCGTGCTCTTGTTGAGTTATCATCGGGCGATCTTAAACATGTGGTAACTATGGCGATCCCTAAGAAGGATGATAGTGGTTTTACTACGGCTAGTATCAAGGTTGAATATGAATGGAAACCTCCACATTGCTTGGAATGTAAAGTGTTTGGGCATGATAATGCTTGTTGTCCTAAGTCTCTAAGGAGCATCATCTTGATGCTCACACCTCGACCTTGGATGTGAATGATGATGGGTTTAAGGTGGTTCAGAATCGAAAAGCCAAACCCCAAGGTCCGAAGTTGTCTAGCGGTATTAATATGGGTAAGGGTCCTAAATTTGCTCCTAGGAAGCAGGTTTATATCTCAAAGAAGAAGACACCGGACGTTGCTAGTGTTAATGCTACAGGTACTCCTGTTACTACTTCTAACTCTTTTGGAACACTTGAGGTGCATGAGGACTCGGGCATTCAAAGTCCTGTGGTTGATTCTACTACTGAGGAGACGAAGATTGGGGATTCTACTGGTTGTTCTAAGGAAGCAGGTATGAATGGCTCTCGGGGGCAGGAATATCATGTTGATACAGATGTGGATACTGGTCGTACAATAGAGGTTACTGAGGATGAGTTGAATAATATTGGTGCTACATCACATGTACTGCTTGTGAGTGATTCAATGAGAACAATGGATGTTGGTTCTACTCCCATAGTTGAGAAAATTGGTAAGCTTGAAAAACTACTTATTCTTTGGAAAGCTACTCTTGTGGATGATGATGGTCAACCTATTCTGTCTACCTCTTCTACTAAGAGAGCTAACCCTTTTCTAAAGTGGGAGAGATTGAGGTGTCGATTACGAAGATGAGGTTGTTGCTAACCCATTTGATGAGTCGCTAATATATTTGGTGGTGGCCAAGAGTATGAAGATGAGTATGATGAATATGACTTGATGACTATGCGAAAGCAGGTTCGTGATCTTCACGGGAATTTGGATGCCTTTAATGCCATGTATGGCACAAAGTTTCAAGGTCCTAGGAAATAATCTTATTTCGTTGTGTCATATGTTATCATTTGAGTAGTGGTTTGTTTCTTGTTTAGAAAATTGGAAGTATCTTGTTATGTAAGCTCTATGCCTATGTAACGGGCTGATATATGGGATTTCACTCATATACATTGTACTTAAACATTTATTTGGTTAATATATTTACCAGGGTGCAGGATTACTCCCTTTTACCCAAAAAAGATAATGGTTTGGGCTCACGAAGGCCCAAACACAAAGTTATTTATGGCTAACGATATCGGATATCTCCTATCTTGGGAGATAAGCATCCGATAACCGACTTAGGCGGGATACGCCGAAGCTTGAGGAACACGAAATCAATAAGGGTTTCGTGTGTATATAAAGGGAATCCGAACCCTCATTAAAAGGTACGATCTATAACCCTAACTCTCAACTAAAACCCTAAAACCGATTACTTACTCTCACGCCGGAGGATAATCGTGGGAGACAATCCCACGATAAGCCTAACGGTGTTTTCTGTTTATTTAGTACGCAGGTCTCAAGCATCAAGATCCAATTGATACGGGAACCGGAGTCCAAACAAGGAACACCCAACTTTTGTATCAACAATTAATGTCACATGTTTTGAGCAAAATTTAAGGTTTCAAAAAAATTTTCGACACCTATAAAATTGTTCTGTGGTTATTTCTAGTGTCACGGATCAGACGGCACCAAAAATTTGGTACCGTCTGTTATAGTAATTGGTACCGACGTACCAGTACAGGTGGACCAGGCGGCACCCTTTAAAGGTTCCGCCTGTGTAAACTTTTGGTGTCGTGGATCCTACAGGTAATTTTCTGAATTTCGCTCATTTCGACATTCCAAATTACCATTCATTACTTCTAGGTTAATCTTAACTGGTTCTTACTCTTATTAGAACTAGTGTAACATACTTAGGCACATAGGATATCCATTTCCCACCAAAATTCAAAAATTTCAAAAATCAACCCAAGGAACCCTTTTGCATAAAGGAAGGAACCAAGATTTTGGTTCCTTGCAATCCATGGGTAATCTAATTCTTAGGATCTCTTAATCATTAGAACTCATTTATTGCAAATCTTTGTCAATTCACTCCATCCTCCGTGAATGGATTGACTTGGGTGATATGACTAGCATTAACCCACTTCCAAATCATTAGGAACCTCATCCCTTCTATGGTTTAACATCAAATCAAACACATTTCTCCATGATTTTTCACTTCTATAAATTAAGAGGTTTTACCATGATCATCTTCACACCTTCTCAATTCTTACCATCTACTAGCAAAAACTTAAGTCAATATGACAAAAACTTCACCATCAACCAAGCCTTGCAAGAAAACCGCTAGGATTAGCGTAAGACCTTGTTGCTTTATCAACTTGAGCTCTTCCTCCGAGTCATCTCCACTCACCATCTCATCTCCCATAAGGGATGACACTAACCACACTTTGGCTACTCCTACACCATCTCCACAACCACCTATCACCATCACTACTCCACCGCCAACAAAGATCCAAGCTCACCACCACCGGCTCCCATTCAAACATCCAAAACACCATCACCTCCAAAATCTCCAACACTTATCCCATTTGAGTTATTTTCTACACCACCTACTTCTCTAAATCCTTTCTTGGAGGAATTGGAAGATTTGCCTCCTAGGCCCAATCATCCACCACCACTACCATCATTTGGTACTATTGAGCGTATTGCTCATGAGTCTCCAAGACCATCATTTGACCCAAACGCCCCGTTAGGGCCAAGACTTCTTCTCTTCCACCCTATTCACAAGGATATCCATGGTCCTTTGTATGGGGATCAACCACTCCCTACATCAATGTCTCCTCACATAGAGGACATTGAGGAGTCCATGTGGGAAGAGCATCCCACAAGAGAGGAGATTCAAGCCGAACTCCAACATCTCCACCAATTCTCAAATATGGTGGATTCTCATCTAAGTGATGCTATGCAAATGCAAAGTGTTTTGCTAGCCTCCATAATCACCACACCAAACACCAACACTAACACCAACACCTCTACCATTCCACCACCACAAACTCATCAACAATACTACCCTCTTAGGCATGGTTGCTCCAATTGTGAGCAAATCGCCCAAATAACCGAAAGGACCCGGGTTATGGTCTATGAGTTCCAAGAGGAAATGAGGTCCATCCTCAATCACATCCTCGAACATCTAAATGCTCTTTCTCATCCACCACCTCAATAGGATGATCCTAGATTAGTTCTTCTAAGCCTTTTTTCTAGGATTTTTCTTTGTATTTTTTTTTATTTTCTAGGATATTTTCTCATTGTACCAAACACTTCATTGTGTTCCCTTGAAAATTTTTAACAAATGAATGATGTTTCTTATATATTATTGTTGCTTGTTACATGGTGTTTGAAAATGATTGTGATGATGCTTATTACTAACAATTCTTTTTGTAGCTTTTTCATAATCCATGTATCTTCCCATTGGCACCCAATTTAGGGGGAACATTGGTCAAGAGGGAGATAATGGCTAAGGGCTCATTACACAATCCGCCTCGCATCTTCTTTTTGTTGAGACAAAAAGCGGGAGAAATATATAGAACTTGGTTACATTTGACTTTTTGAAAAAGTCAACTGCACACTTTGACTTTCTGAAAAAGTCAACATCATGCTTCAGTTAGTGAAGACTTTGACTTTCTAAAAAAGTCAAACATCATATTGGATATACTTGCATTATCATCTGTTCTTTCAAGTTCTAAAACTAATATTTTTATAACTCTTGTACAATCTTTACATCTTTTATAAAAATAAAATTTATGTTTTGTCCTCAACAAAAAGGGGGAGATTGTTAATACAAATATCGTCATTAAACGTTATTTATATTTTTGATCTTTACCTAAGTTTTGTTAACGACAAAAGTAAATTTAATTTTTATAAAGCTTAAAACTTGTCAAGTTTAATAGATATTAAAACAAGCTTTCAAATAATATCTTCATCACTTAAGCATTTACATTGTGATTAATCATATCTTGATATGACTATAAACCATAATGTATGATAGTAGTTTTTAGAATGTTTTAGTTTCTTAAAAGGGAATTGATACTCATACCACATATTTTGAATCATGCACCACATTTTGTGCATTACAATTTGTACCGTACAATACTGTAATGCACAAAATGTGGTGTATGAATCAAAATATGTAGTGTAAGTATCAACCCCTTCTTAAAAACTAAACATTACATATGTATTTACATATCTATACTCCCTTATAAAACACCAATATCCCCAACCACATTCCTACCCTTACATTTTAAGATTCAGCCATCCAAACCAACCTCAAAACCTAAATTTACACACACCAAACCAATATCCAACCCTAAATAATTACCAAACCAACTAATCAATATAAAAACCCACAAACATCTTTCCCACCCGGTTTATACTTTCACCATACACGCACACCACTCTCATCTCACGCTACACAAAAAACACACATGCATTCCTCTCAACTAACAAAATATTCTCACCTCACACTAAGGGCCCGTTTGGTTTGTAGTTAGGTTTACGATTAAGATTTGGATTTGGATTTAAATTTGGATTTAGATTTGAATTTGGATTTAAATTTGGATTTAGATTTGGATTTGGATTTGTATTTAAATTTTGTTAAAAGTTGTTTGTTTTGTATGTTATGATATAAAATAGGGTTGAGATTTATATTTATTTTAATATTAAAATAATAAGTGGGCCATTATTTTTGTGGATAAGACAAGTGAAATAAAATTAAAATAATAAGTAAGCCATTCATGGTACATATATTTTTCGGATAGGACAAGTAAAAAAAACAAAAAGAAAAAGAGAGTGTGTAATGAAAAGTAATATGTCAGAAAACCAGGCATAAGGGACCAAAGTTGAGTATCCCCTCAAATGAGGGGTCGACTCCCATTTTCAAACCCTTTCTTTTTCAACCAAACAAAGTATTTTACCATCACTCCGAAATTTAAATCCAAACCCCACCAACCAAACGGGCCCTAAGAAAAATAACACAAACAAACCATTCTTTAACTAAAAAAATTATTCCTACTTCTTCCACACATCCATCTACCACCATCCTCATCGCTACAATTGCCACCACCACAGAAGCACCTCCACCTCCGTTCATCCACCACCGGACGTCACCACTGTGGAACCCACAACCACAGTAGCACCGTGACAAGCCACCAAGACCCACGGCCATAAGAGGGTTTTTGTTTTGAGTTTTTTTTTTTTTTTTTTTCAAGGCTTTATTAATGGATCTATAAATTTTATTTGTAGATTTATAGTTTTGTATAGATTTGTAGATTTTTTTTGTAGATCTTTAGTCTTTTTGTATATATTACGCTCCGTTCTCAAAAAAAAATGAATAAAAGTGAAAGAAAGTGAAAGAAATAGGAAGTAAAGTAAGATAAAGGAAGTAAAGTGACTTTCACCACAAAAATGGAGTGAAAGTTTTATAACTAAAATATCACCACTTTACTTCACTTTACCTCACTTTAGTTCCTAAAAAAAACTGGAGAACAAAAACTTCCTCACTTTCACTTTACTTCCTCCTTTTTACTCAACTTGAGAACACAGTGTTAACATTTTTGGTACTTTGTTTTAATATAGCCGCCACCTTTACCTCGTCGGAAAAATCTGCTCTCGCCGGAAACTTTTCTGCCACCGTCGGAAACCAAGCTGCCAACAACGAAATCACCCTCCACCGTGTTCTTCCGCTACTGGAACCACCAAGACCCAAAGGTTTTCGTGTTTTGAGGTATTTTTTTTAATAAATCTACCAATATTAATAAAGTTTTTAAAGTTGTTTTTATTTAATTGTTTTTTTAATAGATCTGAAGATATTATTGTACATCAATACGTTTTTTTTTTTCTCTAAATATATGATTTTAGTTTTAGATCTACAAAAAAATTCATAGATGTATACATTTTTCTTGCAGATATTAACATGATTGGTATTTATTTTTGTTAGTGCCTCTGATTGCCACCGATTGCCTCTGCTGGTCTCGCCGGAAATGTTTTTGCTGCCGCTGACACAATTGTTTCGCCGGAAAATCACATCTAAATATATAAAAAAATACTACTTGTATACTTTTTTTTGTTTCGATTTGTTTCAAGATTATTTGTTGTTTAATTTTGTTCAAGGTTGCTGTTAAATTTTTTGATATAATTAGTTGGTTTTGGTATAACTTAGTGAGTTTTGAAAAGGAAATGTTGTTGTCAAAAAGAAAACAGAGCCTAAAATATTGTTCCATATTTTTTAATTGCATTGGAAACGGTATTCTAAAAGGAAAATGATTCGGATGCCTAAAATATGTGACTAATTGTGTGCCTAATAGATGTGTCAATCAATTATTGGTTTGAAAAGAAGTGGGTCCCTCTACTGTCTCCAATAAGATGTTGACACATATGTTTAGGCATGATATTAGACATACAAGTTAGTCATCCCAATCAATGCTCATTCTAAAAAGGTAGAAACCTATGTGGTTTTTCAGAATTTTGGGTCTCGAGACCTAGATGTTGGGATTTTTGTGTTATGTTTTTTAATTGCATTGGGAAGGGAGGTTCAAAAAGGTATAGTGAGCATGCCGCATGGCAAGTGCAAATGCAAAAAAGTTTGTGTATAAATTGTAATCAGATCCTGAAGATGAAATAAGGTAGAGTGAGTTATAGGTTTACAAGATATGAAAACATAACAATGATAAACCAACATTATGAATTATAGTTAGATTTCGTTCAAAACAAAATTATAACTAGATTCTTAACTTTTACACAAAATAAAAAAACGGGTATCAAATTTGATAAGTAGTTACCATTGGTGTAAAATTAAAATAAAACCACATATATACTATTGTTATATCAAATAAATTAACATGCGTCGTGTTTGAGTCAACATATAACATAACCATACATGAGCGTGACTAAAGGTGGCACAATCGCTGTTTTTGAGTTAACATATAACATAACCATATATGAGCGTAACTAAAGGTGACAAAATAGGCGGGTCGGATGAACTTGGGCAACGGATATATTACGTTGTGATGGTTAACTTTAGATAGTTGAAACATCTTTATCTAAGAAATAAAAATTACAACATCTTTGGATGGTTAACATAACCATACATCAAGAAATATAAATACAATCTCTTTATCTTTTTAATGGCAAGGACCCCAAGTAATTGTATATACGTTGAAACAATTAGTTACAATGTACAACTGAACTCAGCTAAATATTTTACACGTAAGATGACGAAACCAATAGAAAAATTGTGCAACCCATCTCTATGAACCGTTATCAAGTTAACTAGCTACATCTCACAACTTATCTCTATTAAATTATCGCTTACACAATATGGAAACGTGAAATTCGCAAAATCGCATTAACCAAAATGAAGGGTATGTTTCGTAGAAATAGATTGTGCTTGTCTTTGGTCTTTGGTCTTTGGTCTTTGGTCTTTGGTCTTGGTCTTGGTGCAAAAAAAATTGTAAAAAGAGATTATTTTTATAAGCTACATGTAACCTTTTATTTTCAGAGATTATGAAAGATTATTTTTTTATAATCTCTTATAAGTTATCTCTACAAAACAAAAATTATTTTTTAAATAGCTTATATTTTGAAAAAATAAGCATAACCTCATGTGTCAAACATAGCCGAAATGTCAGTTTTTATTACCATATGCAGCTACAAATCTTTACAACAAGAAAGGTGTTTTTCGAAATTTAACTTGCTGCTCTATCACATTACGCGAGTACTCAACTACACATAGGAAATAAAATATAAACATTGGCGTTGTTATGCGTGACGACTCGGCTATTTTAGATACAACACTTATTATTATTATTATTATTATTATTATTATTATTATTATTATTATTATTATTATTATTATTATTATTATTATTATCATCATCATCATCATCATTAATACAAACGCTAAAGAATTTTGCTAAAAATTATACATAACTGCCGTTACACAACCATGGCATTAGAAAAATAGTTCTACAAAAAAGATTCCATAATGCTAAGAATATAGTCTTTTGAAAAGACACCGCTGCCGTTAAGCGCGGGTACTCGGCTAGTTTCTAAAAATAGAAAAACAAACACATGACGTCATGTGATGCATCATTGAAATCCTTGGAAGATTTCACTAGATACTTTTTGTAGATTTAGGCTCTACATATCTTACACAATCTTGCATAGATATGGTTGACTTTGGTAAAATTTTGAGATCTTGATGTCAGACCTCGGTGGCACCAAAAGTTAACACGGGCGGAACCCTTTTAAGGGTTCTGTGGTCCGTGGTGCTTGCTGAGTGTTTTGGCAATAAATAGCAAAGCCAAACCAAGTGGTTTTTCATCCCTTTCCATCATACTTTCATACATTCCTTCTCTCTAACCTTTCTAACTCAGTTTCATATCATATTAGTGATCTCTTTTGTATCAAAGAAGATCAAGTCACATTCAAGTTCAACGAGAAGTTGGAAGTCTTGTTTGTTTGTTGTTGTATGATCTTGTGTTGATTCATAGTTCATTGTTGTATCAAACCATCATAATCTTGTAAGTGTGAGTGGTTAGTATTTTAGTCCTTAAAATACATTGTGTGTGGGAGTGGTTGTACCCTTAAAAAGAACTCGACATTTAGCTTAGTGTCAGAAATAGTGTGTAAGCGAAGTGTAAAGGTTTTCTCCGCCGGTGAAAGAAGCTTGTTGACTAGTGAAGTTAAACTCTCAAGTGTGAGACTCGGGGAGTGGAGTAGGGCAAGGAAAAAGAGTCCTTGTAGACCGAACCACTATAAACAACTTGTTGTGGTTTGATTGTTTCTTTCCTTATCTACTCTTTATATATTATTTACTTATTTCACTAACATACCTAAGATCAATATCAATTAATCATTCAATAAGTTTCAAAACAAAGTTTTTAATCGGTAAACTATTCAAGCCCCTTCTAGTTTTCCACGGGGTCAAAGTCGAGAGGACAACATTTGGTCAATTTGCCTAACCTATCGACAAAGATGCCACCACTTTGGAGAAGTCGGTGTCCCTCATAAGTCCAGTTGTTCTGGTCCCTAAGCCGAGTCATTAAGTCTTGCTACATGCTAGATTTATAATAGTGAGTGCCGGGCTTTAGCAAATTAAACACTCACCCCTAATTCTTAAGTTCATCCAAATGGTAGGTGATCGGTTGGTCAAATCGCACAAGTAGAAAGGGTCGTGGGTTGGTCATATCTTACCCCTTCCGTCTCGATCTACTCACTTAGGGTCAATTGATCATATCTCTAAGCAACTAGCCTCTACCGCCATTCAAAACTACTGAAACAAGGGTAGCTACCAATAAACTATGCATGCATACACTTAGAAATAAGTATACGAAAGTGAAGTAAACGCAGACAAAACAATTAAGGAATCATAACTAGGCCAGCACCAAGAGGTGCTTAGCCGCTCATATTAACCATACAAATCAATTCAATGCTTAATGTTACGAAATACATGAATCGAAAGTAAAGAAAAAATAAAATGCTAATGCTTATCGTAGGGGAGTGATTTCTCCCTTGGAGATAGCTCTGTATGCTCCTCTAGATCTGCCTTTGGCTTCTTCCCACATTCTTTGGTCGTGGTGTGTGAAATGTGATGCTTTGAAATGCTGGAAATCGTAGGGTATTTATAGGCCAGATCATGGTTACGGCGTAACAAATAAAATAGTTACGCCGTAATCATCTAATTCACGTAAATTGCACTAGATCTGCTGGTTACGGCGTAACCTTAGAAGTGGTTCTGCCCGTGTCATGGAAAACTAAAAGGGGGGGGGGGTTGAATAGTTTTGCCAATTAAAACTTCCTTTTAAACTATTTAGAACGACTTATGTCAATCTATTTGGATGTGTGTGTTGGATGTTGATAAACAAGCATATAAAGATAAGTAATGAAAAGATAAGAGTAAGAAGCACAAAACCACAACGCAAGTATTTATAGTGGTTCGGCTACAAGGACACCTTCCTTGTCCTACTCCACTCCCCGAGTCACCTACTCGAGAGTTCGTAATCACTACACCAATATCCTTATGGCGGAGAAGCCTTCACAACGTCGCCTACCCTTTTTCCGGTGCTAGGCTAACCACCGGGTTCTTTCACTCCAAGGTGAACCATACCTACACAACGCCGCCTACCCTTTATAAGGTACTAGGCTAAGTACCTAGTTCTTTCACTCCAAGGTGAACTACACCTTCACTGGCGTCGCGCCCTTTATTAGGTACTAGGCTAAGCACCTAGTTCCATTGGAATGGAGGAACTACTACCACACTACACCAACGACTTATCCCAAAGGAGATCTACTTCTTTACAACATCATCAAGGATATCAATATCCTTGGATCTAATACTAGTCTATCTTGTACATCGAAACACACCATATCGAATGTACATCTAAGGCACCTTTCACTAATGCCTTTGACTAGATCTACAAGACACCTTTCACTAATGTCTTATGTCTTCACTTCTAAGCACCTTTCACTAATGCTTCTAGTCTTGACTTCTAAGCACCTTTCACTAATGCTTCTTGTCTTGACTTCTAAGCACCTACCACAAGTGCTTATGCTATAGACGATAGATACCCTTCACTAATATCTTCGTCTTGACACTTGAGACATCTTTCACTAATGTCTTCAACACTACACTTCTTTGAAGAAAGAAAGGAATCATCAACAAGAGGACTTCAATAGCCTTGATGATGAGGAAGCATGGCAACTCATGGACTTGAGCTTGCTCGACTTCAAAGGTGGTGATCTTGCCTTTAAGAGGAACCTAAGAGATCACACAAAAACAAAACTACAAACATAGATCTCTTGGATCTGAGGTTGGTGAGTTTTTCACTCATGGAGAAAGTGTGTTAGAAAGGGGTGAGAAATAATGAAGAAATGGCTCACTATTTATAGAGGAAAAATCCTACTGTTCCCCGGATCCCACGGATCCCTACCACAAGGATCCGGCTAGCACAAAGCTAGGGATCCGTGGAGCCTCCTCTTGCCCATGGGTATTTTGGTTATGGGTCATGGGTCATGGGTTGAACCATGGATCTTTGGCTAGATACAATGTATCTTTAAGTGCAATGCACTTAGTCACTTGGGTATGGGCAGATCCATGGGTTATGGATATTATCCATGTGTGATATAAGCATGATGTCATGCAATGGGTTATGAGTCAAGATCCATGGGGCATGGGCTTTGGGTTGTACCCAACTACATTCAATGTATTTGCCCAATGGGTTGTGATGCTTAAGTTTCTACCCATTTATATTACCCAATATACTACATACTAGTTATGTGTATATTTTATCCAAATATGCAAACACTAGTTGTTGTACATATGTATTACTAAATCATAAAATCAATTATACTTGTTTTAGTGTTTTATGTGAAGATGTGAATAAGTTAGAAACTATTAGTTCAAACCATTTACGTATTTTATTTGTTTCGTTAAAATGATTTTACGTTTGTGATCGACAAAACATTAAAAGATCGTAATATATAAAGAAACGTTTTTACGGCTTATTTGTATTAACAATCTCCCCTTTTTTGATGACAAAACATAAAATTATTTTAAGGAAAAGCTAAAATTGTAAAGTTTGAATTGTAATTTTACTTTCTTCTCCCCTTTTATTGAAACAAAAGTGTTTGAAGGAAAGCAACACATCGTTTTAAGAAAAACATGTGAAAGAAATAAAAGTAAAAGAAATAGAGAGCAAGTAGCAGGAAAGGATCTCGTCTTTACTCCCCTTGACGAGTCCATCCCTATGTAAGGCGTCAAGTAAGTGTTACTAATCTAGTTTGTTTGCAAATAAGTTTGCAAAGATTTAGATCTAAGAGGCGAATGTGCTCCCCTTGATGATCTCAATTTTTCAAGGGGATGTCACAAAATGTAAACCTAGTATTGCAGTAATTTGCAATGTATTGCTTTGACATAAAGCTCCCTAGCTTTAGGATGTCAAAGTCTTCATGTGTAAATTGAATAACTACAAAACAAAGGTTAGAAAGCGGTATAATTCACAATTTCGTGCAAATGTGGTCTAAGTTAGTAGAAAAATAGCTTTACATCTCACGGATCCCGGTTCCCTCTAGTAGGGATCCATCTAGGCAACCGAGGGATCCGTATTAGGCGATTAATTTGACAAAGGTGATATAACAAGTAATGTTATCACAAAAATGAGATATGAATACAAAGTAATCATATGCTCATAAAAACAACAAGTAGCATGTAATTCCATTTAATAAAACTAGAGTTATGATATACATAACTCCAAAAACAAAAACAAAAAATACATGACTAGGAATTTCTAAACTAACTATCGCTTGATGCTAGGACACCACTAAAATCTTCTACCTCAAGTTTTGTTTAGGTTTGATCTCGTCGAAACGTTCGAGGAGATGATAGAACAT
Source organism: Chrysanthemum lavandulifolium (assembly GCA_022545495.1). NCBI lineage: Eukaryota > Viridiplantae > Streptophyta > Magnoliopsida > Asterales > Asteraceae > Chrysanthemum > Chrysanthemum lavandulifolium. The sequence goes on along the minus strand of CM040241.1, from coordinate 31,880,764 downwards.
GAAACGTTGGTCTTCTCGTACTTCATTTATCAAACTTTCAACATATTGACAATGATAGCAATCTTTGTCATGGCTAGGTAGTGGTGGTGGAAGAAATGAATTGGCTTGATGCAAAGTATCAAGTGAAGCGGGTTGTGGAGCTTCAAACGATGGAGGGATTGGTGGAGGCGCATTTGAGAATGGCTCGACCAAGAATGATGGTGGTGGTAGAGAAGTGTTAACTTCCATATGGTCGGGTGGTTGACTTTGATGATTTCTCATAATCCAAATGGGATTATATGATGGAAACGGCGAAAAGGAAGCCGGAGCAAGTGTTGACTCAACACCTTGATTTTGAACCATTATTCCTCTAATGAGGAGAATGTTGTCGTGAGCGGATGAGACGCCTAGGAGGCAAGTCCTCTAAATTGTAGAGGTGTTGTGATGATAGTGGGGATGTAAATGAAATAGCTCTAGGAACCAATGGTGATGGTTTAGTGGAGATGATATTGTTTGGCCTAGGAGGTATGGTGGTGTTTGGCATTGGTAGTTTTGTGGGTACTATCCTTTTAGGAATTGGTTTGATTAGATGAGGAAGAATCCTATCATTTGTTGGCATGACCGGAGATGATTCGGTTGAAGAGATTTCGTGTATAGCACGCGCCTTTTTCATGGGTGGTTCTTTGGTGGATAAGTTACTACTTGGGGTTTTCATGATGAGATGATTTCAAGAGGTTTGCAAAGATTTCTAAAGTGCTGAAAGTTAGGATGAGAGTGATGACTATGGAGGTCCTAACAAAGTGGTTTATAAACCAAGAGATTTGGCAAGAGCATTTAAGCCTTAAGCCACTATGATTCATTGGAATGTGATGATTAACATGCACAATAGTCAACTTCAGAGTTTACACTGATCTAGGAACTCATTTAAGATGAGATGGAGTGTTTGAGTTAGGAAGATGAATTAAAATGATTGTTTTAGCAAGATTTGACATAAGCGTCATCCGGATCCCGGTTCCTCCTCGGAGGGATCCGTCTAGGCTAATCCTAGGGATCCGGCAATTCACTATGAAAGAGTGGAAATGATGTTTCTAAGATCTAGGACCTATAACATCTTGAGTGTTTCAATCTTCATAAATGTCTTAAATGAAGGGGTGCTTAAGTACTTGAAGGTAGTGAGTGATGTAGCTAATGATTGTCTATTATGGAAGGATTTGGAACTTTCAAAGAGTACCAATGGATGACACTAAAGATGAGAGTGTCAATTGAAGTTAAATGATTCTAGAGACCATGTTGTGACTTAGGATAGTGTTTTGAAAAATATCCTAGAAGCTTTGAGATGAGAAAACTAGAATTTGATCAACTTTGATCAATTTTGAGGTGAGGATGGTTTATGATCAATTTTTTCCATAATCGAAAGATTTCAAAGACTAAGTAGAAAATGAAGTGTGAGTTTGAGAGCGGAAGAGTAATGGATTAAAATGAAACGGTAGATCTACAAGCGTTTTAGAGTGTGATCTAGGTGAGTTATGTGTGAGTAGGAAGGATCAACCTATCTTGATAAGGACTTAATTTGCCTTAAGACACTATGTTTAGCTTAGTGTGAGGTGTTCTAAGGATATGTTTGAAATATAATGCTTGCAATTGCATTTTCTGTTTGCCGGATCCCACGGTTCCCTAAGTGTAGGGATCCGTCTAGTACAACATTTGGGATCCGTACATCTGCTAAGCAGAACCTTTACAAAAGGTATGCAATAATCTTTGACAATGCATTATATCTCAAGGATAGTCTAAAAAGAGTTCTAATACTAAGATATCAAATGTAAGATGTTTTATTTCATGAAAGAAATTGGATTACATTGATAAAGCACGAGTACAAGAGAATTGATCCTATTTTGGAATACTACTAGGTTCCTTGAGTGTTTTCGCTAGATGGATTATTATGTGATTGATGAGTGTTGGTGGAATCAAGAATGAAGAAAGTCTTCATGAGCGATATGTTTAGCGGTTCCATCATCTTGTTCACAAGTACGTACAACGGACTTTGAAATTGAGGATGGAAGTGCATAACATTATGATAGAGGCATGTCAAGAACATTCCATAAGGGATGAGTTTATTCTTGAAGCCTTGAAGATTTGCAATTCGCCTTGCAAAGAAGTAGGCGAGATTATATGGTTGTTGTGTTAGCAAACAGTACAACATGTGAGCACAACAAGCGGGAAGAATTTCTTGATTTCCCTAAGGCTCCAAACATTTTCACGTGGGATGAGTGCAAGAGGCTTGTACTCTTCTCGGATATCCTTGTAAAGATAATGTTTGGATCGGAGTAATATGGTCGAGGTTTGCATATTATGCGATTTAAATCTTCGGAGAGGGTATGTGTGAACAATATGGACTGTTTTTCTTCACGAAAGTTGAAGAGAGAATCAAGAGACCAATCTTGGTGAAGGCACATTGTCCATGATTTGAAATCCGGAGGATGTGAGCAAAATGCCCAAGGGTTAGAGTGAACTTTTGGTTTTGATATAAAACCAAAGAGATAGAGAAGCGATGCTCGTTTGAACGAGTTTGACTTGACGGAAGAATTCCATTATGAACCTTGGACATATCTTCTCGTTGATTTCAAGAAGTCATTCTAGTCCTATGGCTCGAAAGGAGGTATTGATACCTTCTTGAATTGTAGAGAGGTGTCTACAATCGTCCTTCGTGGAAGTGACGGTTTCGAGATTATTGAACCCACGGACATGATTGCGGTGTGTTGGGTTCGAGAGATGTTCGGAGTGTAGACGCTAGTGAGTGAAAAATCAAACTCATATTCATGCGTCATAGTTGAACCTATAGAAATGATAAGTTAATAAAAAGAGATGTTTGTGTTCAACCTATGATAATTTAACGTTTTTACTAGATTTTTATTAACAATGGTATTTAACATTCTAACTTACTCAAGGTTTTGACTTTCTAGTGGATTATTATGTTTAGAAAGATAGTGGTTTTTAATTTGCATGAAAACCTGTTTTCCAGTAGGACGGATCCCACGGTTCTTTTACAAAAGGGATCCGGCGAGTATATCTTCCGGGATCCGTGGATTTGTAGTAACATAAACAGATTTGATAAAAACATAGGTTTTACAGTTTTTATACCATGAAATATGTTTTATCCTACATTTTCTTTTAGCATGCATACATGACTTCTAATGTATCACGAGAGAATATAAAACATATACATCAAAATAAGTAACACACACATTATGATAATAATAACCTAGATAAACTAAATTATTAATAATATTGCATTTCAATACTAAGGATGATACAAAGGATTGGGTATATGACCCCAATATAGATTAACAACACAAAGTAAATGTCTCCGTATGTGAACTTCATCATAGGGAACACAAGTGCGATGAATGTTAGGGCGATGAGCACGAGTGCGATGTAAACCATGTTGATGACGGATCTTCTTGGTTTCGGTTGAAATGAAATGAGGAGGAAGATGAAGTTTTGAATAAGAGGAAATTTTGAAATGGAGGATTTGAAAAAGTGAGGTTTGGTAGAGTGGTCGACGGTGGGGTTATTTATAGGAAGGAGGAATTTTGAAATTAGTGTTTTGTTTTATTATTGGATTTAAAAGAAACAAAACATAAGTTTTATATACCACGACTTTAGGCGAGAAATAAAACACGTATGTGAGAAAAAAGGCTTCTAATGAAGCTTCATGTAAAACATGTATAAGCACAAAAGATAATCATATAAATACCTAAATAGGCATACTTAATTATCAAGCAAAATAAAAAGAAAATCATACCTCTAGCGTACTTAGGAATGTCTTTGCAAATGACACAACAAATGTCACTTAGACGATTCCCGCTCCTTTACGATTAAGATACCTTCTTAAGGAAGGTATTCTTGTTACCAAGCGACTCCTAAAGCTTGGTGGGTATGAGCTTTGACTAATCAACATGACAAAGAAGATTAGTGCAATTAAATGAAAAAGTAAATAAGAAAAATGTTGTTATCAAATCAACATCCAAACATATAGTTTTGAAAGACATGGTGTTTGTTTTTATGAAAAACCTTCTTTGTAGTTTTCAATTAACTATGGATCGTATCAAGTTTTTAAAGTACAATATACTTCAAGAAACTTGGTAACGAAGCTCTGATGCCAATTGTGGAAAACTAGAAGGGGGGGGGGGTTGAATAGTTTTGCCAATTAAAACTTCCTTTTAAACTATTTAGATCGACTTATGTCAATCTATTTGGATGTGTGTGTTGGATGTTGATAAACAAGCATATAAAGATAAGTAATGAAAAGATAAGAGTAAGAAGCACAAAACCACAACGCAAGTATTTATAGTGGTTCGGCTACAAGGACACCTTCCTTGCCTACTCCATTCCCGAGTCACCTACTCGAGTTCGTAATCACTACACCAATCTCCTTATGGCGGAGAAGCCTTCACAACGTCGCCTACCCCTTTTCGGTGCTAGGCTAACCACGGGTTCTTTCACCCAAGGTGAACCATACCTACACAACGTCGCCTACCCTTTATAAGGTACTAGGAAAAGTACCTGGTTCTTTCACCCAAGGTGAACTACACCTTCACTGGCGTCGCCTACCCTTTATTGGGTACTAGGCTAAGCACCTAGTTCCATTGCAATGGAGGAACTACTACCACACTACACCAACGACTAATCCCAAAGGAGATCTACTCCTTTACAACATCATCAAGGATATCAATATCCTTGGATCTAATACTAGTCTATCTTGTACATCGAAACACACCATATCGAATGTACATCTAAAGCACCTATCACTAATGCCTTTGACTAGATCTACAAGACACCTTTCACTAATGTCTTGTGTCTTCACTTCTAAGCACCTTTCACTAATGCTTCTAGTCTTGACTTCTAAGCACCTTTCACTAATGCTTCTTGTTTTGACTTCTAAGGACCTACCACAAGTGCTTATGCTATAGACGATAGATACCCTTCACTAATATCTTCGTCTTGACACTTGAGACATCTTTACTAATGTCTTCAACACTACACTTCTTTGAAGAAAGAAAGGAATCATCAACAAGAGGACTTGATGGCCTTGATGATGAGGAAGCATGGCAACTCATGGACTTGAGCTTGCTCGACTTCAAAGGTGGTGATCTTGCCTTTAAGAGGAACCTAAGAGATCACACAAAAGCGAAACTACAAACATAGATCTCTTGGATCGAGGTTAGTGAGTTTTTCACCGGGAGAAAGTGTGTTAGAAAGGGTGAGAAATAATGAAGAAATGGCTCACTATTTATAGAGGAAAAATCCTCATTCCTCGGATCCCACGGATCCACCACAAGGGATCCGGCTAGCACAAAGCTAGGGATCCGTGGGAACTCCTCTTGCCCATGGGTATTTTGGTTATGGGTCATGGGTCATGGGTTGAACCATGGATCTTTGGCTAGATACAATGTATCTTTAAGTGCAATGCACTTAGTCACTTGGGTATGGGCAGATCCATGGGTTATGGATATTATCCATGTGTGATATAAGCATGATGTCATGCAATGGGTTATGGGTCAAGATCCATGGGGCATAGGCTTTGGGTTGTACCCAGCTACATTCAATGTATTTGCCAAATGGGTTGTGATGCTTAAGTTTCTACCCATTTATATTACCCAATATACTACATACTAGTTATGTGTATATTTTATCCAAATATGCAAACACTAGTTGTTGTACATATGTAATACTAAATCATAAAATCACTTATACTTGTTTTAGTGTTTTATGTGAAGATGTGAATAAGTTAGAAACTATTATTTCAAACCATTTACGTATTTTATTTGTTTCGTTAATACGATTTTACGTTTGTTATCGACAAAACATTAGAAGATCGTAAAATATAAATAAATATTTTTACGGCTTATTTGTATTAACAGTATCTTCAATAACTCTTGGTTACGCCGTAGTTTTTGCACGAGTTACGGCGTAATTATCACCGGTGCGGAACCTCATTTGAACTAATGTAGTTACGTCTTAATCTTTTGGGAGAGTTACGATGTAATCTTCTGATGAGTTGGCTTTCTGAGTCACGCTTTAGTTATGGCGTAATTGAGAGAATGAGTTACGCCGTAACTTCTTCAAACTGAGCATACTATGATAAATCTTCACCAAACTTCTCCAAATCCGCGTCTCTTTAGCTCAAATGCTCGTAATTTACCTGAAAGTGGAATAAGATGGAAAACAAGCGTACATCCATATAAATGACATAAATTACAAACATTATCAGGGGAAATTGAACTTAATATTCAAGATAATTTGATGTTTTCACCTACAAAGAGTATGTTTCTTCTTTTTTATATTTTGAAGAACCATTTTTTTTTCTTAAGATATTTATTTTCGATGACTTATTCATTAACTTTGTGTAGTGAATTTCCTAACAATACCGTGGAAACAAGTTCTCCTCCCTGGTTCAATCACAAGGTAAATGCGTTAGATATATTACCTTGTAGTCCAGAGTTATTGCTCATCTAAATCTGTTTGTATCTCTTTCGTAGATTCGTGAAAAGAGCGTGGCAAAAGACCCAAGTTGTAGTCCCGAGTTACTCTCTTTGGCATGTGGACCTTCATCTAGTGCAAGTACATACCCCGCTTGCATAGTGAACGGTGTGAAGTTCTTGGTGCACGAGCGCGATAAACTTCATACCACTTAAAGCAGTGGAGCTTCAACACCCGGGCCTGATGGGGCTATGTATTATGGTGAACTGGAAGAAATTCTAGAGCTCACTTATATGGGCAACCGTAAGGTTGTGTTGTTCATATGTATATGGTTCGACACCCGTAACCCTACTAACCCTACGCCACGCTCTAGACGTTCTTACATTGAACATGACATACATCATATTTTGACTGAACGAGATGCTTTTAGAAATCAACAATACATTCTTGCGACAAAAGCAGCACAAGTCTTCTACCTTGAAGACCCTGCTAGACGACCACCTCACTGGAAGGTAGTCGAAGATGTTCATCATCGGAAGATCCGCATCGGGATGTGGTAGATTCGATCGGGATGTTATACATGGCGCAGTTCATCGATGTTGCATTGTCATTGGTTTGACCGATTTTTAGTATGCAAATTTGAGTGTAAATGATGAATCGTGAGTGGACGCCCCACCAGATGGTGCTGAAGAAGATGTTGATTTTATTACTAATGAAGATAATGTCGTTGCTCATGTCCTTGATGATGATGATATTGACGTGTCTGATGATGATGAAGTGAACCCCACTATTGTTGTTGAAGAAGTTTTATCTAGTGATGATTCTGATTATGACAATTGTTCTTGAATTGTAATTTGATTATGACAATTGTTTTTAAATTGTAATTTGAATGAAATTGTTACTATATGTTTATATGAATGTGTATATTAGTATTAATTGGTCCACGAAATTATGTGTTTTTGTACTTGTACTTTTACAGATGGAGTGTGTACAACTTAGATCACACGGCGGGGATGTTGGCGGTGATCCACCCAGACCGCCCTCATTTACTATGTCAGGCTATTGCGCAAGTAACAAATTGTGATTTTTTATTTTTATTATTTTATTTTTTGTTTTTATATAATTTTCATTGATAAAACTGAATTTTTTTACATGTATTTTCACAACTCAATAACTTATATTTGTAGGTTCAATGATCATTGGTGACGGTAAATCGGACCTTAAAGAAGGCTTATAAGGAGAATAATGGCCCTTTGCCTACATACTTTGATTCCGATGATCAAGGCACCTTCTCACCGATAGGCACTTATGCACCGCAGTTGGCTAGTCTTATTGGGGAACAAGTGAGGCCACTTCCCCTTGATTGCGATTGGGAAGAAATTCCTGATCCTTTTAAGGCGCATATAATGCCGGCACTACAGGTTATATTTAATGTTTATTTTATTTCTATTCTTATTGTTATTGACCGTTTAGATATGCGTGTTATATTTAAATTGTGTGTTTGTTTAAATGCGTATATTTATTTGCAAACCTATTTCAACCTGGCGCCTTGGTTAAATAACGAGAACAGATTCCAAGTTGGAAATAATGTATATACGGTGGGGGAAAGGGTATGACTTGGGCTATACCTACAGATGAGGCAGCTATACCGAAAATATAAACACATGCTTAAGTCTAAATACTTTGATACCCACGAGACGCCCACGGCGGCAAGGGAACATCCGCCGCCCCCGTAAGCCTGGCTTAACAGAACCCAAGAGCAACGGGAGATGTTGGTCGACTGGTGGTGCGAACCGAAACGGATGGCAAGATCTGCCAAAAATGCAGAAAATCGATCTAAAAACAATATTTTAACTCACCAAGGTCGACAGTCGTTCGTTCAAGGAAGAAACAATTATGTAAGACTCGTTATTGATTTTTAAAGGTTTTTAAATTATTTATATTTGCATCGTTATCAATTTATTTTATATTGTATGTATAGAGGGTCACCCATGAAAATCAAAATGAAGACATGATTGAAACTTGGAGGAAGGGCCATTCAAAAAAAGATGGCACATTTAAGGCCAGAGAGAACGAGACGGCTTACGTAAGTAATTTATCTCTTAACATGCGTCATTAATATTAAGTTACTTCTCATTTATTATTTTTTTCCTAACTTACTTGTTTTTAACATACTTTTTTTTTTTTTTTTTTTTTTTGAAATTACTCGAATGCGATGAGGCCCTTCAAGAGCAAGTCGAGGCGGTGTCATCCATTTCATGAGCAACATAGAAATATTGCATCGTATAATTCTGAGTGAAAACCGCCAGAACATGGCAGGCAGGGGCAGGAGGTTACTTGGTGGTGGCTCAACCTCTCACAGGTCCACACGTTGGCCTGTTGGTCAAGATTACATTACTAGGCAGCATATGACAGAGGTGTTGAGCCGAGTGGAGAAGGAAACTAAGGAGGCACAAGAACGGGCTCGCGTGGCTAAGGAACAGGCTACCGCGGCTTATTCTACAGTTGGGGCGTTCGGATCATACCTTGAGCAGTTTTTTAGCCACTACAACCAACAAGGTAACCCATTTCCTGTTCCCTTTCCCCGGGCACCCTTTCCTGGCCCTTTTCCCACTCCCGACCCTATTGGTTTCCAACCTCCCATTCCCGGCCCTGTTGGTTTCCAACCTCCCATTCCCGGCCCTGTTGGTTTCCAACCTCCCAATAATAGCTTTACCGGTTGTTATCGTCCCATCTTTCCCAACTCTACTCCGTGCCCGGGTTCGACTTCTAACTATGAAATGCCGCCACCAGAGCAATACAGCTCACAAAATAATCCTCATTTGCGCCAAAATGATCATATTGATAATAATGATTTGAATAATAATGATGATAATAATGAGTCGGGCGGCGAGTACTATGAGGAGTAGGCAGGATGTTTGTGAGTTTTAGACTTGTTAATTTTATGGAATAGTATTGAATTTATCGAATGATATTGTGGATTTATGTTAACTTTATAACTTTAATACATGTTAGCTTTATAAGCTTGTGACTCGTTAGTTTGAGACATGTTAATTAGGAAATTTGCGACTTGTATAGTTTAAGAGTAGTTTAATTTGTATCGTATTTGTCGAATGGTATCGTGGAATTGTGAAATGTTATCCGATCCGTTTAGTAATTTGATATTGTATCATATTGTCGAATTGGTATTGTGGATTGTGATTAATTACAGGTTGTATTTGTTTTGGTAGATTTTTCCCGAAAAAAATCCAAAAAAATCTGGAAAACTGCAGTTTTGCTGCATTTTTTTGCCCTCCCAGAATTATTAGGGAAATAAAAAAAACATGTCGTCCCATTTTGCAATCAGGCCACGTGGATCGTCCCAAACTGTATGTTAGCTTACGTGGAAAATACAGTTTGGGACAACTATATCGTGCCAAAATAAATGCACGTGTCGTCCCAAAGTGTTTAAAATACAATTTATTATTATTTTTAAAAGAGTAAAAAGTTAAATAAAAAATAAAAAAATAAAAATAAAAACTTGAGACGATTTTATCGTCCTTTTGCAAATCTTGTGTCGTGCCAAATCGTTTTTACGGTTGAATTTCTTTTGGGCCCCACAAACATGTCGTCCCAAACCTACAAATAATGTGTCGTGCCAAAATATTTTGGGTCAACCGAAAAGTACGACCAAAGAGGCACGAGCACGACATGTCGTGCCTTTTAGTCTTTAGGTCGACAGGGCTTTGGAAATTTGACATGAGAATGTCGTGCCAAAATATTGATTTTTGTAGTGGATGATCGAGGATCAAACTAGATAGTGCAAGTAAACAATAATGTTTTATGTTTTGGAATCGTCAATGGTGAAGCGAACCTAGGACTTGAGTTGTTATCACAGGCACAAACTAGAGAACAATCTTCTTGATTCGACATTGCGACATCAAACCTAAGATTCATTCGACTCTCTTGGGTAGACAAACTACTTGGGTTGACCGCCTTATATTTCTTTGGTTGTTTGTAATAACAAGTGCCCATTTCGTAATATATACACAACAAAAATGATGATTTTGAATGAATAACAAAAGATATCAATACAAATTATTATTGAAACTAGGCCACACACAAGCGTCAACCCAACAAGTAAGTTTATAACTAGGCCACACACAAGGGTGTTTTTTACGTTTGATACGTATTGAGGGCTTGGGATGTTCGACCATTCGGTTTCCCATGTTCGGTAAGGACCCCAAAGTGTGACCGTAGTCACGAGTTGGCGTAACGCTCACGAGTCGACACAGTTGGTTTGTGTCATTACCCGAGAGGATAATCGACTTGGATGTGGTGTTCTTAGGGCGGACCTGGGATATATTGCTTGGGATTAGCTTGGACCAATTTGAGAAAATGATCTAGTATTTATATGGAGTCCTTTAGGGTTTTGAAAACCCGTAAAGGCAATCTGATGGTCCACGTGGTATGTAAAGTAGAGTGCGTTGATTGGCTATATGCCTATATGCGACTTTCTTCTTATTATCTTGAATGGAAGTGGTGAGTATAGTATTGTGGGTTGACACTTGCTATAGGTGCCACGAGTTATTATATATGGCAAGAACGTAATAATCGTTTCTTTAAAATAGAAGTCATGCTCGATGGAGCGGCTGATTGATGTCATTATCCCGATTACACGTCTTAAATTGTCAACACTCAAAATGAGAGCCATTGGTGAACACTGAAGATGTTATGAACGTGTGAAACTTGAATTCTGCTTGAGTTCCCACATTACATGGAATAAACCGAGGTTGGGTGCGTAAACCCCTAAGTGTTACACATAAATAGCAATCCGTAAATAGGTTTATATACATACTTACAAATACTTACAATGATAAAAAAATACGTAGGTCTTAAAAACAAGTGCAGTACATTACAATATATAGAACCGTAAATTCAGTCGGTGGTCCGTTGGTGATGATGAGAGATAACAAATGAATAACCTTACGTCACTAATCCGTCAGTAATTAACGACGGATTACCAACGGATCTTCTCTGTCGATGATCCGTCGGTAATTTGTTGGTAATTAACGACGGATTACCAACAGATCTTCGTCCGTCGATAATCCATCGATTTTATTGACGGAATACCGACGGTATCTCTCATCCGTCATTAGTCTGTCAGAAATCCGTCGGTATTTGGTGACCAATTACTGACGGAATTTTGGGCGTCGGTAATCTGTTAGAAATCTGTTGGTATTCCGTCGACAATTGTCTTTGTCAGTAATCCGTTGGTAATTCTGTCAGTAATTTCTGACGAATTTGTTTCCGTTAGTAAATTCGTCATTGTTGCCCTGTTTTCTAGTAGTGATAGTGTGCCAGTGTGGCACTCTTATCATTCTGATGAAACAAGTCTGTTGTCTAGGCGAACGTATCTTAATAGAATAAACAAGTCAAACCAAATATAAATCACATAGATTTTTTAATAATGTCACTCTGGTAATTATGTATCCTCAACTTTCTATAGGTTTCGTTAATGTTGTGTGGAAAATCAATACATTAGAGCAACACTCATAGAATTATTCATGTTGAGAATTATTGTAACACCCCAACCCGACAAGGGTAAAGATATCACAATACGGTTTCATATCAGAACTTTAAATACTATATAAAAGCGGAAGCCTTTACAAAACTTACAAAAGAAGTTATAAATAACTTAATAATCAAAATAAATCTAAGATCCCTATTTTCAAATCTTGCTCTCGTCTCTATTCTCAACCCGGATCGGCTATCCCACAAGCTCATCTTGAATGCTTAAAACCCGCCGCAGGAAAAGAAAATGCTTGGTGAGCTTACAAAGCCCATTGAGCAGATATAATGAAACAAAACAAAACAAATATACAAATAACGAAATCACAACGGAATGAGAATCTTGAATCATTGAGGATTCTCGGAAGCACAACTATACGTAAATCCGAAGAACAAATAGCAATCAAGAACAAACACATAGCACATTGATGGCACGTGCTCAAACACATCAAAATAACCAGACATTCAATACATTCAGATAGTAGAGCTCATATAAGCCAAACGGAATGTCTAAAGGCTAACGGAAACACTTTCTAGAAAATAATCATGGCATTCATACAAATTAATCAACCTACATTTAACACACTTAATTCAATATTGTAGCGGCGAAAATAGCAGTCAAACCATGGCAGTCACACATACAGATAGAAAACACAGTAGACAAACTATAACTAAATAAGCAAAAGACATATCATAGCCATTAGCAATTATCAGAACAGATATCACACGCTAAACCAGTTTCCAGATCAAATCTTAACATCAGCAGAGTTTAAACATGGCAGATCAAATCATAAACATATAGATACCCTAACGTATAGGCAGAGTTCACCAGATTAACGGAACAATTGTACTTCTCAACCTTCAGGATACTTACTTTCACATAGCACATTCATCTCACAGATCAACGAATTCACATAACGATAAACTAGCATAACATCAGATGATAACATACGAATCATATTCAAACACATTATCATTTTCTAGCATAATAGACGGTAGTCACATAATTATACAAAAGCATAAACACATATATTAACATATAATAAGCCTAGCACATAATCATAACACTTGAACAAACCGAATCAAAATCAGAATACTTAACATAGAAATAACGAGATAAGGATTTAGTTAAACTACCACGAGCCCGAACATATCATATCGAAATAACTACTTATTCGAGTAACCTCGAAAATAATTTGGAGTAGCTAGCTCCTGAATTTTGTGAAGACGCCGTGTGCACACAACATCATTCACCGGACAAATCACATCGGATAACGATCGATCTAGGATGCATCCATACGCCCCACAGACGGATAGTGGCCATACTATCAATAAATAGATAATAGAAAGGACGGCGAGAACATCACTCTATCGCCCTAGAGTCATGTCGAGGTGCATCATCGACACGGACATGGAACCCCATGACTAGTGAAATATTGGCTCGGTGTCAAACTAACTTAGGTCAAACAGATTGTCATAAATGACACGATCATAATTCATCATAAAGGTCAAACAGATTTACAAATCGTAGTTTTCATATCATAAGTTCAAATCGATGTTTCATGGTTTAATAAATGAGATTTCGGATAGCAACGGATCAAACAAATCAGAAAGGGTTCATATCAAATGTTCAGAAATCATAGGTTCATATCACAGTCGCATATCATACGTTCATAATCGGAGGTTCATAATCAGATGTTCATAATCAGAAATTCATAATTAAACATAGCAAGGTTCAACAAATGTGCATATCAAAGTCTTACTAACATAAAGTTCAATTCAGATATTGTATAATTCACTAGAACAGGTATTTTACACAAGTAACAGATCAAACAATCAGAAAAGGGTTCATAGCAATGGCATCGGGAACCATAATAAGTAAAATAGGAAAGCTAAAGAAAAGAATGTCATAAGGAACCTTCTTCGAAAAGGTCGTAATATCCGTACTTTAACGCAAATGAGGAAAAGCAAGCGAATGAACGAACACGAAGATACGACGCCATCGTCTTCTCCAATGAATCTACACGGATTACGATTCGTATAATACTTATTAGCTCCTTTTATAAGTTTCTTATGCCTTTGTAAGTGTGTTACTTATTGATATCATGTTTTATCTTTCATTTTCTTAAACTCATATTTGGACCAGACTTTAACAATTTTTATAAAATACTTACTTAGCTCAAATGAAATCAAACAAAATCCAGGGGTTCCCATATGAGTTAAGAGACTCTCCAAAAATTGGTGGGTTCTATTTCCATTCCAAATGGCCTAGGGAAAATCACAAGTCCAGACCTGTCCAGAAAGTAATCAGAAAATACACCTTAAAAGTTTACGCTTATTGGACCTATTTAGACACCTTGGAAAAATCCCCAAAACTCCCAGAAATTAACTTATATCCTAAATGTCACTCCTGTAAAAGGAGAGCTCCCAATTCCTTATGGTTTGAAAATGAAAAATCAAACAATCCAACCAAATTTCGACCCGCTTTCTCAGCTTTGACCCTTGATCTTGTGCAATTCAAAAATACAACCTAGACAACTCCAAATTCGACCAAACCACTTGGAAAACTTAGCTAATACATTGAAATAAGTTTAAAACCAAAAATACCGAATTAAACACTTATGTAACTCAGTTTAATAAGCACACACATTCGACCTATAAACTGCCCGTGTCAAAATTGCTTTAAAACCCTCATATAACAAGTTTTAACCATTCTAACACACAAGAGACTTATATATTTTGACTTTACGTCACTTAAGCTTCATTTACAGCCCTCACAATGAACACACCCAAAGTAACCCACTCGACACAAAGTAAATTCCACAAGTCAACACGCATTTAGAGTTACGTATATTCGTTATTTTATGTGACAAGTTTCTCACCCGATTCAAAGTATGAGACTTTACGTGACATAATCTTAGGTCTTTACAAAGCTTCTTTCAAAACATTGATTTGGTATGTCATTTAGATTCAAAAGAGTAGGCGTATGGCTGGTCATGAGCACGCCCCACTTCGGAAAAACAAAAGGAGAAGAGGCAATGATAGGTTTACCTTGTAGCGTGGAAGGAAAAATAAACAAGATCAAACGAAGCAACAAACACCGCCTTGTTTCCGGAAACCCACGACCCGGCAACCCTTATGGCACCAAGACCTCGATCACGTGAGCTCCAACCAAGATTACTTAATTAATAACCATGACACGGTCAAACAGCCTCACATGGCCTTGAAGACCCACGACGAAATAAAACTCCCGACTGTGAATCCTTTACGAGTTACTCATGACCCCAAGAGCCGTGAGAGATACCCGTGATTACTAACACCTTCCATAGCCTTCTTGGTTTGCCTTGTAGATCGAATGGAAGAGAGAAAAGAGAGGGATGCCGCCACTTTTGCTAGGAATATTAGGGTTTTAGTGAAATAAATTTTTCTTTTTAGCGTAGGGTAGAAAGAAAAGAAAAAAAAACGGGAAGGCTCTAAGGGTCTTGGGTTGGACGAGCCAAGAAAGGGCATGGGCCAAAGCCAAAAATCAAATGTTATGTTATAATGTATTTGTGTCTTAGGTATTTTTGGCTTACGCAAGTTTTAACGAAAGGTGCATTGATTCCTTTTTGCTAATCTCAAACATCACAATTTTAAAATGATTTATAAGTTAGATGAGATTCATACTTAATAAGCATAGACACACTTTACGCATTTTAAAAGTTTTAATTTAGAGGCAAAATAGTCATTTATCGCGTTTTAGATTTTCGGGTTTACAATTCTTCCCTCTAAAAAGAAAATTTCATCCTCGAAATTGAACAAGACGAATGTAACGTAAAGCGAATCGGATTTCGAATTTCAAGGAATAGAGCAAACGCGAAACTTATTTTAGAACAAATGATTCTTGTCGTAACATTCATACTTATACTTTTCGTAAATTAATTCAACAATCAAATACTTATAACAGATAATCATATACTTATCAAAGTAATGGCGAGATAATGATGAGATGCCGAAAATCAAACAACACGCTCTAACTTATTCAGATATCTAATAAGGAGAACAAACATATACATAGACAAAATGAATCCTAACGATCTCACTAGTCGCAGATAATCAAACTAAAAGGATCTAATGTTCTTCAAACACTTCACGAGAAATCCAATGATCACAATAAGGGTACACGGAGACGTACACATTTAGAGCAAACATAGCAATCCATAGCTCACACAAATCATAACAATTTCGGATTCCAAGCGCATAAAACTTATACGTAATGAGATATCGACGAAAATCTCACAATTAGGATGCAATTTCAAACGAACATGAGGAGTGCCAAATAACGGATACAAGTCATATTCTTATCACGTATCAACCACAGGCATTTTCAGGGCGTCATATGATTTCAATAAGTTCAAATTATATGATCTCGGTATTATCACGTTGATCGGCGCCATAATACTTGCATCACATAACAAGTCCTCATTATCATCATATTCATCTCGGGTCATGACAAAACCACATAACTAATATCGAACAAAACGGATAACATATAGATATCAAGTAACATACCAAAATGGACGGTACACATTCATGCTGTGACAACCCGTACTTTCGGGTCATTTCTATTACGTTCATGTCTCATTATTTCAACATTTATAGTAAACTTGATTTACTTGTTTCAAATTCGCGTAACCTTGAAGGTTTAGCGGCGAATTCATGATCATGACATCACGTACATTTCATATGGACTATGATTAGTCTACATTTTATTGACATCATGTGCATCTCATTAGTACATTCACGACATTTCATTTCACCTTCAACGCGTAATTTTTATATTTAATAATTTTTATCGCGTGAGTTTTTATTTTAAATATTTAATCCATTACTTTCAAAAATGATCCCGAGGTATTTTTAAACTTACATTTAGTTTATAAAAACTATATTTTTAGTTTTCCTAGTGTTTCTAATTTATTTGGTACATTAATCGTTAAAGTTTAATTATTACGTCGTTTTTCTTAAAAATTGTACGATAATTATTTTATCACTCAATTTTCACAAGGAAAGTATTTTTACAATTTTTATCATCTCAATACAATCTATTTTGACTTACTAAAAACTTACTTGTACCAAAATTTTACCATTTACCTTTACATTCATTTAACTTACACATTCTTATTTAACAAGTTATACACAAAATATATATGCTAGTACATTAGTAAAAAAAAAAAAAAAAAAATATTTTGGAGAGACAACCCTCCCCTAAAGCCGGCCATAAGGGAGGGTGGTCAATAAATGAGGTAAGGTTTATGTTTCTAATAATTCATGTATACAAAAGTCTTACATAACTCAAATAATTCATTCATTTCTCATACTCAAAAGTGTTAAATAAAATTTTCTCTCCTTCCTTTTGGCTTCACCAAAACCGGCCACACTCAAGAACAAAGGGGATCAAAAAGTTTTGCAAGATCAAGTGTTATTACAACCTAGTTATATCCTTTATATGGTTTTGAAATAAAAACCAAGGGTATTTAAGTTTAATCCTTGTTACTTTCACCTCATCACTATCACTTGTAAGCTTGTTTTTATCATTTTCATGTTTCCTTTTCATTTCCATATGTTTCTTTTCATTTTTGGAGATATTATGCATGATATGTGATTTATACCATTTATTTCATGATTTTAGAAGTTATATATACATATTGGTCATCCTATAATTATTCCCATGGTATTCTTTGGTCTTGATGGTGATTAGGAACCCATGACACCCTAAGAAGGTGTATGGTAGGATTAGATTAGTTTTGGAGTTGATTTGAAGGGATTAGAATAGGTTTTGTCCGAGAAAAACTATTTTCGATAACTATATATTATGTTCGTCCTTAATTCAATTTCGGAAAAACCTCTGTTATGGATTTTTAAAGTTTGGCCTTGATATTTAGAAAATATACTTTAAAACGAATCCGTGGCCGCTTGAACGGAATAAAACGGACTTATAACGAAGAAGTTATGGATTTTTAAAGTTTGACGACGAAACGTATTATTTTCAGAAAATTCAGCATGCAGTTTTTAGTGTATTCGGGTCAAAAACGAGCCTTAAGCTTCACAAATTATTTCGACTTCTCAAAAATATATTAGGTTACTTCGATACGAAGCTAAGGACGTATTATACGTAGAAAACGGATTTAAAACGACAAAGATATGCATGTTTTTATAAAGTTGCCGTAACTATTATTTTCTGAAAATCTATATTATTTTTACGATTCAAGTATTTCATTAGCTGTAACGACCATGTTCGCGGCTGTTTTTAACAAGGTTGTGAAACTTTTTAGAACGAAATGTCTTCTAGTAAAATCAAGTTCACCGGCCATATTTTTCAAAACAAAAAGCTGTTTGTCAAGCGGATTTATAGTGAATTAATTACGGATGTTCTAAACTTGGCCGAAACTCAATTTTCTGCACACAATTAACAAAAACCACCATCTTTAACCCTTGATATCTTTATGATCGAGACCTTTTGGACGAAAACTCCTGAACTGAAACTTCTAGATATCGATACAAACTTTCCAAAACAGTCGAGTTCGTTCTCTAACGATCGACGTACACTATTTTACGACTACTTTTCCGAAGCCATTTTTGTTAATTTCATGATTTTTCCGACGACATTGTTTTTTGACGAAAAGTAGTAATTTCATCAAAATCATTATAAAACCATTGTAGGATGACATTTTGACGTAAAAACATGTAAAGTCATTTTGAAGGGTCAAGGCGTCAAAAGAGTATTTTTCGTCGACGAGTAATATTTTCAAAACCCGTAAATGGTATAAATAACATACAAAGTGCATGCATAACATTACATTGCAACTCATGACATATCATATCATTGATAATAGGTCCCGGTTGACGATTACATTATACCTCGGTGTACTCACTTTGCCGTTATTCTGTTTATCAAGTGAGTTTTCATAGCCCCGTTTACATGCTTTCGATTATTTTCAAACCCACGGGAGAATACATTGCACTACATTTTTGTACGATACCAAGTATGTTAAATTCATTACATTGCTTAAGTTACCGCATTTGCCAATTTGAAAGTCCCCATTACTTGAACATGAACCGTTAATCTTTGAAGCGAGGATGAGTGGATAGATCTATCGAGGTGACGCCTCCATCCGGGTTGGTGAATCCCAACCAGCAAACGGATGCATTTCATTTGATAACATTACGGAGTTGTCGGCAAACACTCTGTAGGGCATACATTATTGAGCAGTCTAGTTTGGGGTCATGGGCTTAGAGCAATTGTAACATTATTTTACGTGACTTGATTGTCATGCATGGTCTATACTTGTGTAGTCGTATAAAACATTTACATAAACCTATGATTTCTCACCAACATTATTGTTGACCGCTTTTAGCAATGTATTTTCGTGTAATCGAGGCATTCATCATGACATGGTTTAGGACTACATTTTGAGTCATGGCGTCGACTTACATTATGTATATTATGGCACTTTATTTCAAAACATCGTTTGGATTTGTAACATATTTGTATTTCCGCAAACTTTGTAAACCTTTTGGGACCGATGTTGTACTACGATTGTTTTTATGATATATCCAACGATGTGTTTTTTTAAAACGACACTTTAGGTCGTTCAATATAACTGTGATGTGGTGCTATGTCATCAAGCCCCGTGAATTCCATTCACGCAAAGCAGTAAATTGGGGTGTGATGATTGGTACCGAGCTACGATTATAGAGAACTAGGTTGCATCATTGACCCTAGACTATAGCTACATTATCATAGCATCTCATCATCTCATCATAGTACATATTTATTTTTATCATGCGGATTCACTTACACTTTGTTCGAGATTATTTACATTTATTTCACATCGGTTGTCACAGACATGTCTTCAGATTCTCACCCTATCACCATATCATCGGACTCTAGCTCGGATGATGTCCCAGCTAACCCCATCATGGATGATGATTCATCACATTCCACTGAGATCGTATCTTCCATTGGATCCACTGCAGCCTTCCCACTGATCATGACCGACATCGAGACCGAACCTTCGAGGGAGGTGAAGTCGCACCCACACCTCACGTTAGCCCACTCATAACCCGTTACTCGCACCATCACCACTACCAAGACCACTACTAGCACCATCACCACCATCATCACCATCTTCATCATATTTTCTTAGAGATCCTTTACTGCATGCACTTGCCGCCCAAAAGCGTGCTCGTTTCGATATCCTACACCACCATCCACCGAGCCCGAGCCGCCTGTTAGATTTGAGTTAGGCGAGAGTTCTAGGCCGCACGCACGACGCCTTCCACGAGGCATTAGGTGCCCGTATTGATGCTCGGCAGATCCAGTTGATAGTTTGACACGACGGTTGGAGGAACTGTCAAGAGATAGGATTGAGCCCATCACGAGGAGGTTGAGGGTTTAGTGCTAGGCACGGTTTCGATAGACTTAGCTTATCGAGTGTTCAAGATAGATGATAGAGGATAGAGAGCATATCACGGAGTTGAGGCAGGAGATGCCCGAGTTGTTTGACAGGGCCGAGATGACTCGTGATGAGTTCTGTCGATCACGGAGTTAGCTTTAGCTCGTGAGAGCATTGTTACATTGCAGGGTCAGATGGATGAGATGAGGAGTTTGATTGATAGTTTGACTACCCAGGTTTGTGATCTCCAGGATCGAGCCGGCGGAGCACCATGAGGTGCCTTATGTAGA
The DNA here is from genome assembly GCA_022545495.1 of Chrysanthemum lavandulifolium. NCBI lineage: Eukaryota > Viridiplantae > Streptophyta > Magnoliopsida > Asterales > Asteraceae > Chrysanthemum > Chrysanthemum lavandulifolium. Next base: position 31,860,030 of record CM040241.1, on the reverse strand, counting down.
CTTGTATTATGTATAGTTTTGACCATTATTATCCTAGTCACGAGGTGTGTGACGTAGTTTAAAGAACTTGTTGTCTTTTGGTTGTTGTACAAACAAATATATCAAGTATTGACTCTACTATGTAGGAATGGTTTTATTATGTATGATATCGGTCCATGTGGGCTAAATTTTCATGTATATTATCCACGTGTGTTGTGATTATATTTGTGATATTTCGTTATTGTTCGTTGTGATTCCATTTATCTTTATGCATGTTGTGGTTGTGGATATTTTGTATGATGGTTGTTTCTACTACGAGTTCTCATGATTGTTTTATCTTGTGATTTTGAAGAGTTATGGCAATCAAGAAAGCTACAGTTGAAATGACCCAAGCAAAGAATTCAAAAGTTGGTAAATGATAGCATTGCTAATGCTTTAAGAGTCGAAGGAACAGTGATCGCCTTCTTCTTTCTTGAGGCCATGGTCTGCGGAAGCCGCTAGATTAGTCACGTAACCGGTAATGCCGGAGGATCCGGGGTTAAGAAATGTTCATACAAAGATTTCAAAAGTGGTGAACCCACTAAGTTTCGAGGTACCGAGGAGCAACAAACAATGGTTAGATGGTTTGAAAAGTTGGAGTCGGTATTTTTGCTTTGTGTTAGCCTTAATAGTTTTATTAGAAGTGATGGTCATTCACGATTAGGAACTTTGTATCGTGTGTTAGATATCGTGATAGAATAGTCAACGGGCTCGTGGATTGGACTAAGCTAAATGGGCTTTAGTTTAGTTAAGCTAGCATTGTATAATGGCGTGTAACCCATGTCCAAACCCAAGTCCACGAAGCCCAAGCCAAGCCCATGGAAAGCCTTTAGGGCAACATGTGTCTTGTACTATAAATACCCCTCAAATGGTCATTTGAGGGGTGTGCTTGAAAGTGTGTGTGTGTGTGTGTTTTTCTTTATTGAATATACAACATCATTGTGTTTATCTTATCATCCCACATACATACGAATTCTATATCATTCAAGTCACCATCTTTCTCATCTTATTTCTAAGCTTTGTTTGTGTTTGTTTCATGTGGGTATACTTGTATACGTGTTGGGTTTGCTTGGTAAAGTGATAAGGTTGATAAAACTAAGGTCCTACAATTGGTATCAATCGCCTAACAATGGTTTAGGAGTGTTTGTGTTTGGTTTGAAGGTATTACGTAAAGGCTCTCAGACACGTTTTGTCAAGCTTAAAGCTTTAATTTTGCACTCAAAATTCAAGATTCTTGTGGTTTAAGGTTTATTTGGTGCTAAAGTTTGAGTTTTTGAAAAAGTTCGTAGCTTTACGTGTTTTCTTCATTTTAAGCTCGTATTTGGTTATTGGTCATTTCTACTCAGTAACTTTTCTAAGCATTTTGGGTGAAAAGGTCAACATTTTTGGGTTATTCGAGTGTTTTAAGGCTATCTCGTGCAAAAGATATCATTTGAATCATTGGAAATTTCTTACAGTAGAAGTCAAAAGTCAAAACCCTAGTTTTCTACTCGAACTTTTGGTGAAGTTTCTTGAGCTATAACGGTGACTCGGTGCTTCCTCACTTGGATAAGTTTGTGGAACACTTGACTTTTGGATATCTTTTACATCGTGATAGCGTAAAGGATTTTGGATTCTACGCAGAAGCCATTCCCACGCGTAAGCCATTCCTACGCAGTAAGCTATTCCTACGCCGAAGCACCTTGCTACGCGTAAGTTGGGTTCTCACGACAAGAATTTCCTACGCCTAAGGTTCCTACGCTAAGGATTCTACGCATAAGGTTTCTACGCATAAGCTTTCTACGCATAAGCTTTCTACGCCTAAGATCCTACGCATAAGCCTTGTCTACTCGTAACTTGTGTTTCTACGCCTAAGCTCTTTGGCGGGAAAACTTGAGTAAAATTTAAATTTTGAGGAGACTAAACGCTCAATTTTTACGAGATCCAAATTTTGGTTTAACTGTGAAAATTTTGGTCGAATTCAAATTTTGGGCCTAAATTCAAATTTTTCGGTCAAATTTTGCGTCAAAATTGTCATAACTCAAAATTTTCATACGTCCTTAGAATTGATTTTATAGTGAATTTCAAATTTTGGGCGAAAATTTTTAAGAACCGAGTTTACGAGCACGACTTTCGGAAACACCTCAACCGAGCTTAATCATCATCAACCACAACTCCTTTATCGTTGAATCGATCCTACATCAACTTTATCAGATCATACCTTCATCAATGGCAACTCAACAAGACATTCATGCAGCCGGTGCCGAAAACCGACCTCCTATGTTGGAAAAAGGTGGTTATCTTCAATGGACAAGTCGAATGCTTCGTTACATCAAGACAAAACCTAATGGAAAATTGATGATCAAATCCATTCAGGATGGACCCTTCATACCTCGACAAGTCCAAGACCCGGAAACTCGATGCAACACCTCCCACCCCACCATTTTTTCGCCTTCAAAAGAATCGGAATACTCAAGAGGATCAAGAGAGTCAAGCAGATGACATGGCAATTCATATTGTCCAACCGGGTTTACCAAGAGACATCTTTCTTCTTTGTGAGCAGCCAGAAACCGCTTTCGATATGTGGAACGTGTTAGACGACTTTGTCATGGAACCAAATTGGTCAACAAGACACAGAGAACAAGTTGCTAATCGCTGGGAGAAGTTTACATCTACCCAGGAGAATCCATTGAATCCTACTATGGAAGGTTTTGCACTTTAATGAATGAGTCGATCGAAACAAGTTGACACCCGTAACTATCGTGAGCAACATCAAGTTCTTGAACAATCTACCGTAAGAATGGGGACGATATGTCACTATTGTCAACCAAACAAAAGACTTACATCAAGTGAACTTTGATCAACTCAACGATTTTCCAAACAAAACCAAGTCAAGTGAATGAAGTCGTGCAAGAAAGATTAGCAAAGAATCATGATCCATTGGCACTCATTGCAAAGACTCAAACTCCGGTGAATACACAACAACAACCTTCATCATCTTCCACCAACAACAACTTGCAACAATACATCCTCAACAACAAAACTATCCACCGAACAACAACATTACCGTGAACAAGGAATCACCGATCTTGAAATGGAACAAGAAGAAGCTTTGTCACAAGCATTTGCATTCTTGGGTAAAGTATTGAGGTCGCTATTCCACACCAACTAACAACAACCAAAGGATTTCATCAAACACTCGCAAACAGCAAGTTGCACACCGGTGTGAATATGGGTCGTCAAGGTCAAATGGTTGGAGTTATTGGGAATCGCAGGATATGCAACCGATTTCGCATGGGTAATCAGCGGTTCAATCGTGGTGTCGATGGGTCGAATGTTGGGAATAGAGCGGTGGGTAATCGAATGGGAATGTTGCGACTCGATCGTTGGGAATTATGGAAATGTGAATCGTGGTAATCAGTTACGTGTTATAACCGTCAAGGAGTGGGTCACATGGCAAGCGTCCCACTAAACCGCACAAGAAGAATGGTGATTTTCTTCGAAAGTCGCTTTGTTAGCGATAAGCTAGATGCGGGTTACGATTGAGTCTCGAGGAAAATGACTTTTCGCTATTGTGGATGAATGGAAGACCTCGAGGAACTCAATGCGAACTGCATCTTCATGGCAAATCTGTGAAGCTAAGTATGACACCGAGTCGACTCACCTCCGTCTATGACGCCAACGCAGATGTCGAGGTACCAATCATTGATCCATGCTATAACAATGTCATATTTGATGTGTTTACTCATAACGAACAAGATTTCGTGACATCGCACCTACTTATGATACATACCGGACAATCCGAGTTGTAGCAATACTAACTCGAGACTCGGATGTGGATCCTAGTGGAGACCGTGGCACAAAATATCGAGAGGCGATGAGGAAACACGTGCTTATTTTGAAACATTAATCAACAAGCGTGGCATTGAAATTGAGAAAGTTAAAAGGTCAATCGTGATGTTAAGGCCGCGAATGCCAAATTGACCCGAGCTTGAGAGTTACAAGGAGAACATAAAAGCCTTTGAATTTCGAAAAACAAAGAATCGTAATTAGAAATTGGTTATCGAAATTTGGTTTCTAAAGAACAAGAATTGCAAATCAAGTATAACACACTTGATGTGAATTTGAACTTAAAATTAAATCTTTAAACAAGGAAATTTCGATTTAAATAACCAACTTTCTAAACAAAAGAAATGTTTTCTAATCTTGAAAAGAAAAGAAGCGATTGATTATCGATTTTCAAAACGAGAAGATTCTCTTCTTGATGAAATTCTTGATAAAAATGAGAAAATCCAAACTTTGGAAAATTTGCTTCTCAAAACGGGTCATTCTCGCTCAAACAATCAAGATGCTTTCTAATCAAGTAAACCGCGTTTTCATACTAATAATAGAATGGCACTTGGTAACGACCCTTCTTCGCTCCTCAAGAAAGCTCGAAATCTCGAATGTGTTAAACAATGGAAATGTGTTGCATAAACCCATAATCGCTCGTGATTCTCTTGAAACGTTGGAACTATCTCGAGGAGAGTAGATCAAAATGAAACAAAAGAATCTGAAATCAAACCTATTGATTATGACAAATGGAACAAAATTAACGGAATTACTTTTGTTGATCAAAAAGAAAAGTCAAAGTTCTCCATCACAACAAGTGTTTCAAACAAAGAGTCAACACTGTTTCAAAACTGTTTCAAAACCGTTGTCGCCTCAAATTCTCTTTGAACATTGAACAAATGTCTTCAAACAATCCTTTTAACACAAGTGATGCGAGAAGTATTTTAGACAATGTGAAAACTAGAATTGTGGATCTTCAAGAAACCGTTAAAACTAAAACCACTATTACACCCAACAACCGGTTCTCTAGTTTTGACATTGAACAAAGAAAGTTTTTGAAACTCAAATTGCCCCTCACCAATGCCATCAAGTGCAAGGGTAATTCATTTTGAACAAGCTTTTGAAAGAAACAACCGACTTTGTCAAGGACCATAAACTCGTAAAGCAAGCTAATGACCGTGTTGAACAACTCAAAGTTTTGGAAAATTTAAATGACTCTCTTCAAGATGTTCGACTCATCGATATTATGTCCATCATTTTGCAAACATATTTCGTTGAAGATCATGAAAGACTCCAACCGAGACCTCCGAAATTGTTGCAAAATATGAAAAATCTCTTGAGAAACTTTAAAAAGAAAATATCTCATATTTTAAACAACTTGATCGAAACCGAGGAATGCAAGTATGACAAACCGTCGATGAGCGTGCCTACAATGACATGAAAGCTAAAATGATCTTTTGAGGGCTCACTGAAAGTCAAAAGGAAAGGTAGTGGAAACTGTGATTACAAAACCATTGATGCGGAGAAAGCAAATGTTCCCAAACCGTTTCAAAACCAAAATGTCTGCTTTGCCTCCTCCAAAAGTCAATGAGAAAATGTTTCATCAAAACCACCACTCCACCGTCGTGCCTAAACAAAATGTTGATAAAGGAAAGCGGTTATTGAGAAACCAACAGCTTTAGCTCCCGGCCTTTTAAGATGAGTACCACTAATGCGCCCGCCTCCACATCTAAAGAGACTAGGATAGTCGAAACCACCTCCTTCATAAAATGTGAATCCTAATGCGTGTGCCTCACCTTCTACAGGACTAGAAAGCACCTCTAGGAGCAGCAGACTAAAGCCTAAGAGCAATACAAGGAACAATAGAGTCTCGCATGCCTCTAAGAGTAGTCGCTTGAATAAAGAGAAGAAAGTAGAAGAACACCCTAGGAATTTACCGCTTTGTAATAAGAAAGACATTTCATCTGAATGTAATGAACCTATGAAACTTGCTAAGTCTAATGAATCTGTTGAATCTGTTTGTTTAACTTGCAAGAAATCTTTAACTAATGTTCATGATGATTGTGTTTCTAAGAATGAGATTGTTAAGCCTGTTAAGAAGAACGTCCCAAAAAGTAATTACGCTAAACGAGTAGGAAGACTAGTTGCAAAACTTAGGCTTTACACTACTGACAGGAACCAATGTGTATACTTTAGGGATGACATTTGGAAACCCACGGGTAGAACTTTCACACTCGAGAATGGACGAATGAGTGATGAACCTGTCTTACCAATAGATGACTTCTATGAGTGTGATCGATTTTACCTCTAACCCAAAGGAACCAAAATCAAACGGTTTCCAAAATCTTCTTCTTCCGTGATTGGCGTGTTATCGAAATATGTCTTTGGATCGTCGACTCGGGTTGCTCCAAGCACATGACCGAATCAAGTCGCTGACAATTTCGTCTGAAATTCATGGGAATCAGACGCTTCGGAAATGATCATGTAGCAGCTATCATGGGTTATGGAGATCTACCTTTTGGAAATTATTTGATCACTCGAGTTTACTAATGTTCATCGATGACATATTGATCTACTCCAAGAGCAAAGAAGAGCACGAAGAGCATTTAAGGACGATTTTAAGGCTACTCAAGAATGAGAAGTTGTATGCCAAATTTTCGAAGTGTGATTTTTGGAACCACAAAGTGCAATTTCTTGGTCACATCATTGATAGTCAAGGACTACAAGTTGATCCCGCAAAGATTGAAGCCGTGAAAGATTGGGCTACTCCAACGAATCCTACAGAAATTCGACAATTTCTAGGACTAGCCGGGTATTACCGAAGGTTCATCGAAGGTTTTTCAAAGATAGCAAGACCTTTGACCAAGTTGACACAGAAAAACAAGAAGTACGAGTGGGGAAAGAAACAAGAAGTTGCTTTTCAGTTGTTGAAGCAAAACTTTGTAAAGTCGTACCGATTTTGGCACTACCAAGGCATTGAGAATTTTGTTGTATATTGCGACGCCGCATAAAGGACTTGGGGCTGTTTTAATGCAAAATGAGAAGGTGATTGCGATGCTTCTCGACAACTTAAGACGCATGAGAAGAACTACACCACTCATGATCTCGAGTTAGGAGCCGTAGTTTTTGCGCTCAAGATTTGGAGACACTACCTTTACGGTACCAAGTGCACAAAGTGTTTACCGACCACAAGAGTTTGCAATATATACTTGATCGTAAGGAGCTTAATATGAGGCAACGCCGTTGGTTGGAGTTACTCAACGACTATGATTGTGAAATCAAGTATCACCGGAAAAGCCAATGTTGTGGCCGATGCTCTTAGTCGGAAAGAGAGACCTAAACCTTTAAGAGTTCGATCATTGGGAATGACAATTATTTCTCCTTTACCATCGAAAATCCACGAAGCACAAGTCGAAGCACTCAAGGAGGAAAACCGACCAAGTGAAAATCTTTATGGTATGCCCGAAAGCAAAACGGTTTTGTAAAGAGAGAGATGGAGTCTTATGTTTCAAGGATAGAATGCGGTTCCATTGTATGGCGGAATACGAGAATTGATTATGCATGAGTCGCATAAGTCAAAGTATTCTATTCATCCGTGATCGGATAAGATGTATCAAGATCTTAAGAAGCTTTATTGGTGGCCGAACATGAAAGCGGAGATTGCCACGCACGTTAGCAAATGTCTTACCGCCTAAGGTAAAAGTCGAATACCGAAGCCGTCGATTGCTCCAACAACCGGAAATTCCTCAATGGAAATGGGAACGCATTACTATGGACTTTGTTACGAAACTTCCTAAGACATCGGAGGTTACGACGCTATTTGGGTAATTGTTGATCGCCTTACCAAGTCACCCATTTCATACCGATTAGAGACTTATTCCATGGAGCAACTCACTAGACTTTATGTCAAGGAAATAGTCTCGAGGCACGGAGCACCAATTTCTATCATTTCCGAGAGATAGTCGATTCACTTCAAACTTCGAATTCATTGCAAGATTCATTCGAACCGATTAGAGATGAGCACAAGATATCACCCACAAACCGACGGTCAAAGTGAAAGGACCATTCAAACATTAGAAGACATGCCGAGGGCATGTGTGATTGATTTTGGAAATGGTTGGGCTAACCATTTGCCATTGATTGAATTCTCGACAACAATAGTTATCACACCAAGATCAAGATGGCACCATTCGAGGCACTCTATGGTCGAAAGTGCCGATCACCGCTTGTTGGGCCGAGGTAGGAGACGCACAACACCGGTCCGTAAATGGTACGGAAACCACCGAAAAGATAGTTCAAATTCGTGATAGACTCGTGAACCGCCAGAGTCGACGTAAAAGTTATGCGGATGTTAGACGCAAGGATCCGGAATTTCAAGTGGGCGACAAAGTTATGTTGAAAGTATCGCCTTGGAAGGGCGTGGTACGATTTGGAAAGCGTGGGAAATTGAACCCGAGATACATTGGACCATTCAAGATTTTGAGCCGAGTTGGTCCCGTAGCTTATCGACTTGATCTTCCGTCGAACTAAGTCATGTGCACAACACGCTTCATGTTTCAAACTTGAAGAAGTGTCTTTCGCATTTAATCGCCGTTATTCCATTGGACGAAGTTCACTGACGACAAACTCAATTTTGTGGAGGAACTCAGAGAAATTATGGACCATGAGGTCAAGCGGTTGAAAGTAGTCGTATTCCTATTGTGAAAGTTCGTTGGAATTCTCGACGAGGTCCCGAGTTTACTTGGGAACGGAAGACCAGATGACGCAAGTATCCTCATCTTTTCGCCGACACCGTTAGACCTAATAACGATTGAATTGTGGACTGAATTCCTTTTTGATGGGCGAATGTGACAACCCGTACTTTCGTGTCATTTCTATTACGCTCATGTCTCATTATTTCAACATTTATAGTAAACTTGATTTACTTGTTTCAAATTGCAGAACCTTGAAGGTTTAGCGGCGAATTCATGATCATGACATCACGCACATTTCATATGGACTATGATTAGTCTACATTTCATTGACATCATGTGCATCTCATTAGTACATTCACGACATTTCATTTCACCTTCAACGCGTAATTTTTATATTTAATAATTTTTATCGCGTGAGTTTTATTTTAAATATTTAATCCATTACTTTCAAAAATGATCCCGAGGTATTTTTAAACTTACATTTAGTTTATAAAAACTATATTTTTAGTTTTCCTAGTGTTTCTAATTTATTTGGTACATTAATCGTTAAAGTTTAATTATTACGTCGTTTTTCTTAAAAATTGTACGATAATTATTTTATCACTCAATTTTCACAAGGAAAGTATTTTTACAATTTTTATCATCTCAATACAATCTATTTTGACTTACTAAAAACTTACTTGTACCAAAATTTTACCATTTACCTTTACATTCATTTAACTTACACATTCTTATTTAACAAGTTATACACAAAATATATATGCTAGTACATTAGTAAAAAAAAAAAAAAAAAATATATATATTTTGAGAGACAACCTCCCTAAACCGCCATAAGGAGGGTGGTCAATAAATGAGGTAAGGTTTATGTTTCTAATAATTCATGTATACAAAAGTCTTACATAACTCAAATAATTCATTCATTTCTCATACTCAAAAGTGTTAAATAAAATTTTCTCCTTCCTTTGGCTTCACCAAAACCGCCACACTCAAGAACAAAGGGATCAAAAGTTTTGCAAGATCAAGTGTTATTACAACCTAGTTATATCCTTTATATGGTTTTGAAATAAAACCAAGGGTATTTAAGTTTAATCCTTGTTACTTTCACCTCATCACTATCACTTGTAAGCTTGTTTTATCATTTTCATGTTTCCTTTTCATTTCCATATGTTTCTTTTCATTTTGGAGATATTATGCATGATATGTGATTTATACCATTTATTTCATGATTTTAGAAGTTATATATACATATTGGTCATCCTATAATTATTCCCATGGTATTCTTTGGTCTTGATGGTGATTAGGAACCCATGACACCCTAAGAAGGTGTATGGTAGGATTAGATTAGTTTTGGAGTTGATTTGAAGGGATTAGAATAGGTTTTGTCCGAGAAAAACTATTTTCGATAACTATATATTATGTTCTGTCCTTAATTCGAATTTCTGGAAAAACCTACTGTTGGTACGAAGTTTTGGCCTTGATATTTAGAAAATATACTTTAAAACGAATCCGTGGGCGCTTGAACGAATAAACGGACTTATAACGAAGAAGTTATGGATTTTAAAGTTTGACGACTAAACGTATTATTTTCGTAAAATTCAGCATGCGCTTTTAGTGTATTCGGTCAAAACGAGCCTTAAGCTTCACAAATTATTTCGACTTCTCAAAATATATTAGGTTACTTCGACACGAAGCTAAGGACGATTATACGAGAAAACGGATTTAAAACGACAAAGATATGCATGTTTTATAAAGTTTGTAACTATTATTTTTCCGAAAATCTATATTATTTTACGATTCAAGTATTTCATTAGTCAGAACGACCATGTTCAAGGGTTGTTTTAACAAGGTTGTGAAACTTTTAGAACGAAATGTCTTCTAGTAAAATCAAGTTCACCGCCATATTTTTCAAAACAAAAAGTCGTTTGTCAAGCGGATTTATAGTGAATTAATTACGGATGTTCTAAACTTGGCCGAAACTCAATTTTCTGCACACAATTAACAAAAACCACCATCTTTAACCCTTGATATCTTTATGATCGAGACCTTTTGGACGAAAACTCCTGAACTGAAACTTCTAGATATCGATACAAACTTTCCAAAACAATGAGTTCGTTCTCAACGATCGACGACACTATTTTACGACTACTTTTCCAAGCCATTTTTGTTAATTTCATGATTTTTCCGACGACATTGTTTTGCATTTAAAAGTAGTAATTTCATCAAAATCATTATAAAACCATTGTAGGATGACATTTTGACGTAAAACATGTAAAGTCATTTTTGAAGGGTCAAGACGCCAAAAGAGTATTTTTAAATCGACGAGTAATATTTTCAAAACCCGTAAATGGTATAAATAACATACAAAGTGCATGCATAACATTACATTGCAACTCATGACATATCATATCATTGATAATAGGTCCCGTTGACGATTACATTATACCTCGGTGTACTCACTTTTGCCGTTATTCCTGCTTATCAAGTGAGTTTTCATAGCCCCGCTTTACATGCTTTCGATTATTTTCAAACCCACGGGAGAATACATTGCACTACATTTTTTGTACGATACCAAGTATGTTAAATTCATTACATTGCTTAAGTTACCGTGATTTGCCAATTTGAAAGTCCCCATTACTTGAACATGAACCGTTAATCTTTGAAGCGAGGATGAGTGGATAGATCTATCGAGGGTGACGCCCATCCGGGTTGGTGAATCCAACCGTGCAAACGGATGCATTTCATTTGATAACATTACGGAGTTGTCCGCAAACACTCTGTAGGGCATACATTATTGAAATGCCTAGTTTCGGGTCATGGGCTTAGAGCAATTGTAACATTATTTTTACGTGACTTGATTGTCATGCATGGTCTATACTTGTGTAGTCGTATAAAACATTTACATAAACCTATGATTTCTCACCAACATTATTGTTGACCGCTTTTAGCAATGTATTTTCGTGTAATCGAGGCATTCATCATGACATGGTTTAGGGACCTACATTTTGAGTCGCAAGGCCGACTTACATTATGTATATTATGGCACTTTATTTCAAAACATCGTTTGATTTGTAACATATTTGTATTTCCGCAAACTTTGTAAACCTTTTGGGACCGATGTTGTACTGATTGTTTTTATGATATATCCAACGATGTGTTTTTTTAAAACGACACTTTAGGTCGCTCAATATAACGTGATGTGGTGCTATGACGGTCAAGCCCCTGTGAATTCCATTCACGCAAAACAGTAAATTGGGGTGTGACACATGCAAAGATATAACACATCGACAACTTACCATATTACCAACAAACAAGGCCACCAACTTGCATAAACGGCTCCTCATGACTCATTATCGACGATCCGTAAAGAAAAGCCGAGATATACCGAATGCTAAATGATAAAACTTCATGATTCAAACCGAGTTCGAACGAATCAAAGAAAGTAATGCCGATCAAAATCACGTAGCAAGATATCAAACCGCCTCAAAACGCGTGACAAACGAATCGAGTAACACACATCGCGCCCAAATCATATGAAGTAGATGAACCTTCCCACCACCGGTTGAATCATGTCTTCGTTGTTGCGTCTTTGGTTGATTCGTCCGACTTCCTCCAAAGAAGATCCCGATGTCTCCAAAGAAGACGGCGGTCGGTGTGGTTTCGCTTCACGAACCTCTCCAAGACAGGATCATAAAGAACGCAGGGTCGGCACCATCTTCTTCGGCTCCTGGTAGTCTCCATCTAACGATCGACAAACGGACGAGCGAAAACAAAACAACAAAATTCGACGCGAAAAGAGGAGGGCCAAAACAAGTGAAGACAAACGAATATCGTAGTCAAATCGAACGACAACCAAAAGGAATCGAAGAGATCGTAATGCACGGAAACCTAATGTCTACCCAATCCTCACAGTGCCATAGCCTAAGCTCTAATGGTCCTAAAACCTAGAGCTCGATACCATAAATTGTAACACCCCAACCCGACAAGGGTAAAGATATCACAATACGGTTTCATATCGAACTTTAAATACTATAAAAAGCGGAAGCCTTTACAAAACTTACAAAAGAAGTTATAAATAACTTAATAATCAAAATAAATCTAAGATCCCTATTTTCAAATCTTGCTCTCGTCTCTATTCTCAACCCAGATCAGCTATCCCACAAGCTCATCTTGAATGCTTAAAACCTGCCGCAGGAAAAGAAAATGCGGTTGAGCTTACAAAGCCCATTGAACAGATATAACGAAACAAAAACAAAACAAATATAAAAATAATGAAATCACAACGGAATGAGAATACTGAATCATTGAGGATTCTGCGGAAGCACAACTATACAGAAATCCAGAAGAATAAATAGCAATCAAGAACAAACACATAGCACATTGATGGCACGTACTCAAACACATCAAAATAACCAGACATTCAATACATTCAGATAGTAGAGCTCATATAAGCCAAACGGAATGTCTAAAGGCTAACGGAAACACTTTCTAGAAAATAATCATGGCATTCATACAAATTAATCAACCTACATTTAACACACTTAATTCAATATTGTAGCAGTGGAAATAGCAGTCAAACCATGGCAGTCACACATACAGATAGAAAACACAGTAGAAAAACTATAACTAAATAAGCAAAAGACATATCATAGCCATTAGCAATTATCAGAACAGATATCACACGCTAAACCAGTTTCCAGATCAAATCTTAACATCAGCAGAGTTTAAACATGGCAGATCAAATCATAAACAGATAGATACCCTAACGTATAGGCAGAGTTCACCAAATTAACGGAACAATTGTACTTCTCAACTTTCAGGATACTTACTTTCATATAGCACATTCATCTCACAGATCAACGAATTCACATAACGATAAACTAGCATAACATCAGATGATAACATACGAATCATATTCAAACACATTATCATTTCCTAGCATAATAGACGGTAGTCACATAATCATACAAAAGCATAAACACATATATTAACATATAATAAGCCTAGCACATAATCATAACACTTGAACATACCGAATCAAAATCAGAATACTTAACATAGAAATAACAGATAAGGATTTAGTTAAACTACCACGAGCCCAGAACATATCATATCAGAAATAACTACTTATTCGTAAAGTAACCTCGTAAAATAATTTGGAGTAGCTAGCTCCCGAATTTTGTGAAGACGCAGCGCATTACCCACATCATTCACCGGACAAATCACATCGGATAATGATCGGATCTAGGATGCATCCATACGCCCAATGCACGGATAGTGGCCATACTATCAATAAATGATAATGAGAAGGGACGTGGCGTAACATCACTCTCATCGCCTAGAGTCATGTCGAGGTGCATCAACGACACGGACATGGAACCCTCATGACTAGTGAAATATTGGCTCGGTGTCAAACTAACTTAGGTCAAACAGATTGTCATAAATGACACGATCATAATTCATCATAAAGGTCAAACAGATTTACAAATCGTAGTTTTCATATCATAAGTTCAAATCGATGTTTCATGGTTTAATAAACAGAGATTTCGGATAAGCAACGGATCAAACAAATCGAAAGGGTTCATATCAAATGTTCGTAAATCATAGGTTCATATCACGATGATATCATACGCTCATAATCGGAGGTTCATAATCGATGTTCATAATCAGAAATTCATAATTAAACATAGCAAGGTTCAACAAATGTGCATATCAAAGTCTTCCTAACATAAAGTTCAATTCAGATATTGTATAATTCACCAGAACAGGTATTTTACACAAGTAACAGATCAAACAATCAGAAAAGGGTTCATAGCAATGGCATCGGGAACCCTAATAAGTAAAATAGGAAAGCTAACGAAAAGAATGTCATAAGGAACCTTTACAGAAAAGGTCAGAATATCTGTACCTTAACGCAAATGAGGGAAAAGCAAACGAATGAACGAACACGAAGATACGACGCCACGTCTTCTTCAATGAATCTACACGGATTACGATTCGTATAATACTTATTAGCTCCTTTTATAAGCTTCTTATGCCTTTGTAAGTGTGTTACTTATTGATATCATGTTTTATCTTTCATTTTCTTAAACTCATATTTGGACTAGACTTTAACGATTTTTATAAAATACTTACTTAGCTCAAATGAAATCAAGCAAAATCCAGGGGTTCCCATATGAGTTAAGAGACCCTCCAAAAATTGGTGGGTTCTATTTCCATTCCAAATGGCCTAGGGAAAATCACAAGTCCGCACTGCCCGTAAAGTAATCGAAAATACACCTTAAAAGTTTACGCTTATTGGACCTATTTAGAACCTTGGAAAAATCCCCAAAACTCCCAGAAATTAACTTATATCCTAAATGTCACTCCTGTAAAAGGAGAGCTCCCAATTCCTTATGGTTTGAAAATGAAAAATCAAACAATCCAACCAAATTTCAGACCCGTTTTCTCAGCTTTGACACGTGGTCTTGTGAAATTCAAAAATACAACCTAGACAACTCCAAATTCGACCAAACCACTTGGAAAACTTAGCTAATACATTGAAATAAGTTTAAAACCAAAAATACCGAATTAAACACTTATGTAACTCAGTTTAATAAGCACACACATTCGACCTATAAATCTGCCCAGGTCAAAATTCGTTTTAAAACCCTCATATAACAAGTTTTAACCATTCTAACACACAAGAGACTTATATATTTTGACTTTACGTCACTTAAGCTTCATTTACAGCCCTCACAATGAACACACCCAAATTAACCCACTCGACACAAAGTAAATTCCACAAGTCAACACGCATTTAGAGTTACGTATATTCGTTATTTTATGTGACAAGTTTCTCACCCGATTCAAAGTATGAGACTTTTACGTGACATAATCTTAGGTCTTTACAAAGCTTCTTTCAAAACATTGATTTGGCATGTCATTTAGATTCAAAAGAGTAGGCGTATGGCTGGTCATGAGCACGTCCCACTTCAGAAAAACAAAAGGAGAAGAGGCAATGATAGGTTTACCTTGTAGCGTGGAAGGGAAAAATAAACAAGATCAAACGAAGCAACAAACACCGCCTTGTTTCCCTGGAAACCCACGACCAGCAACCCTTATGGCACCAAGACCTCGATCACAGTAGCCCCGAACCAGTATCACGAATTAATAACCATGACACGGTCAAAACAGCCTCACTTGGCCTTGAAGACCCACGACAGAAAATAAAACTCCCGACCAGGAATCCTTTACGAGTTACTCATGACCCCAGTAGCCGTGAGAGATACCCGTGATTACTAACACCTTCCATAGCCTTCTTGGTTTGCCTTGTAGATCGAATGGAAGAGAGAAAAGAGAGGGATGCCGCCACTTTTGCTAGGAATATTAGGGTTTTAGTGAAATCAGTTTTTCTTTTTAGCGTAGGGTAGAAAGAAAAGAAAAAAAAAACGGGAAGGCTCTAAGGGTCTTGGGTTGGACGAGCCAAGAAAGGGCATGGGCCAAAGCCAAAAATCAAATGGGCCCTTAAGTTATGTTATAATGTATTTGTGTCTTAGGTATTTTTGGCTTACGCAAGTTTTAACGAAAGGTGCATTGATTCCTTTTTGCTAATCTCAAACATCAAAATTTTAAAATGATTCTTAAGTTAGATGAGATTCATACTTAATAAGCATAGACACACTTTACGCATTTTACAAGTTTTAATTTAGAGGGCAAAATAGTCATTTATCGCGTTTTAGATTTTCGGGTTTTACAATTATCCTATAATATGTGCGGCGTAAGTTCCATAACAATCTTAGTATATATGATGCACCATAATGTTAAAACATGCATAAGCTCCACACGTATATGTGTTTATATAAGATTCATATATACACTTGGTACACACATGCTAACCACGAAATGTTTATTAACTCATACAGTGCAAATTTAAGCATATAGACAATCTTAGGGGTGCCACTATACCATAAAGTTATAAAAATCCACCAACACTAATAATTTATATCACACGTTTTAACAATTACTAAGAGAATATAATACAATTGTATGAAAAATGTATTGTTCTGTTATTAGCATACAATAATAGTTAAAGTCTATGTATTATGATTTATAGAGATTTGTATATATACCTACTAAAACTTAAAAACTTGCATATTTCCTTAAAATACAAGTTTTCTATGCATGATGTACGATACAAGTTAAGCTTGTTTTGAATATATATGCAAATATGCAAGTTTTAGTCGGTATATATGCAATTGCCCCGATTATTTATGATTTTCTTTTATAATAATGTTCGGCTAAATCATACCATGTACAGGAGAATACACAATACGTAGATGATGACATAAACTATTAAAAAAAAAAAGCTATACACATTTAACAAAGTGTATACACATTGCATGTTTGCAAGACTTTCAATATAATACATGCATAGATCATGCTAACATTGTTGTTTTATTTTTGGGCTAATGTATTTAAAATGTATCTTATTTATCATAAATTTTAGATTTGTGTAACATTATTTATTTATTTATATATTGTTTTTGCAAATTCATGTACTAAACTTTCAAAAATCGTCACTTTGATGTATGTTCGGACAAATTTACTCTTCAATTTATTAAGACTTCTTTTATTGGGGAGGGGTAAAATGGTCTAAAAATACACCAGATTGACGATTTTTGAAAGTTTAGTACATGAATTTGAAAAAAAAAAAAATTGTTACAAAAATATGAAATTTGTGACAAGTAAGATACATTTTTAATACATTAGCCCTTTATTTTATCTACTTATTGTTTATTAGTCTATGAGTCATTTCAGCCCTGCCATATGTACAGGGACGGAGCCAAAGGTTCCCGCAGGTGTCCGAAAACCTCATGGATTTTTTTGATACAGTGTTAAATTTTGGAAAAAAAACATCGATTTTTCTTATATGCACCCGGGGTCCACCGAAATGTGTTTCTAATATTACGGTTCAAAAAATTTTGTGTATCCGGTAATATTTAGTCCTGGTTCCGTCCCTACATATGTATGTTTCGTTATATTTATAAGAAATCAAAAATCAATAACGACATGAAGTCGTAATCAAAGATTGCAAGAATGTATCATATAATAATTACTAGTAGCAAACAAAACTATTGATGGTGTAACAAGATACGAAGAATGGTTTAAAATTTACCTCGATCAAAAATTACTTTAAGAGCATGTTGATAACGTGTTCTAAATACAAGTTTAGGAGAATAAAAAGTATTATTAACCGAATCAATCAATGACTTAGTACAACCAGATAAATGTTAAACTAATCTTGTAATAAGATTGAAACTCTAACTAATATTAAAGGATATGGACATCAACATGTACTTATCCTAAGAGTGCTAGGTATCATAACAAGCATTTACTTCATCGTCACCACCAGCCACATCAAGATCTCATTTTCCCACAACTAACCACAACAAACCCCTCACACTATAACAAACCTCAACCTCTTCATTCGCCCCACCACTACACACACTACACACAAACCTGTTTTTATCAATTAAAAAAAAAATAATTGTCAGACATTTACTTCGTCGTCCCCACGACAAACACCTTCACGACATCCCACGGCGAGGGGGGGCCGGTGTGGCGGCGAGCCACGACGAGGCTCCACGTAGGACGACGACGAAGCACGAATTTACCACACCGTCCGCTCTAAAGGACATTTTTTGTATGGTTTTAGTGAGCCGAACAGCCATAATGCAACCAAATATGAAGTGGGAGCTTATGCATATACCAAATAAAAAGTAGGAAAAAAATATAGGTAAAGAATAGATACGATTTTTTATCATTTTTATAAGTAAGAGAAAATTAACCGACAATATGAGTGAATAAAAGGAGATGTCGACTGTACGTTTTTATTCATTCAATACCAAACCTTGTTACGATCGATTAGTCTAAAGGTAAGGTACTTTCAATGACAGAGCTTGGTCTTAAAATTCATGAAGAGATACTTCTAAGATTGCAAGTTAGCGATCTCTACAAAAGTGTATGTAAGTCATGGAATTCCTTAATCTCAAGTTGTCCTTTTATTAAATCTCATCTTAACTACACAGTCAAAAAGAAAGTAGGAGATACAAGAATTACTGCTTTGACTACTACTAGATTTTGTGTTGATGATTGTAAGATAATGAGAAGTGATGAATGTAAGGTTGTTGGTTCTTCAAATGGTCTTGTATGCATCTCTCGTTATGTTACTGAATTTTTAGTCCTTAATCCCTCAACTCGCGAGGTGAAAGAACTAAGAGATCCTCCTAAGGAGTATAAATCTAAGAGAGAAGAGGTGTCGGGTTTTGGTTATGATTCATCCATAGATGATTTCAAGGTTGTAATAGGGTTCTTTAATTAACGTATTAAAAAATTATCTTTTAAAGTGTTAACAATGAAGTCAAACGTTTGGAGATCAGTTGCTGTAGAATCGGGATATGATAATATGTTCGGGAATGGTATCTTATGCAATGGGGCGATTCACTGGTATACGTATCAAAATAACAAGAAAGTAATTGTTTCTTTTGATTTATCTGAAGAGGTCTTTAAAGAAATCCCACAACCAAAATTGCGTCGATCAGATTGGGATTTGGGGACTATGAAAGACTGTCTATGCATCTTTGCTAGTCCAAATGTAAACTGCAAGAAAAATGAGGATATTGAGATATGGGTAATGAGATGCTACAATGTACAAGAGTCTTGGGAAAGAACGTTACCACCACCTGGTTACGATACACGCAAAATAATGATGCATTACATTCCACCAGAGGATTTCTTCAATCGTCATGTTCACATATGGCTGTTAGAAGAAGAAGGTTCACGTGATCCTGTATTGGTGCGAAGCATTGAATGTCCCAAAGGAGTCCTTCTCGATTCTAAATATTCCCATATCCGTTATCCACAGTTTCGGAATGTAATTATAATTATGATGAGCACGATTCGTGAAGAGCCTTGTATCTCCTCATGGCATGGGTGGTGGTGATGGAGGTGATGACAATATCAATGATGAAAGTTTACTTGAGGATGAAGATTATGATGTATATGATGGTTATGAGAATGAATTTTTTGATTTAACCGAAGAACAACTGGCAATCTGTGACGCGTTTGACATTAATCTTCGAGGTCAATTTAAATGATGATATATATTTGTTTTCATTATGAGTCAAATGTAATCTAGTAGTTAGTGGTGGCCGGTTATCTTTTATAGGAGAAGAAGTGTTGTGTTATATATGCTTTACCCCTATTTAATTGGCCAAGATTAAAACCCTTTACAAACTTTTTTTACTGATGTTACTTTATTATCTAGTCTTTACGTGTAAGATAATATTTGGCATTCACTTATAACTTCCCAATTGATTTATCAATTAATCAAGGGAGATCCTTAGATTCCTTGATCGAGTAAAGTTTGATATTATGGATGACTAGCGCTATGAACTTTGCTTCTTCTTTGTTTTAAGAATTTTATATTAAAATGCAATCCATGACTGTGTTAAAGAAATGCTTATTAGTAATTTCTGTATGATGGTTTCTTATATGGTTGTAACCTATCATGTGATAAGATCATATGTATATATATTGGCTCTTTAGTTTTATCTAATATAGTCAATGCTTTTACTTGAGCCTACATCGCCGAGGCTGCAACCAGAAATATTACCAGAGTTGCATCCGTACACCTTTTTTTTTTTGAACGGCAAAATATATGTAAATAACTAAAAGAGCTTCTAGTAAGGCACTAGAAGCCTAAAGGTACAAATACAATGTAGAAAGGATACAAAAACAACAAATGTGCTAAGCACACGAGTGGGACCCTCGATTCTGTCAGTTGAGCTAGTTGTGGTAAACGAAAATACTGTTTGGATGATCACAGGATCAAACTCGATAGTGCAAGTAAACAATAATGTTTTATGTCTTGGAATCGTCAATGGTGAAGCAAACCCTACGATCGGAGGATACCAATTAACTAGAGAACAACCTTCTTCAACTCGAAATTGCTACATCAAATCAACCTAAAATTCAGCTCGACTCTCTAGGTCAGTTTATACATGTTGAGAAGTTGGAACGTGGTTCGCCTGTTCCGGTAGCTAAAGGTGTTAGACCGGTTCCTGTTCGTCATCTGTTAGTTGGAGTGCCTGAACCGTTAACTGGGTTTATGAATATGAATGCGAAGTCAAAATTTGGCGATTTAAGAAAAGGGTATAAATGATCGGTGTACACCTGTGAAAATGAGGTCTTTGGAGAATTTGAATTCAAGTTTGAAATTTGCAGCTTCTAGAAGAAGTTCTTGGGCTACACCTATGATTTATATGATTATAGGAAAAGAAAAGTGTCACGCCATCAAGTTCACGGGCAATGTCTTCTCCCATTAGTTGTTTGAAAGTAAAGTCTCCATCTGCTGATTCATCTTTCAGAACCAGTTATCCGGTAGTTTGCCACAAAAGCTTAGCATACTCGGAAAGGTAATTGCTAGCTAGTCCTCAAGGATTATTGTTTCGCATTTCACTATCTTTGATTTGTCTAACTTTTATGACAATGAGATATTAGGAAGCTGTTCAACAACAAGAAAAAGCACAGAGAGTTGTCTTTGAGGCGCTTAGAAATGCTTCAGCCACTAACACTCTTGTTTGGTCTCTCTAGTATGATTTTTTATCTTACTCTTTGTACTTTATATATTTGCTTCGTTTAACTTTTTAAGAAAAGCATATACTTTTATATGTCGTAATCTTTGAAGAAGGAGCAACGTTTAGCCCTTGTTGAATTATTGTGCATATTTTGACCGTATATATTCCACGAACCATGTAAAGATATCTATCATCGGGTCAGAATGGGTAAATTTTTGTGTGGGTCAGTTTAGGACGACCCACAAACACTTTTTCAGAACTGAACCAATTAAATAACTGATGTGTAATATATCATCACAGTAGTATTTTACAAATTACAGTTATCATTTTAGCCTTATTTTTTCACGTTTGTTTATTTGACCCGTTGGAGAAAAAAATATCACTCAAACTGACCTATTTACATTTACATGGCTCAAAATATGCCACATTTTTTATACTTGGCTTTACACATTGTTAATTACTGTAAGTTGTATTTCACTTGCAGGAATTTATCCTAAACCCTTAACCCGGGGTATCAAGATATTTTCAAATTAGTAGTATCATAGTTTTGGACGACCGGCATTTCACTCCTCTAGTGGAAAATAGAAAAAAATGTGTGGCCACCGTAAGAGGATTATCGTGTCAATTACTCTATGGCTATACATACTTTTCTCTGCAATCGTCAATATATATTGACTTGCAAAAATGTTCTATTCTTATGACTCTTTCATTACCACCCAGTTGTTCGAAAAATTTTCCTTTCTAGCAACTAAACATGTTCATACTCACCGGGAAACTACCATTCGCGTTCTTGTTTATTTTCCTATATTTATTAAATACCATCACGTTAGCTCAACCCACTTCGTATGAATGCTTTAACGCTATGGTAATTATACTAGAAACAGCCCGCACCATAGAAACCTAGACACTGCCCTCTCTGCCCTTCCTAACTCCAACTCTGGCTTTGGTTTCTTTAACACTTCCACAGTATGGTCGTGTGTTACATCAGCATTAGCTTCAATTAACAAACTTATATCGGACCTTTGCAGTAGCTAACATTTTCATCACAATTACAAATATATCACATAACAAAAACATAACTCGTTAGACACTCACATACACATACAATATCATTGAAATTTCGTTTTTGGTTTCCCCAACTTGGGCCACTCTAACCAAGTCAGCTAACACTGATGATCCAGCCAGGGGCGGAGGGGGTAGGGGGACTAGGGGGTGCTAGGCCCCTCCCAACCAGCCCATAAGCCCACGTTTATTTGTATCAAGTTGACAATTTTTGTGAAAGTCCATTAAAAATATTAAGTTGGGCCCCTGCTAATACATTTGAAGAATTCTTGTACGTATTAGAGTATTCTTTATCAGTTTGTTGTCTTTTAGATTTCACCCCCTATTTCGTCCATGCCTTAATAACATTTTAATTATTACTCCATTTATTAAATAATTTCTAACACTCACAAGAAAATTGAAACTAATTGTTAAATATGATATATAGTAATAATGAAACTTTCATTTAAATGTATTGTACTTTACTTTCGAAACTAAATTAAATCACGAGTATAAGTTTTTTTTAGTACATCTTGATCCAGTTCTTCTTTATGATAATTTTAGATCCAATTATGGACACAAAGCTAAAAGTAAAATTTAACCTTTACCGATTAACTAGTTCTACATTGTTTTATACCAACTTTACCTAGTTAGTTACAACAGCAAAAGAGCTTTTTCAGTCGTCAAGAGTTAGAAACGAAACTTGTTAAATGACATTTTTCTTGCACATTTTAAGCTTAAAATGCTTGTGATACATGTTTTTACTTGTTTTAATTTATTAATAACGTGCTACTTTAAAACACAACATATTATCGCATATACAATGATTTCCGTTACCATTTCACGGTACAGTGTTCGGGCCCCCCTTAACGTAAATTCCTGGCTCCGCCCCTGGATCCAGCAGCCTGTTTTGATAATTTTCTTGAGTTTCATAACCAACTTGTTCAAGCCATAGCCGATATTATATCAATCAAAGCAGTAACTGAAACAACTAAGAAAGAAGAAACGACCCCCAAAAAGTCAACAGAAGTCAATGAATCAGACTCCAACTGTACTCCCAAGAGAAGTTCCACTTTGCACAAATCCATTTCTTCATTTCCCGAAAAAAGGGTACAAAAGTCAACAGTTTTAGGAAAGCACACAAGATCATCGGGAGTTGACCAAAACGGTAAAATGGGATGTCTAAATGATACTATCAAACTAGGGCAACAAATTGGAACAAAGTCGGGAAAGTGGTTTATGGAGTTGCTGGATAAGTATTTGGAAAATGGCATGAAAATATCAAAACCGGATGCTAAGATAGTTCCTCATTTGCTTATGATATGACAAGAGAAAGAATATATATGCTCATTTTACTTGATTTGTAAAGCAACTTGGGATCACATGCATTTAGTTAGTTTCGAAACAAGTTTTTTTTTTCAAATTTTTTTTATCCTTTTACCGAAACAGAATCGAAAAAACTAGTACATCATTCTATCAATTCTGCAGAGATTTACCTTAATCAATACTCGTTTCTTAAAAGTGTTCTTATGTCATATATTTTGTAGCTTGAATTTTTGTTTTCTCTTGCTCAACAAGTTTGCTTTTGAGTACTTTGGCTAAAGCTTTTGGAGAGTTGATCATGGATTACTACTTCTGGCAGTGTATTGTATTTTGTTTCATATTTGTCATTTTTAATTGTATCTCTCTTATAATCTTAGTGACTGTTGTGGAAGTAGTTTGTGTGTTTTTATTTGGTTGTCTTTATTTGGGGAATGATAGAGGATCAAATAGAAATCCTTTAAAAAGTCTAAGGGCGTGTTTGGTAGGATCATTTTGGGGAGCTGTTAGTTTTCTATTACAAAAATAATTTTATATGAATTAAGTAACTATGTTTAGATACATTAACTTCAACCTTTTTATTTCAAACAAATAGATCCTAAATGAAAGCTGATTTATGAAGTTTTTTAAATACCTTGGAGCTGTTAAAACATTAAATTGCCGATATACCCTCCAAACATTTTTTTACAATTATAGATATGTTCTTTTATGTCATTCTTCCTTCGGGTTTCCCATCTTGGGGAGGTCCCGGGTTCGAGCCTTGCTCACCACAAAATCACGGTGTGTGGGAAGGTTTCGAACTCGGGCCGCTTGGGTAGTTGTAGATAGGTTTACCGCTATACCAAACGTTCAAAAAAAAAACATACCAAAAACTTTTAGAGTAAATTGCAAAAATCGTAATTAAAGTTTGGCCAAATTGCAAGTTTCGTCACAGACGTTTAGAAAGTGCAAGGATCATCCTCGTGGGAAACTTTTGGGGCAAAAATCGTCCCTCGCCAACAAAAATGACTAAATGCCCTTCTAAACGTTTGGGACGAAACTTGCAATTAGGCCAAACTTTAAGGACGATTTTTCAATTTACTTTTTCTATATTATTTTCATTTTCTTACATAAATGATCCTTGTGTTGTACAAAGTTTTACAATGTTAGTCCGATTTTCTTTTAACCATCGTCACCCATCGTGACCCACTACCACCGCCACCCGCCACCACCACCATCTCCGCCCCACTATCGTCACCCACAACCAACACCCTCATCCACCACCACTCATAGCCATCACCGTCACTCACTACCACAACCCCATCCACCACCACCCAAAACCACCACCGCCATCAACTAACACTACCACATCCCCATCCACCACCACTAACAGCCACCACCGCCACCCACTACCACCGCCACCCGCCACCACCACCACCAACATCTCCACCCCACCACCGTCATCCACCACCACCGCCACCCGCCACCACCACCACCACCATCTCCACCCCACCACCGCCACCCACTACTACAACCTCATCCACCACCACGCACAACCACCACCGCCACTCACCATTGCGTTGGTGGGTGGTGGCGGCGGTGGTGGCGGTGGTGGTGGTGGTGGTGGTGGATGTTGTGGTATGGTTGAAGGTGGTAGGGTGGCGATGGTGGTGTGGTCGATGCGGTGGTCGTGAGTATGGTGGTAATAGGTGGCGGTGGTGGGGTGGCAATGGTGGTGGGTGGCGGTCTGTGAGTGGTGATGAATGCGGTTGTGGTAGTGGTAGTGGGTGGCGGTGGTGGTTGTGGTGGTGGTGGATAGGGTTGTGGTATTGGGTGACGATGGTGGCTGTGAGTGGTGATGGATGGTGGTGGTGGTAGTGGGTGACAGTGGTGGGGTGGAGATGGTGGTGGTGGTGGGTGGCGGTGGTAGTGGGTCGTGGTGGGTGGTGATGGTTAAAAAAAAAAAGAAAAACCCTTCGGGACTAACATTGTACAACTTTGTACAACACAGGGATCATTTATGTAAGCAAACTGAAAATAATATAGAAAAGAGTAAATTGCAAAAATCGTCCTTAAAGTTTGGCCAAATTGCAAGTTTCGTCCCAAACATTTAGAAAGGGCATTTTGGTCATTTTTTTGTTGGCCAGGGACGATTTTTGCCCCAAATGTTTCCCACAGGGACGATCCTTGCACTTTCTAAACGTCTGGGACGAAACTTGCAATTTGGCCAAACTTTAAAGACGATTTTTGCAATTTACTAAGAAAAATATAATCAAGCAGTGATATGTGTGTATCGAGTTGTGCTAAATATATGCACTTTGATAAAATAAATCTCTGCAAAAAAAATGTGACATGGGGAAGGTGGGCAGTTGTGTTCTACTAATCAGTTGGAACTTTATAACAATCACTTTCCTCATAATTTTACACTAGTCAGTATTTGCATCTTTATTTTTTATGGGGTATTATATTGTATGGATGTTACTTAATTAACTTATTTTATTTAACAATCAGATATCGTACACAATTCCCATAATAAAAACCTAATTGTCATCTTTATATAGGCAAAAACAACCACCATGAGAAAAATCCTTCTTTTCTATTGTCGCATATTGTATTGATGTTACTTCACTTATCCTTTTTTGGTGTTGATACAAAAGTTGGACGTTCCTGATTTGGAGCTCCGGTTCTCGTACCAATTGAGAATTGCTGCTTGAGACCTGCGCACTAAGAGACAAGAAACACCGTTAGGCTTACCGTGGGATTGTTTCCCACGATTATCCTCCGGCGTGAGAGTAAGTAATCGGTTTAGGGCTTAAGGAGTTTTAGGGTTATGAGATCGTACCTTAAACGAGGGATATGATTCCCTTTATATACGCACGGAATCCTTGTTGGTTCCGTGTTCCCCAACCTTCGGCGTATCCCGCCTAAATCGGTTGGGAATGATTATCTTCCTGTTTTAGAAGATATCGGATATCTATCTTGTAAATAGACTTGGGCTTGGGCTTTCGTAAGTCCAAACACTTATTAATATTGGCCCAGTTCGTGCCGGGCTTGTGAGTATTGGGCTGTAGTCGGGTTTATGACCCGACACCAGACTATACGTCATCATGTCCCCCCAGTCGAGTATGCGCAGTGCGTAACTGCGGATGCTCGACTAATGACCGTAGTCCAAAAGAAAAAACGTATGAAACGTAGTGAAGAAACGAGACACATACCTGTAGGTGCATTGTATCTAGACATCCAAGTAAATTACAAACGCCTCGTTATTCAGGGGAAAGTGACTGTCCCGCGTCCCATCAGAGTAATCTCAACCACACAAGGGAAGTTAGTGGAGTCCACGTGGCACAGATCGGGTGATTGAGAAAAACTATATAGGTTATCTCTTCATTTTCACCGTCTTCTTCACCGTAAAAATCCATCCACCGGTATAAAAGCATTTTTTGTGACAGTTGCAAGCCAGAAAGTAGCCAATCATCAAGGTAACCACGAGTGCGCTTTATTAAAATAATAACACAATGGTTAAGCAGTTGTCTGACTTTACTTCCGACCTTACCGTGAATGACCTGATGGAATTTACATCGGAGTATTTCATCCCGCTGGACGTGCATCCGGTTGTTACGGGAGCACGAGCAACCATTGCGGATTTCCCCGAAGGGAAAGTGGGTGTATATACACGCTTATTCGAATTCGCGAATCAACGTGTGCCCCTTTCACGCTTTCTATGCGATGTGTTAAATTATTGTAGTCTACACATATCGCAGTTGCACTGCATTGGTGCGGCCAAAATTACCAATTTTGAGGTAAATTGTCGGTTGTTGGCAATCAATCCCACCATCCACCTATTCCGCGCTTTTTATCACACGACATGGGCGCATGGATGGGTGTCTTTTGCGAAGCGCGCCGGTTGATTGCAATGTTATACGGAGAAGTTAGATTCACTTAGGAATTGGAGGGAGTATTTCTTCTGGGTAGATGATAAATGTTTTCCCTGGAATTATGAGTTTTATACGCGGGGTACATTAGAGAGGGATGAGTGCCCACTGCCTGGATCATATGTCGCCGAGGATGCGGAACTGATAAATGCCAACCGCATCCCCATTAGTGCATATCCTGAGGGATTTTTAGTGCATATGGGAATCAGCCGTAACTATTTTGGTCCCGAAGATGAGATCCCAATCTTCTTGGACGCGCATGGCCAGGGTGGGTACTTATTCCTAGTACCTCTGTGTGTAAATAGTGTAAGAGCATTCTTCCTTATGCTTCGCGCATTGTATAACTCGTGTGCACATGTTGTTTTGTGATGTGCAGAAATGGATCTGTTTACCGTTGTACAGTTAGCAAAGCCGGTAGCGGTAAGGACAGGAACACGGCCTTTAAAGGAGAATGAGGAGCCAATCCTAGCTGCGACCGCAGGGCGCGTCATAGAGTTGAATGCTGGAGAAACAGGGACCAGTTCCTCAGTCGCAGTGGGGGCAACGCCCCTGCAAAGCCGTCCCAATCCTGAAGTAACTTCACTGGTGGCGCAGCCACCGCCCATAGCTGTGACTCACCCTATGGAGGAAAAGGAAGAAGAAGAAGCCGGTCTTAGTCGTAAAAGGACCCGAAGGGAGGATGGGGCAGGCCCTCAAGGAAAAAACGCCCCGCGGTCCAGACTGTGGAGTTATCCTCCACTGATGAAGCATCTTCGCACCCTTCTGATGATGTCGCGGAGCCACAGTAAGCAAAACCGTATATGTATAATTTCCTTGTATTTGATGTACTTGTAGTGAATTTAACATTTCTCTGGTGATCATGCGCAGGGCGGAGCAGGTTATCGAATCACCCCCCAAGGCTAGTCCTATACGTTCAGCGCATTCTGAGCCGCAGAGCCAGGATAATGAAGACCAGTCTGAGGCAGATGCGCCCCTGAAGCAATTGGTTGAAGAATTGGTTCAAGTCTCCGCCCATCAGGCTTCGCTAATTGTGAAGCTGAAAGACCAAGTATCTGTTGGGGAGAGCCAAGATTCCCAAAAGGACCAAACAATAGCTATGTTGGAGGCGCAACTGGCAAGTACCCGGGCACAACTGGATAGCGCCCATGCAGAGGCGAAGGATTTGAGCGCATACGCTCAAAAACAGGCCGAGGACAAAATGGCGCTAATGTGCCAAATCAATCAAGAGCGTTCTGATGCTGCCATGTACAAGTCTGCGTGCTGCTGGGCACTGAAACATCTAGAACAGGGTAAGGAAAATTTGTTTGCGCAGTTGGGGGATCTTGGGGGTACTGTGAGCTGGTCCTTGGAGGTGCAGGAAGCAAAGCTACGTAGGCTAAGCATCGAGTATGACGAGGAGTTTTATCCGCATGACTTATGTCTATGATAGCGGAGCGCAGTGGCTCATAGGCCACGGTCTCCGCCTAGCGCCTTAGTACCGGAATCGCCAGAGGTGGTGAATGCCTTCGGGAGGTAGTGCAAGGCGCCTGAGCGTGGAAAGTCGAGGCAATGGAAAAGCTCCACGAAGCAGATCTGATGAAGGCGCCACCGATAAGGTACGGAGTATGATCTTGAGTCATATGGTCACTTGGTCACCGCCATGCAGAATGAAAGACTTGAGCTCCCATGATTTGGAGTGGAGCGCGATCAAGATTATCCAATAAATGTGATTATGGCGGGGTTGACCTTGGCGCCACCGCATCGAGGATGCCAAACACGGTAGGACTATTATTTGAAGCCCTATGAGTCTCGTTGCAAGTACCAGATTTATGCTGGCCCTAGGGATAGTCAGAATCCATTTGCTTTGGAAAAAGAGGTACCTTTGCAGGAGGTCTTGGAAGCGCATGCAACCCGTCTTGCCAAAAAGGAAGGTGTTGCAGGTAAAGCAATTTTGTGTGGGGTTGGTGCGGCCCACTTTCCAAGGTCTGATGGGGTGCCAGTAAGTGTGGCCACTGTATCGCGTCAGGATGCAGATGTGTTTAAGGGTGTTAGCGGAGCCAAAGAAGCAACGAGTCACGTTGGCACTTCTGTACTTAAGCGCTGTAGTAGCTGGTAGTTGACATGTTTAATATCTTTTGTAATAACTCGTAGTTATGAATAAAAGTCTCTTTGTTGTTGTGGATACTATTAAAACGTGTAATGTAAACATATTTGTTTGTCTTTGCGTGAAAGATGTATTTGTTGCCGAAGAAACAAACGTGTAAGCCAATGCGGATGTAGGAAATTCATAATCATGTATGAAGATCATAATATATTTGGAAAATAATTCTAAGTACTTTATCATAATCGTGTATGTTATGGTTCGCAGCTGTCATCAGAATATCTCATTAAGGAATCAAGTGTCTTGGTTCCTAAGTTGTTAAACGCGAGACGTAGCGTGCGTTCTTCTGCAACCATCGTGGGATCGCGCATATCTTATTCCAACGTCTTGAGAACAAGGTGTTTAACAAGGATGCGTGATCCGGTGTTGATGGGTTTGCAACCCTCTTACTCAACAAGTTAGTTAGTAGGTTAACTTAACCTTTACCATCGTGGGTTTATTCGTAGTGCATGCACGCCATCGTGGGAAAGAAATAAAAATCGTTAAGACATACAAATGTATGGAGATAACAACTTAAAATGTGTCATGGAGTTAGCTAGAAACCGCGGCGTTTTATTGATACTTGTAAGTTTTTGTTTGAGACATAACAAAGAAAACAAGAATATGAAAAAGAAAAATGAATACATGAATGTTTATTGAGCACCGAAAGTGCGGAGCGTCTGTCTTGTTGTGTCGTAGCTTATTCCTGCTGTGTAGCACCTCTTGAGGTTGCCGATGTTCCATGTGCGGTAGGTCTCGACCATCCAAGCCTCGTAGCTGTCTGACGCTTTGTGCTCGCTGCTTGAGAACCTCATAAGGTCCTTCCCACTTTGGTCCGAGCTTACTGTATCTTCGCGTGGCTCGCCTCGTTGGCACGATGAGACAAAGTCTCACAGGTCTCGAATGAAACACTGCGCACCTTGGCATCATAGTATCCTTTCATTTTGACTTCGCCTTTGCCTCCCGTGATGGCTCGCGTTCGCGTCTTTCTTCCAAAGAGATCCAAGTCGCACACGTCTTTCATCATTTTTGTTGTTACATTGATCTCGCGTGCGGATAGTTGGCATGCCGATTTCGGTTGGTATAACGGCTCATCCCGTAGACTAGAGAGGGGTGTCACCCGTCTTTGGTGTTTATTGAGGTGCGGTGGGCCCACAAGACATGCGAAGCTCTTGACCCACCTTCCTTTGTGTCCGTCCCAGCGCTTTGATTCCTTCGCCTGTGCTTCGATTTGCGCGCTCTACTAAGCCATTGGTTTGTGGGTGAATCGACGGCGAAGTGTTGGGTGATGTTTAACTTCTCGCACCAATATTTGAAGGGGTTGTCGCGAATTGTTTCCCATTATCCGAGTTGATTTCTCCGTAATCCAAGCGGCATACTATGTTGTCCCGCATAAAGCGTTTCACCCGTTCACGGTAATTGTCGCCACCGCTTTTCCTCAATCCACTTGGTGAAGTAGTCTATAGCGACTATGAGAAACTTGAGGGCCGCCGCTGCTATTGGGAAAGGACACGCAATATCAATGCCCCATTTGTAGAACGCCATGGCGCCGTAATTGGTGTTAGCTCATCTTTGTGGTTGGGCGGGACGGGTCTATGAACTTGGCAATCATTGCACTTCCGTATTAAGTCCCGCGCATCTCGATGCATGGTTGCCGATAGTATCCCGATCGCATGGCGCGTGCTACAACAGATCGTGGTCTGTGCATGCCTTGCATGAACCTTCATGAATTTCTCAAGACGTAATTTGCTTGTAGGGGCCAACGCAATGAGCCATGGTTGGAGGAAAGAACGTCGGTACAATATGTTGTCTCTCGATTCGAATCTCTACTGCTGCGCCCGTATTCTATGAGCTTCTTTACATTCTTGGGGTAATGTTCCTTTGCTTAGGAATTCCATGATCGGTGTCATCCATGTAGGACCATCCTCTTCTATGACCGCGGAGACTTCCATCTCCGATATGGATTTGTTTTTCAGTGTTTCCACCAGCACTTGCTTTGATAAATGTGCGAAGCTTGTCGAGGCGATCTTGCTCAATGCATCTGCCTTGTGATTTTCTGCTCTAGGGACTTGCTTGATAGTAAATCATCAAAGCCTTTTATCGAGATCTTAGTCTTCTCAAGATCTTGAATCATATTCTCTTCTTTGGCCACGATTCGCCCAACACGTGGTTGGCCACTAGCCGGAGTCCACATTTGCTTCCAAGTTACGTACACCCATTCGAGCCGCAATGCGTAGTCCAATGATTAGTGCTTCATATTACGCCTCATTGTTTGTCGAGGTAAATTCAAACGATGCGTAAGTGAATTCCATTCCTACGGGTTTGTGAGAATAAGGCCGACTCGACCCGCCCACGCGCGAGGACCCGTCTGTAAACAAAATCCATGGATCTTGTAGTGCCTTTTCGCGGTGTAGGTACCTCGTCGGTGTCGGCTTCTCGATGATGAAGTCTCGCGAACTCATCCTTTTATTGCGGTACGTGGTGCGTAAGAGATGTTATGTTCGCCTAGCAACACACTCCACTTTTGAGTCGTCCCGATGCATCGGGTTTGGAGATGATCTACTTGATGGCTTGATGCGTGATTACCGCTATCGGGTGCGCTTGGAAGTACCGGCAGCCGCTGGCGGCAAACACTAATGCCAAGACCAACTTTTCCATGGCATCGTAGTTCATCTCCGTCTTCTTGAGCTTTTGTCGACAAAATAGATAGGGGTTTGCACCGAGTCCCTATCTGTTAGTAGCACCGCTGTTGACCGCCTCATGAGTTGCCGATAAATACATAATCGACTCTTCCCACAGGCGGGTGCCACAAGTGTTGGGAGCGTTGCTAGATCTTTGTTTGAGTGTAGTGAAGGCTTCTTCCGCCTCCGTCGTCCACCGAAAGTCACCCTTTTATACACTTCTTGAGTGTTTTGAAGAGAGGCAATGACTTTTCTGCCGATTTAGACAAGAACACGCTGAGGCGGCCGGTTTTCCGTTGAGGATTGGACTTCCTTCACGTGCGTGGTGAGGAAGTTCTATTACCGCCTTTGTCTTTTCTGGACAAGGTTTTATGCCATCAAGTTCTATCGGTATCCTAAGAACATGCCTTCAGATGGCCAAGGTGCATTTCTTAGATTTAGCTTCATGTTGATCTCGTAGAGTCTTGAATGTTTCTTCTATGTCGCGCACAAGTTCAACTTCAAGATGACTTTTTATGACCGTGTCATCCACATAGACTTCGTGTTGCGCCCATTTGTTTTCAAAGGCATTGTCTACTAACCGATAGGTGGCACTCAGATTCTTCAAGCCAAATGGCATTTTGTGTAACAATAAACGCCTTGGCTTGTGTGGAAAGTCGTCTTTTCCTCGTCTTCTTTAGCCATTTGTATCGGTGATATCCCTTGTACGCGTCAAGAAAACACTTTAACGGGTATCCACATAGGGACTCTATTTTCCGTCTATCTCGGTAATGGATAGCGATCCCGGGCATGCTTTGTTAAGGTCGGTGAAGTCACACATTCGCCGCCTACCATCGCTTTTTGACCATTCTTGGATTAGAAAGCCGACCGTGGTAATAGACTTCACGCATAATTCCCGCGACTTACCAATTTACGTACCTCGCAGAATTACTGCGCCTCTCGGGCTTGGCCACGCTTCTTCGGCGTGTCGGTGAGTATCCTTGTCGGATTCTAAGTTTATGCTCGTGATCGGCGTGGTACTCAGTCATGTTTTTGGCTCCCACACGAAAATGTCCACGTTCTTTTGTAGGAGCGCACACACCGCTTTCTGGTTGTCCGACAATGACCCTCCAATGGTTATTTTCGCTCGGGTACTCGGGTGAATTGCAACCTTCAAGTTGGGGACTTTGGCCGCGCCTTTGCTTCGGGATCGGTTCCATTTCGCATGTAACCGTGTTACATTCTCTGTTTGATACCGTGGCATTGTAAAGAGTAACAATGCCCCTCTCATCGAATTTAAGCATCCCGTCTGTTGTTGATGGCACCGCACGCATGGTCGATATCCCGGGTCTCCCAATAATGCCATTGTATGACGAGGGGATTTGATCACCATGAAATCCATCCAGTTGTCGTGAGAGTGCTCTGCGTTGTCGACGCCGACTAAAGCGCAGATTGCCCATGGGCCATATCTTTTCACCCGTGAAACCGTGAGTCCGTGTTGACCGGATTTAACCGATCGCGTATTTCGGTCGTAGTCTTTAAAGCAATGCTCATACATGATATTTGCCGATGCCCCACCATCAATGTACATGCGGTGTATGTCGTGACCACCGCACTAATTTCAATGGTGAGGGCTCATGTTGTTGCGTTGTCCGATTAGAGTAGGGAAAGAGATTTCGCTTCTTCGGAAAAACTCTGGCTAACCTTTTGTCTAGTGGTTCGTTGCACGCGTCGTATCATGTAGATTGTGTCGGCCTTATCTTTGGGTGTCTCCTTCTTGCTTCCATTCTTTTGTTTATCTCTTCCTCTTTAATGTTTTTAACTAAGTGGTCCATCGCCTCCTTAACCATCTTGTCGATGAGTTGGCGCAATGGACACACTCTAGTGGTGTGACCCTTTGCGCTGGTAGTCACAAGATCCATTCCGATCTGCGCCGATCCTCCGTGTACGATCTGCGGTGGTCTTGGGAAATTCGCACCTTAGTTGCAGTATTTCCTTTGGTGTTTTGATCGGGAGTATACACCATTATCTCTGCCGCTCCTCCGTCGCGATAGCTCTATTACGGTTACTACCTCGGTCGTTCGATTGCCTCCCGTGTTGTTCCCGTGGCGGTAGCTCGAATGGTTCTTTTGCTATCCATGCGGCTTCTCCCTGGACAAAAGACCGAGTGCGCTTCATGAGTTCATCAAAGGTCTACGGATCTTGTCATTCAACCGCTTGATGAGTTGGATTATTAATCCCATTCATGAAGCCCGAAATCTTCATGATTGTGGCATGCTTTAACTTGCATGCATTCATCTTTAAACGTTCCGTGAATGCGCTCGTAGATTCTCCTTGGTGCCGCTTTACCTGGCGAGTTCAACAGATTTTTAGCGCACTTTTTCGTTGAGTAAAATTTAGGCGAACGCCTTTCTTAACTCCTCAAACCATTTATGCTCCTTCGGGAGTTTGTTGAACGATTCAGCTGCACTTCCCACTAATGTGGAATTAAACATGTGGCACCACACCTGGTTGTGGCCAGTTCTCAATGGTCGCGGTGATTCAAAGATTTTAGGTGATCGTCTGGATCACTGTTCCATCATAGGTCTTGACATTCGTAGGCATGCGCCTTTTCTTGTTCTCGGAGAAATCACCGATGCGCCCGGTGAACGCATCCACTTTCTCGGCGCCATGGGAGAGACATGTCTTCCTCTTGGTCGTCGCGTCGCTTCTAGACTTCCAATGTCTGTATCACTATCCTCGTTGTCCGAGGAGTTATCGAAGATGAATTTTTCTTCTTACGGCGTTTGCGGCCATTCTCGTAGTCCGAATTGTAGTCCGGATCGAAGGGCTCTCACTGGGGAATACCTTCGCCCGATCATCATGTACTTTACGGCTACCCGACCGGCATAGACACCGGTACTGCGTTCTTCTCTATCACTATCACTTAAGTGTTGTGGTGAGATGTCTCATCACCCTCGATTCTCCTCCCGATTCGTTGAATCTTCGGGGTTTATGACCGCTTCCTCTACGCTTTTCTTTCGGTGGCGCAGTTGGAGAAGTATCATATTCGAATCAAAATTGAGTCGGGCTTTCAAGTTCCGACCGATCCGTTCTTCTCTTCCTCTTGCATGAGGCGGTTAATGTTTCGTAGTTTTGGGATACGAAAACTTGGTGTTAATTCGGCGCTACCCCTCGAGAGTGAGCGTTTGTTTACGCCGTTATACCCTTATCCCGCTTGGTGCCTCCGGTACCTTTGTCGTCCGCTTAGTACCGATTGGAAGGGAGTAGTAAAGACGGTGCGAATGGGTCTACTCCACTCGTGGTGGTTGTAGTGGCTTGGGTTGTTCCCGAGTGCGGTTCCACTGGAGGAAGATCAAGTCTTGACCGATCCCTTATTTTTGGCGTACCGGTTGTCCCTGTAGGTCCGCTTGGGGTTAGTCCACTCGCGACTTCTTCCCCATGAGATCCGATTGCGATCGCCGACACCGTGTTTTGTCATTCTAGTGTCGGTTCTTAGTGTAGGGTCCCACGGATGGCGCCACTTGTTGATACAAAAGTTGGACGCCTCGATTTGGAGCTCTTCTCGCACCAATTGAGAATTGCCGCTTGAGACCCGCGCACTAAGAGATAAGAAACACCGTTAGGCTTACCGTGGGATTGTTTCCACGATTATCCTCCGCGTGAGAGTAAGTAATCGGTTTAGGGCTTAAGGAGTTTTAGGGTTATGAGATCGTACCTTAAACGAGGATATGATTCCTTTATATACGCACGGAATCCTTGTTGGTTCGTGTTCCCCAACCTTCGCGTATCCCGCCTAAATCGGTTGGGAATGATTATCTTCTGTTTTAGAAGATATCGGATATCTATCTTGTAAATAGACTTGGGCTTGGGCTTTCTTAAGTCCAAACACTTATTAATATTGGCCCAGTTCGTGCCGGGCTTGTGAGTATTGGGCTGTAGTCGGGTTTATGACCCGACACCAGACTATACGTCATCATTTGGAATAGATGGTTTACATTTTATCGATTTACACCAAGAAGGATAAATACAACAGCATTATGGTATGTGATATTTACTTGTGTTTCTAAGTTCTAACTGAGTGCAAAGATGCAATGCATTTTGATTCACGTTTCTTTTGCATTTGTATGGAAAAATGAATGTATAAATTGTTCTTTGTGAGCTTTTGATTTCCAATATCGTAAAAGAAATGAAGGACATACAAGGGCTAGCTCTTTCATCTTTTTTTCTACTGTGAAATCGAGTAGCAAATTGCATTTGATTGATTAAAAGCAAAACAACTAAAAATAGGAAGATAGAGAAAGAGGGATGATAGGCCTTACGGATTGATTGTTCATCCATGGGAGAGATGGTTTTTCAAAAATGTCCTCGTTGTCATATTTTATTGGTTAACTATGTCATAATTTTTACCATATGTTATAAAATGGTAGACGCATTCTTGGTATTCTCACTATTCTGTTGGTGTTAGACCTGCACTACTAAAAAATGCAACCCGATGTTTTTCCTTGTTCGAATATGATTTGAAGCATATATGTTACTGGCATACAAAGCTAATTCTTTTATGGTGTGATGCTAGTAAATCTAGTATTTTGTGATTTTATATTTCTTAGAGCTTGTGATCATAAGCGTGTCTAAGCAATTTTTTTCATGTTTTCTGTTATTGGTTTATGTGACATTTAGATCAATTATAAACAACATGATGTTAAAATAATCATGTATGTTCTCTTCAATGTGCTGTTAAAGCAAGATTATGTCGTGCATATATTTTTTGGAAGACGGGCACATATGTTCTAATGTATTTGACGAAAAAACGTAACGTGTACATATGTTCTTGGAAGAGTGCACATATGTTTTTGAAAGAGTGCACACATGTTTTTTAATGACGTGCACATCTATATGTTCTAACGAATTTGATGAGAAAGTGAACCGTGCACCTATGTTCTTGAAAGAGCGCACACATGTTTTTAAATGACGTGTACATCTATATTTAACAAGATTCATTTGTATTTAAATTGTATTTTATTTTATATCAAATTTTGTGTATACTATTTATGTATTGGTTTGTTATAATTTTAGATGTTACATGTATATATTCATGTTTTTGGTTATAAATTTCAAAGATTAAAGTATACAACAAAAACGTATGTGCAATTACTATTTTAAGCAGGCAAGAAACGTATGTAAATTTACAATATCTAAAAGAAACACATATGCACCTGTTTTTTTGAAATTATGCATGTTAAAAAACATGTAATTTAAAAAAAAAAAAAAAACATATATAAAATAAAAAAAAATATTTTTATAATTTTGAAAATTAATGCCAAAAAACATTTTTTAATAAAAAATTAGAAAATAAAGGTGAAAATGTGTTTTACTATTATACCCTTTTATTTAAATAAAATATCTAACAATACTAAATTTTTATTGGTTTAAATGGTTTCTCAGAAAGTTTTATACAAAATATTGGTTCGCATGAAGGTTACCCTATATATATATTAATTGTAAAATTTTAAAATGAAAGCACGTTACTTTGATATATAAATGAATGCACAAATCATTCTATTTTTCTTCATAGGATGTCGTCTTTTTTTATTTTTATTTTATTTTTTTTTTTTTTTTCATACAAATATTTTCTTTCGGAACCATGGTTTTCGACCTTTTCCCGACAAAATAAAGACACAACCACACGAAGTTATCATCATCGTCAAATGAAAAATTACATCGATTGTACATACAACAACAACGCATGTAATTCTACTTTGAAGTTATGCGGAAAAACAATTTTCTAGCTAGAGTTATTGCGTGCTACTCAACATGCAGTGTTAATTAACATCAACTTCAACTCCAAATTAGACAAACTAAAGTAATTCGTGCAACGAAAATCTATAAAAATCTTAGTTGATATTAATACATAAAAAATATTAATGTAAAACACGCTCATACACGGATATTATAACTATATAAGTATAAAAATTTATATTATGTTATTAACAAATCTTATTAAACAATCTTGTGAATGCACAAAACAAATTTAAGCATGCCAAGATAAAATTTACATTTTAACCAATTGTATTGTGACTCTTGTTAAAATTAAGTAAGGTCACAAAGTTTAAAGAGAACCCGGTCTCCCACTAAGGCCCATTACAATAGGTAAAAAAAAAAAGTACGATCATTATATCATTACGATACAGTAGGCCCATTAAGTAAGAATTAACCGACAATGTGAATGTATAAAAGGAGATGTCGAATGTTTTTTATTCATTCAATTTCAAACCTAGCTGCCGTTAAAAAAAAATTAATCCAAACCTAGCTACGAGTAGTCTAGAGCTAAGCTATGGTTTCATTGAAAGAGCTTGGTCTTGATATTCATGAAGAGATACTTGTAAGATCGCAAGTTAAGGATCTCATCCGATGCAAAAGTGTATGTAAGTCATGGAATTCCTTAATCTCGAGTACTCGTTTTGTTAAATCTCAGCTTAACCACACTCTCATTAAGAATACTAATGAAATTGGAGATACAAGAATCATCGTTTCCCCTACTAGTGAACTTGTTGGTTCTTCTAATGGTCTTGTATGCATCTCTCGTCATCACTTTACTGATTTTTTAGTCATTAATCCCTCTACTCGCGAGGTGAAAGAACTAAGAAAACTTCCTGAAAGTTATTATGAGTATTATGTATATGCGTCAGGTTTTGGTTATGATTCATCTATAGATGATTTCAAGGTTGTAATAGGATACAAGTTTCTACCTAATGAGGAAGGCTTTATGTTTAAATTGTTAGAATTGAAGACAAACATTTGGAGATCAGTTCGTCAATCTTGTGGTTATGATTATTTGGATGGGGATGGTATCGTATGCAATGGGGCGATTCACTGGTTGGATTGGGAAAAAAAGCCATCAGTAATAGTTTCTTTTGATTTATCCAAAGAGGTTTTCAAAAAAATCCACCTACCAAAATTGGATGATCAATATGACTCGTGGACTTTGGGGACTATGAAAAACCATCTATGCATCTTTCCACGACCAGATAACAACTTAAGGAAAAATAAGGAAATGGAGATATGGGTAATGAGAAACTACAATGTACAAGAGTCTTGGGAACGAGAGTTACCGCCACCTGGTTATGAAGCGAACAAAACAACGATGTATTACAATCCCCCTAGAGAATTCTTGTATGGAGGTGTTCACATATGGCTGTTAGAAGAAGGTTCACGTGCTCCAGTATTGGTGCGAACCATTGAATGTCCCCACGAAATTTACCATGGACATTACGAGCATATTGAAAATGCTCATATCCGGTTATCCACAAATTCGGAATTTGATTCTAATTATAATGACCATGTATTTGTCAGGAGCCTTGTATCTCCACATGGCAATGGTAATTGTAATGAGGGGAGAATGAAGAGAAAAAGGCAAAACGTGATATCTCCCAATGGTGATGGGAGGAGCGTGAAGAGTAGAAGGGGGAGCCCGGTGTCTCACAGTTCCGATGGAGGGAGAGCTAAGAGTAAAAGTCAAATCCATGTATCTTCTGATTCCGATGGCAATGGAAGGAGAGTTGGGAGGAAAAGGAGAGAGAGGGAGAGTTTTTTGTTTCGCAGTTCTGTTGGAGGGAGAGCTAAGAGTAAAAGGAAAAGCCTTGTATCTTCGGATTCTGACGACGATGGAAAGAGAATGGAGAGGAAAAGGAGTGAGAGGAAAAGGGATAGTCTTGTCTTTCATAGTTCCCGTGGAGGTAGAGCTAAGAGTAGAAGGCGAAGACAAGTATCTTCTGATTCTGATGGCAATGGAAGGGGAGTGGGGAGGAAAAGGAGATAGAGGGAGAGTTTTGTGTTTCACAGTTCTGATGGAGGGAGGGCTAAGAGTAAAAGGCAAAGCCTTGTATCTTTGGATTCCAACGATGATGGAAAGAGAATGGAGAGGAAAAGGAGTGAGAGGAAGAGGGAGAGTTTTGTGTTTCACCGTTCTGATGGAGGGAGAGCTAAGAGTAGAAGGCAAAGCCTTGCATCTTCGGATTCCGAAGACGATGGAAGGAGAGTGGAGAGGAAAAGGAGTGAGAGGAAGAGGGAGAGTCTTGTCTTTCTTAGTTCCGATGGAGGGAGAGCTAAGAGTAAAAGGCAAAGCTATGTATCTTCTGATTCCGTAGACGACGAAAGGAGAGTGGATAGGAGGAGGAGGGAGAGGGAGAGGAGTCAGAGCTAGAGGGAGATGCCAACAGCAATGAGGGAATACACAAGATAAAAAGGAAGAAAATGACAGAATAACATCAAACTTTGTTTGAATGACATTATTTCTCATTTGGACCAAATTCTATTGAAATTATTTCATGTACTTTATCGATTGAACTCTTTGATCAAGTGAACTTTTTTAATACATATAGCTAC
Organism: Chrysanthemum lavandulifolium; assembly: GCA_022545495.1. NCBI lineage: Eukaryota > Viridiplantae > Streptophyta > Magnoliopsida > Asterales > Asteraceae > Chrysanthemum > Chrysanthemum lavandulifolium. Next base: position 31,819,455 of record CM040241.1, on the reverse strand, counting down.
TCAAACTATAGCGAAAGGTCGGTTCTGAGTCTCGTCATGTCCTGAACTTGATAGATTTCATGTAATTTATGTAAATGTGATTAATAATCATTCAGACGCTAGCTGCTTTTGCAGTTCCATTGTTTTCGAAATTCTGGTTGTCGAAAAATGCACACAGACTCGAGTTAAATTCTAGATGAGTCTTTTTAATCAGATACACTTTTTACAATTTATCACTACTTCAATCGATACATCTTAATTTTCATTAAAAAGAGTACACTTAGCATGTGATATACACTGTATCAGACATGTTTAACCTTTGATAATGATATATCTAATAGAGTATTAAAAATATGTTTCGACAACCACAGAAAATAAACACACTATTAAACAAAATGTAAACTGACTTAGATATAGTGATTCTGAATCTTGCAAAGTTTTTTGAAGGATCAGAATATATTGTTTTAGAGTTTTATACATACTCATGACCAGCCATGCAACCTAATCACCAAAGACATGCCCCGTGGTCGATCGATTAAGATGGCCCAGTCACAACACATAATCCTCGACGGCTCAGACGCACTCTAGCTAGACGATGCTAAAATAAGCAAATAAAACCACAAACACTCTAATCTTTAGGACTCAGTACCCTATCTGTTGGAATTAATATATCATGACAATCATAAAATTAATATAAACACATCAAGAACACGCAACGGAAGCAATATGATCAATACTTGTAAATAAATTAACTAAAAATAAAAGTTATGCGTACCTTTTGCAATTCCAAGCTAGCAATGAATACAAGAACCCTAATTAGAGTTTATATGGTTTAACGAATTGACCTATACCATTTTTAATTCAAACCAAGATGCAAACAATAGTGTGTTTGCACCTCGTTCTTGTACACACGTACTAATACCAAATTAATAAGAATGCTAGTTCAATTAAACACAAAACAATTTTTGATAAACCAAATGAACATACTAATATAACAATTTTTCATACTAATTTAAATATAACCAATGTGATTCTAGTAGGAAGCAAGTGCATCCAAAAGCAATAGATATTGCAAGGAAGTTGAGGATAAAGGTCAGAAGTTCTTATATATTTGTATAGATTGATAGTGTAGAGTTATTTTCAGAACCAATAAAAGGTCGAGAACTGCGAGAACCAATCTTAGCCTTTGATCAAAACAATCAATGGATAAAAATAAAATGGTATGATGGTAAATAAGTTCAAATTCAAATAATATTATTTAATGAGTCTAGGGGTAAATATGGAACTTATATGTATAGAAAGAAAATAAAAAGGAAAAAGAAAAAGAAAAAAAGAAACCATCGTAAATCTAGGACCAGTTACAACTACCCCAAAGTTTCTCTTCATCTTTCTGTATTCTTTTCTTCATATGAAAATTTCATAAATCATTGGAGATCCTTTGCCCCTCTTTCTTCTGTGAATACTAAGATTCGCCCAAACTAGTGGTTAATTGTATATATTGATTGCATCGCTAATAAAGGTATCAATGATGTTGTTTCTTTTCAATTTTGCTTTAATTGTTCCTATTGCTCGATAATTAAAAGGAATGGGGTTCAATTTTTTCATCTAATTCCATCAACAGAATAAAATAGGAAGCCAAAACCAATTCCAAAAATGATTTTACTTTGTCAATAAGATTATAATTTTTTCTTTTAATCTATTTGTCACTTTGTTTATAAATGTTTCTTATGATTTTTTATTAATTTTAATTTCTTGTTAAGGGTATGATTTGATGTGTCATTGGTACAAATGAGTCGATTAAACTTCCGACCTATAAATTTATCATTAGCAGTGATTGAATGTCAGAGAGGTTACCACAAAGTTCTATGCGTGGTGGGTGTTTAAAAAAAATAGCTATCTTAGTATTCCTACTAGCCTTTAAAAAGAAAATATTCCTACATATATTATTTTGAGTTCTTCATCAGGTTTCAAACTAAATGATGATGGGCTATATCGTATGTATATATGTATTTAATTAAGAAATAATTTTTTTCTTTTTAAATTTTTTTTTATTTTTTTTATTTTTTTTTTGTTTCTTAGGTCTTACATCGAACTTTTTGGCTTGGTATCGTGAGTTTTTTTGGTTTTCGAGTGGTGGAATAGGCAACGGTTCAAATCTTACTTTTTATTGCTCTTATCGCCTTGGTGTGCACATGTGTTTTTGAGTGTGCATATGTGTTTTTCTGATTGTAAATTTGAAACCTTCTATGCATATGTGTTTTTACAGTTTAATGAACTTGTTTCTTTTGTTTAATTTCAATTGTTATGAAAGGATTGTGCATATATGTTTTGTTAGTTGTTATGATTAAATAATTTCTATTATTTGTTTGTGATTACTGAGTTCGAGTATAATGAGCAATATGAATAATGCACATACGTATATGCACATATGCATACAAAGATATCGAGAGTGGCCAATGAGGAAAAACACATGTGCACAAGGATTAAAAACACATGTATAGATTTCATGGGTTTTTGAACAAGACAAGGAATACATGCGCACGCCTAAAAACACATGTCTAATTTTTAATAAAGTTTTGTTGTTTGTATAAATTGCATAAATGTATTAATAAAGTTTTGTTGTTTGTATAAAATTATATAAATGTATTAATAAAGTTTTGTTATTTGTATACATACTTATGTAATATTTTTTATAGATACATGTGCAAATACAAAACACATATGCATAAACGGAAAATACAATTATCACATCTCGCAAAACACATGTGCACACAATGTTAAAAAAAAAAAAAAAAAAAAAAAAAAACCTAGAATTAAGGGAACTAAAAAACGCGTTTTTGTAAAAAAAATCAAATATAAAAAAGGTAATTTTACCATTATACCCTTTTGAATTAAATAATAAAAATTAATATAAGAAAAATTTGATTGGTTGATGTTGTTTCTCGCAGGTTCTCGCATTTTTCTTAGTTCGAAAATAACCCTTCTCTATATAATGTCAACTGCTTTTTTATACGAAAAGAAACACGTTTCTAATTTGTATAAAGTGATATTTTTCATTACCGATATATGACAAGAGAAAGGATATATGCTCATTTTACTTGTTTTGTAAAGCAACTTGGGATCACATGCATTTACTTAGTTTCGAAACAAGTAAGTTTTTCATTTTTTTTTATCCTTTTACCAAAACATAATCGATAAAACTAGTTCATCATTCTATCAATTCTGCAGATATTTACCTTTACCTTTATCAATACTCGTTTCTTAAAAGTGTTCTTATGTCATATATTTTGTAGCTTGAATTTTTGTATTCTCTGTTAGTATTATGTATTTACATTAGGCCCATGTTTATGTATTTGTACCCAAGCCCATGTTATTGTAGGGTTTTGGGATCTATATGTATGTCCCGGTTTTGGGATATTGGAGCAATGAAACACATACCATTCTACATGGTATCAGTAACCAATAACCGATCCTAAACAAAACCCTAATTCCGCTGCTTCTTCATCTCCTGCCTATCTCTTCGTCTTATGCTACTCACCTCCATCTCCTCCTGATCCTCACAATCTCCTCCTAACCTCCATACGTCTACTGCTTCTCACCCCTTTCATCACCACAACAAACCCTAATCTCCTCAATCCTCTAAATCTCCCCTCACAATGACTATCACCGACCCTCCTCAACCTCCCACCATACTTCTCTCTGATAAATTAATGGCAATAACAAATCTTACCAACATCATTCCCTTGAAGCTTGATATGGATGAGATGAATTATTCATCTTGGGTTTACTTTTTCACTCATTTTTGTCGCGGCAATCAACTTCTAGATCACATCGAAACAAAAAATGCAACGGATACATCCACAAGTACCACAACACCCCATGATGCCGAGTGGTTAAAGATCGACTCTATCCTCCTCTCATGGATATTTGTTACGGTTTCTAAAACCCTCCAACAACGTTTGGTTCTTGAAAACCCTAAATTGGCTAAGGACGCATGGGATACCCTAGCCACCATCTTTTCCGATAACAAACGAACCCGTTCGATTGCCTTGAAAGCGGAGTTACGTTCCTTGAAGCTTGGTGACATGGGGATCGATGCCTACTTTCATAAGATCGAGTCCATTGCCACGGTTTTAAATAGCCTTGGCTCGACATTGGACAATGATGATATAGTTACCTTCGCCATAGAAGGCTTGCCCACAAGATATGACAATGTGGCCACCATCATCGCCCATCGGGATCCTTTTCCGATCTTAAACGGTTCGATCCATGCTTACCACGGAGGAAATGCGTCAAAAGAAATTAAATTTTGCATAAATCAATAATTTTAAAATTTTCATCATTTTACTATAGGTTATTTTATTAATTATATAATGCTAGGATTTACAAGCTATGTTTATCGTTCGTTATGACAACTTTGTGTGATCGTGACTTTTTATTTCGAATGTTGACTACAATAAGATAATTGATGCTTTACTTTAAGAAATGTATGATGATTTTGTTTTCAAAGATTTATTTTGAATTTGTAATTCGTAGTTTATATCATACTATTGTAACGTTTATTTACTAAAGAAAAATTTGTGTGATGATGAGTCGAGTAATTTGACTAGCTTACAAAGCCCTAGAAGATATTATGTTGTTTGTTTATAAGGGGCATCTTTTTTGTTGACTCACCCAGGGCAGCAGAAAACTCAGAACCGGCCCTGCTTAAAAGTGTTCTTATGTCATATATTTTGTAGCTTGAATTTTTGTTTTCTCTTACTCAACAAGTATGCTTTTGAGTAATTTGGCTAAAGCTTTTTGTGAATTGATCATGGATTACCACTTCTGGTAGTGTATTGTAATGGGCAAATTGCATAAAAATGTATCAAACTTAGATCCAATTTCAATTTAAAGTACTAATTTTTTCCCTCAATTTAAGGTATCAAACTTTTTCTTGTTGCAATTTTAGACAACTAATAGGTTTCTCGCTTAAAAGTCTAGTCATCAAGTTAAACACCCAAACACCCTCTTTTGTTGGTTACACCCAATTCCAAACATTACTCATCTTCAACCTCCTATTTACCCACAAAACTTCCCTTCAACTATCATCTCCAGCCATCATCCACTTCCCCTTTTCTTTATCACAACCAACAACCCATCAAACACCATAACCACCACCACCTATCAAACAACACAATTGTTGCCCATCAAACACCATAAAAACACACAGTCGCTGGTTAACATACAAAACCCACAACCGCTGCCACCATCAAACACCACAACCTCCTCCACCCAATCAAACGCTAAACACCACAACAACCACAACAACCGCAACCATCAAGTACCACAACACAACAACCGCCACCATCAAGTACCACACCGTCGGTGCCAACACGAGTTGGATATCACCGTTGTTCACCGCCTCCACACCGTGTGATTATGTTTATTTAGTTTGACTTAAAAGTTGTAGGAATTTTGGAGAGCTTATATGGATTGGTGAATTTATGGTGGTGTTTGATGATGGTTGTTAGGAGTTTGTAGAAATGAGTTGTGTTGTGATGCTTGATAATGGTGGTGGTGGTGGTTGTGGTGTTTGATGATGGTAGATTAGATGTTGAAGAAAGGGGAAGAAAGGGTGTGTTTGTAATTAGTGCCATGTCAACATAAACTGCCAACAAGGATGCCACGTCTGCAATTATTGTCAACTCATAACAAAATTACCTGCTACCTGACTAGTAGGTAAAAAAGTCCTCAATTTGTACGCTATAATAACTTAGATACCATAAATTGAGAAAAAAAAAGTCAGGTACCTTAAATTGAAATTGTAAATAAGTTTGATACCTTTTATGCAATTTGTCCTATTGTAATTTGTTTCATATTTGTCATTTTAGTTGTATCTCTCTTGTAATCTTAGTATTGTTGTGGAAGTAATTTGACATGTCATTGACTATTGAGTATCTGGATTGAAGGCTCCATATGAAAGAAGCGAAGATTGAAATTACTTGACAGGTGTCGAGTCATATAGGTTATACTTTGTGTGTTTTATTTGGTTGTCTTTAGGGTGTTTTGGGAATGGTAGAGGATCAAATAGAAATCCTTTAAATCCTTTAAAAGTGTAAGGGCCTGTTTGGTAGGAGCTTTCTAGGAGTCATAGCTTTTTGTTACAAAAATAATCTCATCCGAATTAAGTAGCTCCGTTTGGATACATTAACTTCAAGCTTTTATTTCAAACAAATAGCTCCTAAATGAAAAGCTGATTCATGAAGCTTTTTAAACATCTTTGAGCTGTTAAAACAACAAATTACTGATATACCCTCCAAAACATTTGTTTACAAGAGTTTGGTTCATTGTAGATCACATTTTTATCAAAGATCAAATGGGATGATCCCCACCCTTCATTCCTTTTAATCTAATGGTTAGGATTTAAAAATGCATGATAGAGGAAAAAAAAGGGGACAAAATAGTAAATATCATTATCACGTGATTAGCACATACACTCATAAATGATCTACCAACAACCCCACCCACCCCGATCTCTCTCTTAAATCAAGAGTTACACTCTCACACTCACACACACTCACAATCACTCTCATTAACCTAACTCCCAAAATCAAAACTTCATTCAACCAACATCTACGATTCACAACACACACAATCAAAATCAAATCGTCGATTCTTCATACAAGGATTAGGGGATAGAAGGCTAGATTGGATTCATTATAATGCCTAAAAGAAAGAAAGTGCCGAATGATTCTAACACTTCTGGTAATTTCTAACTCACTATTTATGTATTTTTTTTAATTATTTCAGCTTGCTAGAAGGATTAGGGGATAGAAGGCTCAGAGTGTTTGATTATTGTTGTTTTTAAGGTTTATGATTTGTGAAGTCGTGGTTTTCATTATGATTTTGTACCGTGAAAATGATGGTTCGTAATGTAGTAGTTAGTTAATGTGTAGGTGTTAGTTATTGTTGTTTTAATGTTCCCAAAATGATAATGAATAGTTTTTGTTGTTTAATGTGTAGCTGTTAGTTTATGTGTAGCTGTTGTTGATCTGATGAATGGTTTTTGGTACATGTGAATTGGTCTGTTGTTTTGTTCCTGGTTCGAGTTCGTATTGTGTTTGCAAATGGTTAGGGTCACGATTAGGTTGTGGTTCGTGTGATTCAGCTGCGAAGTTCAATTGTTTAGATTTGTGGGTAGAAGTCCAGCATAGCGTTTGTGGTTACGGGTCGAGTTCATGGTGATTTGTGGTCGAGAGTCGTGGGTTTATTTTGGTAAGGTTAGGACCAGGTTTGTAGTTATAGTTACGAAGGGTGGATGGAGTTGGCGTTGAGGGTTTTATGAGCTTTGAAGCATTGGTTTTTATCTCAATTTTTGTTTTTAATTGTTTTGATGCTCCAAGGTTTTAAAGTGTGGCAACTATTAAGTTTATATTTGATTGTTCAGTAATAGACTGATTTGAATCTGATTCTACTTATCGCTGATAGTAATTGTCATTTGTGGCGCAGCGCATAAACCTTCTCGGTTTTACATAGTCAAGTATTATGCTTTTACATTTCAGTCTATAGTAGTCTTATTTGGTGGAATCTAATTACCAATCGCTTTGAATCTAGTTAGAAATGAGTATCTTTTGGTCTCGCCGCGTTTTTCTTTTCATCCGTGAGTCGACAAATTCTTTTGCATATCGATTTTGGTTATAATTAATCGCTAATTATATGCTTGTTTTGGTTTTTGCGCTTTAACCTTTGATGTTGATGACTTTGCGCACGATGATCTTGGAATTGATAAGCTTTTGAAACATCACCTTTTTGAAGGACAAAGCTTCGACACAACCATCGATGTTCCGAAGGTATTTATAGTCACATATCATCTTTACTTTCTTATCTATCAAGGCGAATGCAATTATTTGTTTTGACCTTACTTTTCGCACAAACATACTCATTGTAGCCAAACTCATAAGTGGAGCTGATTAGCCTACATTACATTTTCCCTTCTGGTCAGGGAAAATTACTTGTGTTTTTTTTAAATCACAACTGATTTGGACATATCACTTGTGATTTGTACAAATTAGTTGTGATTTATGAAAATCATTTGTGATTTTCCAAAAAACACAAGTAGTTTTCCCTGATCAGAAGTGAACATGTAATGTAGGCTAATCAGAAATTACTTACAAAAAACATAAACATGTTATTTTACTTTTAATTAAAAGTAGTTTACGTTTTCTTACAAAACTTTTCAATTGTTTTATGCAGGTTTCACAGATCCTAAACCATCTAAAAAGAAGTCCAACCCATCCTTACCTCGCATCAGTGAAGTAAGTGAGGTTGCTGAGGCTGTTGACAGTCCTTCTCATTAAGCACATAAAAAAACCATATTAACTAAGACTACGGCCTCCCGTGACTCTCCTTCTGAGCCAAAGCCTGAACCAAAGGCAAATCTTAAGCCTAAGGCGAATCCTGAACCAAAGGAAAATCCTAAGCCAAAGGCGAATCCTGAACCAAAGGCGATTCCTGGTCCAAAGTCGAAGCATGATGCAATGGAGAAGCATTCTCGGGCGAAGCTTGATGCAAAGGAGAAGCCTTCTGAGGCGAAGCCTGATGCAAAGGAGAAGCATTCTGAGGCGAAGCCTGATGCAAAGAAGAAGCATTCTGAGGCGAAGCCTGATGCAAAGGAGAAGCATTCTGAGGCGAAGCCTGATGTAAAGGAGAAGCATTCTGGGGCGAAGCCTGATGCTAAGGCGAAGCCTGAAGCAAAGGCGAAGCATTCTTAGCCGCCTATGCTTAATGTTGAACAACAAGACAAAAAAACTCAAAGGAAATGTGCATCCACCACGTACTGATTATAAACATAAGCAGGCGGCGAAGCCGCAAGCAGAGGCACATCCTTCTCGCAAGTCTAAGTCCACTTCTGAGTCGAAGGAGCAACTTGAGGTGGAACCTTCTGGGAAGGACACGTCTAGGAAAAGAAAGACTTCAGATTCTTTTGTAGCGGAAGAGGAGAAAAAAGAGAGTGTTAAGAAGATCAGAGTCGTTGCTAAGGATAAGGGTAAGAATGTTGTAGAGGGGGAAACTCTAAAAGATGTGAAGAAGGAAGATGACTCTTGTTCCGAATCTAGTTTATAGAAAGGTAAAAAAGGCGGAAAGAAAAGGATCCAAGTGAGGCAAAAGTTAAGAAGCAGTTTCTTGATAGTGAATATCTTGGTATGCGTTCAAGGGTTGTTCCTGTTTCGCTTTTTAAAGCAATTCGTCGTGCCAAACTGAATATGAAGTCATTCTTGGATAGTATCAATTTTGGATCGTTATTTGGAGTTAATATGGAAGTAATTCCAGGGAGATTGGGTCATTTGGCTGTGAAATTGTTTGATAGTAAGGAGTTTTGTATGCGTTTAAAACAAGGAACTATTCATGTGAATGCTGACAAAGTTCATGATATGTTAGGACTTCCTAATGGTGGAAGATCACTTTTGTCTCTAGATGTGAAACCTAATTGGCCTGAAGATCCAGTGACACAAGAGTGGCTTAACCAGTTTGACGTGCAGATGTGAAAAATTCGAGCCTCTAATATTGCTGATAAGAGTACAACCGCTACCCGTGTTGATTTGATGTTCAAGCTAAATTTTCAAACTCTTGTCACCAACAGACTTGGTAAGAATGAGACACGAATGGGGATCTTTCATTTGATGTCTTGAAACGCATTCGTGATGACACTCCGATTGACTGCATTGATTGGTGTGGGTATATTTGCAACTGTCTTTATAAGAGTAAACTCCCAGAGCTTCGTGGTCTCTTCTACAATGGGCCCGTGTATTTCCTTGTTGTAAGTTTACTTTTCATCTATTTATATTTCAAGCTTTATGTGTATACTATAAGCCAATGTGAATCACTTGTGATTTACATTGTCAAATCATAAGTGATTTAAATCACTTGTGATTTGCCAATGTAAATCACAAGTGATTTAAATCACTTGTGATTTATATTTGCAGTGTCAAATCACTTGTGATTTGACACTTTAACCTAATACATATTTTTAAACTTTTCTTTAAAGATGATGTTTTAATATATCTTTTGTATGTTTTTGTAACTAGATTTTGTACTTGGATTCAACCAAGTTTGAAGCCATGCCATACATTCGTTCACGTCCAGCACTTAAAGACTGGAATTCTACTCTGCTAAAGAATAGAATGGATCTTGAGATTGAACAAGGTGTTTTTAACGACTTAGAACTACAGGGAGAGTGGACTCCTGAGGAGGCTGGGGTAACAGAGGGTTTTTATGAAACTGATGAAGTACGTGATTTTACCAGATTGTCTTATCCATCAGCACCGACCACCCAAGAGGTAATATAGGATCACATGTGATTATATACTTTTTATTGTAGTAATTTATGAACTTTTAGTTAATTAACAGATACTTTTTTTTTGTTAACTATTTGTAGGGATTTTGCAAGAAGGTTGAAGCGAAGTTTTCCATCATTTCTGATGAGATGGAAGACTTAGAAGAGACCCTCAAACAATTCAAAAAATTGTTCCCTGGTGATGCCAAGCTTCCTGATTACCTTGAGAAGTATGGTCAACTCTTCAAGAAGGTAATGAATCTAAATGACGAAGTTGATCAGGAAGACAATGGATCTGAGGATGATTCGAGTGACGACGAAGAAGAATCTGGTGACGAAGAAGAATCTGGTGATGAAGAAGGTTACGTGAGGAGGATACCGAGGAAAAACCAAAAGCAGTTAGTGAGGAGGATCATGGTGATGAAGAAGAGAAAGAGGATAGTGATGGCGAGGAGGAGAGTGATGATGATGATGGTGAGGGAGAAGAAAAAAAGGAAGAAGGTAAGGACGATGATAAGGAAGAAGGTAAGGACGATGATAAAGAAGAAGAGACAGATGACAGTGAGGAGAGTGATGGCGAGGAGGATGGTGATGAGGATGAGGGTGAGAAAGAAGAAAAGAATGATGAAGAGGTCGGTAAGGACGGTGGAAATGAAGATGAGAGGTCAGCTACTTTCTTACAACCACATTTTTAATACAGCGATGTGGTCTTTGAAACGTAATCTGGCGATTCTTTGATCAGAGATCAAAGGGAGTCATTAACACCGTGTTTTCATGTGGATTCTGGTGTCATTGATTGTTGGTCTACTTTGCTTAATTATGAGGAAAAATTCAAAGAACCAGGAGCTATGTCCAGGCATTTCTTTCATACGGGTTGTGTTGTAAGTTTTGGATCTTTTTAATAAATTTGGATTAAACTACATAGACGTTTTTATTCCTTAAGTGACTTTTGTTTTATTAATACAGACAAGGAATATGTGTCATGGCGGACTCACGTGGGAGCAAAAGTGTGAAATATTTGATGCACAAGTTGCTTTTAGTTGCAAGGACAATCCTGATGGCTCTAATCTCAAGGACGTTGATTTGGTAACTTTTTTGTTTTTTACAGTTTAATAAAGAAGTTTACTTTCATTTATTTATTTTTTGTTCTTTGTATAACAGGTGTTCTTCCCCATTCTCGGTTCTGAGTGTTTTTATGTTGTTGTTATTAATCTGAAAAAGACGGCTATCAATATCCTTAACAAGAATCGTGACGAGACAACATCATATGAAGCTTACAAAGACAGATGTGATCTATTGGTAATTTACTAATCAAAATAATTTCTATTTTTTTTCTTTGACTTTTGGAACCATTTTATAATGATTTTGTTATTTACTAGTCTGACTATTTTTTAACATTGGTTTTTTTGTTTGTTTGTTTTTGTAGATAAAGTAGTTTGCAAGGTACCTGGAAAGTGTTGGCCACAGAAAGAGTCAAGCTGTTGTGACTGCAGTTCCACACATTTCGAAACTGAAATGTTCCACGACAGAGAATAATATCAAGACTCGTATCTCTGTATGCATCATATGGATATGTACATGGGAGAACCATTTTCAAGGTGGGACTGTGAAATTGTGGGAAACTCGGATAAAGAACATCTCTTGTTGCTCTTGAGGGTCAAGTATGTGGAAAACTAGAAGGGGGGGGGGGGGCTGAATAGTTTTACCAATTAAAACTTCCTTTTAAACTATTTAGATCGACTTATGTCAATCTATTTGGTTGTGTGTGTTGGATGTTGATAAACAAGCATATTAAGATATGTAATGAAAAGATAAGAGTAAGAAGCACAAAACCACAACGCGAGTATTTATAGTGGTTCGGCTACAAGGACACCTTCCTTGCCCTACTCCACTCCCCGAGTCACCTACTCGAGAGTTCGTAAACACTACACAAATCTCCTTATGGCGGAGAAGCCTTCACAACGTCGCTTAACCTTTTTCCGGTACAAAGCTAAATACCGAGTTCTTTCACACAAAGGCGAACCACACCTACACAACGTCGCCTACCCTTTATACGGTGCTAGGCTAACCACCAAGTTCTTTCACACCTTAGGTGAACTACACCTTCACAACGTCGCCTACCCTTTATTAGGTACTAGGCTAAGCACCTAGTTCCATTGCAATGGAGGAACTACTACCACACTACACCAACGACTAATCCCAAAGGAGATCTACTCCTTTACAACATCATCAAGGACATCAATATCCTTGGATCTAATGCTAGTCTATCTAGTACATCGAAACACACCATATCGAATGTACATCTAAGGCACCTTTCACTAATGTCTTTGACTAGATCTACAAGACACCTTTCATTAATGTCTTGTGTCTTTACTTCGAAGCACCTTTCACTAATGCTTCAAGTCTTGACTTCTAAGCACCTTTCACTAATGCTTCTTGTCTTGACTTCCAAGCACCTTTCACTAATGCTTCTTGTCTTGACTTCTTAAGCACCTACCACAAGTGCTTATCCTATAGACGATAGATACCCTTCACTAATATCTTCGTCTTGACACTTGAGACATCTTTCACTAATGTCTTCAACACTACACTTCTTTGAAGAAAGAAAGAGATCATCAACAAGAGGACTTCAATAGCCTTGATGATGAGGAAGCATGTCAACTCTTGTACTTGAGCTTGCTTGACTTCAAGGGTGATGATCTTGCCTTTAAGAGGAACCTAGAAGATCACACAAAAACAAAACTACAAACATAGATCTCTTGGATCTAAGGTTAGTGAGATTTAACTCAGGGGAGAAAGTGTATTGGAAAGGGGTGAGAAATAATGAAGAAATGGCTCACTATTTATAGAGGAAAAATCCTCATCGCTTACCGGATCCCACGGATCCTTCCACAAGGGATCCGGCTAGCACAAAGCTAGGGATCCGTGGTCCGCTCCTCTTTGCCTATGGGTATTTTTAGTTATGGGTGATGGGTCATGGGTTGATCCATGGTTTTTATTCTAGATACAATGTATCTTAAGGATACAATGTACTTGGTTAAGTGGTATGTATAAAACCATGGGTTATGGGTCAAAACCATTTGCTAGTTTTTATCTATTTAGTATATACTTGTTTTTACCCATTTTAGTATATACTTGTTTTTACCCATTTTAGTATATACTTAGTTAAGTATATGTTAGCCCAATATGTAAACACTAGTTGTTGTACATATGTATATCTAAATCATAAAATCACTTATACTTGTTTTAGTGTTTTATGTGAAAACGTAAGTGTGTTAGAAAACTATTAGTTCAAACCATTTACGTATTTTATTAGTTTCGTTAAAATGATTTTACGTTTGTTATCGACAAAACATTAGAAGATTGTAAAATATAAATAAACGTTTTACGGCTTATTTGTATTAACAATCTCCCTTTTGTTGATGACAAAACATAAAATTATTTTAAGGAAAAGCTAAAATAAAACGCTTGAATTTGTAGTTTTACTTTCTTCTCCCCTTTTGTCGAAACAAAAGTGTTTGAAGAAAAGCAACACATAGTTTTTAAAAAAACATGTGAAAGAAATAGTTTTTAACGGAAAGGATCTCGTCGTTACTCCCCTTGACGAGTCCATCCCTAAGTAAGGCGCCAAGAAACTAATTCTAATCTAGTTCATTTGCAACTAACTTTGCAAAAGATTACGCCTATGTGACGGTGTGCCCCCTAGATAATTGCAATTTTGCAACGGGAAGTCATGAAATATAAATCTAAGGTTGCAAGTAATTTTGCAACGTATTGTTTTGACACCAAACTCCCTAGCTTTAGG